>JANAVB010029217.1:3477016-3871394 GCA_029216955.1 Iris pallida | reverse complement strand
AATTTTTGTACAAACACAATCGCCCACGGTGTCCAAGTCTTTCATACTTGTCATGTCAGGCTAGCTGTCGTAACAGCATGCCGAGATATATCATGCCAGTTTACTTGTCAAGAGTGCGCCACAGCGGGCCACTATCGTGTTCTATTCTTACAATATTATGAATAAGAGAAACTTGCATAAAAATAACTAGAGACATATTCTTGCTGCTAAGGAAAAGATCTACAACTTCCACGTTGGGAGTTGGAGAAATTCGAGCAATAATTCAGTCAATTAGGACATATAACAGTTAGCAATAGTCAAAATATGCATTATGCGGCCTATTCTGCGATATGCATGCAACTGCGACACCATATGCGCCTACTGCGACATACGCTTAATGCGGCTCATGCGCGACATGATATGCGCCTATGCGACATGCGCCTCATGTGGCTCAACTGCTGTTCATGCTGCAGATGAACATAGAAATGACCAGAAATTGTTTGGCCATAACTTCCTCATCCGAAGTCGAAATCAAGCGAAACAAAAGCCAAAACTGCATAAAATTGAATTCTTGCAACATAGAAACACTAGTTTTCGAAAATAACCAAGTTTTAGAGATCAAAACCAAGAAAAACCGAAAAGTTTACAAACTTAGATCTACAAGCATCCATCCATCAAATCCAAAAATGTCAAGTTCTAAAGAGGCTTAGAATCAAGTAAGGAAGAGAATAGAACAATAAAACTTGAGACCCATCATGAAGCAAGTTTGCACTTGCCTAGCTTCTTTTCTGGTAGGTGGAAGAGTAAATGGTGGAGAAGAAGAAGTGAAGGAGAAGAATAAATGAAGAGAGAGAGTTATATAGAAATATAAATGAGGGTGGTGGTGGTAGGTAGGGGTTTTCTTTTGGTTCATGATGAACCCACAAGCAAACCAAACCAAGCTAAGCCGAACCAAGCTAAGCCATAACCAATGACATGCCAAAATAACCATGCAGGAAAATACGCAATACGAGTCAAGAATACGTACACGTATACCAAGATACGTAATACGAACTATAGGCATTACAACTCTACCCACCTTAAAAGAATTCCGTCTTCGAAATTTAATCAAGAGGCTAGAATTGCAAGGACAAGCTATACTAATCGTAAGCTATAACAAGCAGTCTATCATGCAGTCATTTATTCAAGCAAGGAATTGAAAGCATAAGGCATAAGGAAGACATTATACCTTACGAGTCAAACAGGTCGAATATCGTGATCGGATATCATCCTCACGCTCCCACGTCGACTCACCCAAAGAGTGATGACCCCAAGCAACTCGGACTAACTTGATAGTCTTGTTCTTGAGTGTTCTCTCTTCGGTCCAATATAGACACGGGCCTCTCCTCATACGAAAGGTTGGTACCAACAACCAATTCCGAATGATCCAGGATGTGGCTCGGGTCCGATATATACCGTCGCAGTTGGGATACATAGAATACGTCATGCATCTCACGTAGCAACGGTGGAAGAGCGAGACGATAGGATACATCTCCTACTCGCTCCAGAATGTCGAACGGCCCTATATACCTAGGACTAAGCTTTCCCCGCACGCCAAAATGAATGACGCCGCGGTTAGGCAAAATCCTCAGGAATACATGGTCGCCGACAGAAAACTCAAGAGGGCGCCGATGAGAATCGGCCCAATGACGCTGGCGATCGCTTGGGCAATTCGAAGATGATCTCTGACTTTTCTGACCACTTCAACGGTCTGAGCAATCATTTCCGGACCAAGCATCTGCCTCTCTCCAACATCCAGGCTAGCGGGGATCGACACTTCCTACCATACAGTGCCTCGAACGGTGCCATCTGGATACTGGCCTGGAAACTGTTGTTGTACGAGAACTCCACCAGGTGCACGTGATCTTCCCACGAACCACCGAAGTCGAGTGTACATGACCGCAACATATTTTCAAGAGTCTGGATCGTACGTTTCGACTGGCCATCTGTCTGCGGGTGATAAGCTGAACTAAACTGGAGGTGAGTTCCCAAACTTTCTTGCAAGCTATGCCAAAAGTGCGATGTAAATCTTGAATCTCTATCTGAAGTGATACCGACTGGTACACCGTGCAACCTGACAATCTGCCGGAGATACATCTTCGCTAGCTAAGCCGTTGACTGACCAACTCTGAACGGAAGAAAGTGAGCCACCTTCGTGAGCCTGTCTATGACAACCCAAATAGCGTCTCTGCCCGCCGGGGATCTAGGCAATCCAGTCACAAAATCTATGGTTACATGCTCCCATTTCCACTCGGGAATCGGCAATGGTTGAAGTAGTCCAGCTGGTCTCTGATGTTCAGCCTTAACTTGTTGGCAGACTAATAACGAGAGAAAACCGGGCTATCTCCCTCTTCATGCCATTCCACCAAAAGTGCTGGCGGATATCATGGTACATCTTCGTGCCACCAGGATGAATGGAATACTGCGAACTGTGGGACTCTGCCATGATCTCCTGTCTGATATCTCCACTGGGTACATAAAGATGCTTACCATATCGAAGTGTACCGTCTTTATGAATGCATAACTCTGGTCTTCGTCCTGCCTCACACTCTGCTCTGAGTCGCTGAAGCTTGGAATCTGCTGACTGCGCCATCCGGATCCTCTCGACTATAGTGGACTGAACTTGCATGCTGGCCATTAATGCTACACTGGAAGGGAGGACAACTTCTATCCATCTTCTGAAGATCGGCTAACAGTTCTGGTTGTGCTGTCAGGAAATAAACTCCTGCCCTCCTGCTCAATGCATCTGCAAAACGTTGGCCTTCCCTGGGTGATACTGCAGGTTGACATCATAATCCACAAGCAGCTCCAGCCATCTCCTCTGACGCATGTTGAGATCCTTCTGGATGAAAACATACTTCAGGCTCTTGTGGTCGGTGAAAATTTCCACCCTATCTCCGTATAGGTAGTGCCTCCACAACTTAAGTGCAAACACTACTGCTGCCAGCTCCAAGTCATGGGTCGGGTAATTCTTCTCATGATCACGAAGTTGTGACGCATAAGCTATTACCTTCCCATGCTGCATCAGAACACATCCTAAACCTCTGCCCGAAGCATCACAATACACTGAGAATCCTCAGTTCCATCTGGAAGCGTGAGAATAGGAGCCGTCATCAAGCCTCGCTTCAACCTCTCAAAAGAATCCTGGCATTCTGTTGTCCAAGCAAACTGCACATCCTTGTGGGTCAACTGGGTCAATGGCACAAAAATTCGAGCAAAGTCTGAAACAAATCGCCGGTAGTAACCGGCCAATCCAAGAAAACTACGGACTTCTGCCACTGTGCTAGGTACTGGCCATGTTTCAATGGCCACGATCTTCTGGGATCCACTTCAACTCCTTCTCGGGTGATGATATGACCCAAGTACGAAATGCGATCGAGCCAGAACCGTATTTACTAAACTTGGCATATAACTGGTGCTCTCTGAGAATCTGGAGGACAACTCGGAGATGGCTCATGCTCCGCTTCACTCTTGCTGTAGACCAGGATGTCGTCTAGGAACACAATCACGAACTTATCCAAATAAGGCATGAAGATGCGATTCATGAGGTCCATGAATACAGTCGGCACATTGGTTGCTCCAAATGGCATCACAAGGAACTCCCAATGCCCATATCTTGATCTAAAAGCTGTCTTCGGGATGTCCTGCTCTCTGACTCTAATTTGATGATAGCCTGACCGCAAGTCAATCTTCAAAATACTGACGCCCCTCTGAGTTGATCAAACAAGTCATCTATCCAAGGAGAGGGTATCTGTTCTTGATTGTCACTGAGTTCAAGGTACGATAGTCAACACACAATCTGGACGTACCATCCTTCTTTTTCACAAGAAGCATCGGGGCTCCCCAAGGTGATCCACTAGCACGAATGAACCCCTTGGTTCTGAGTTCTTCAATCATCTTGTACAATATCTCTAGCTCTGACGGCGCCATCCTGTAGACTCTCTCTGACACTGGGGCTGTTCCGGGAATCAAGTCGATGGTAAACTCGATCTCTCGCTCTGGCAGCATCCCTGGAAGATCTTCTGGGAAAACATCTGGAAACTTTCGACTATCCGAGGTAATACTGCTGCTACTGCCATCCGCAATAATGGAGGAGAAGGTTCAACTTCGCCTCGGGAGAAAGAAAACTCTGGCTCGCCTGGAATGCTAAAAATAACCCTGCCAATGTGGCAGTCTATCCTAGCATACTGGTCCCTCAACCAATCCATCCCTAAGACCACATTATAATCGGCCATTGGAACTCTATCAATCTAGCAGAGAATTCTCTACCGCTAACTACGACCCGACACGAGGAAAACTCTATCTACTCCCACAAGTCCGTTACCAGTAAGTATATTGAGCCTTACTGATAATGACTCGGGCTCCAGTCCTACCCGTGTCGTAAATCGTACAGACATAAATGAATGCGAGGCACCAGAATCAAATAATACTGAAGCTGGAAAGGTGTTGACGAGAATAGTACCTGCTACCACCTCACATGGTGCTATTCCTTCTTCTCCCATGGTCAAAGCCAGCACTTGACCATGTCCTCTGGGTGCGGGTCCCCTCTGCTGAAAATTCTTCTGCCTGCTCTGGATCAGGGCTTGGGCTTGGGCATATGTTGCGGTCTCTGCTGCTGGAATGCCTGGGCCTGCGTCGGCAATAGCCTCGAACGGGTACTGCAGCTGCTGCTGCTGCTCGACTGGTGCTGGTCTTCTAACTGAAGGACTAGAGAAAGCGGATGAACTCCCCCTGTTCGGGCAGTTCCCAACCCTGTGGTCCAGGGCACCACAAACTAAGTACAAAACCCTGTGCTCTACGACACTCTGACACCACATGTCCTGGCTTCCCGCAGTGTGAACATCCCACTGCGGAAGACTGCTTCTGCTTCTGCTGCTGAGGGTGCGTCGGGGTGGAATGCTGAACCGACGTCACTGAGGCCGCCCGCCTCGGAGCTCCAATGGTCAAAGCCCTGGCTGCCGGGGCTAGTGCTGAAGACTGATTCATCTGGCCGTGAGATCGCTTCCGACCTCCGGTCCTATCCACGATCCTCTGGAATGTATACTCATGCCTCCAGGCTGCTCTCAACACTGCATCAAAAGTCTGATGCTCAAACTGCTCACCGCTAATAAAATCTCTAGGTGGAGCCTGCTGGAACTGCTGGGCTCTATCGAACTCGGTCGCCACCAAGGTGGGAGCAACCGACTAAGCCTAGAGAACTCGGCCGCATATCCATCGACGTCCTGTCCATCTGCTTCAGATTGGTGAACCTCGTCTGTAGATCATACCGAGCTACAGCATCAAAATACTTGGTCTGGAATCTCTTCCTGAATACTGCCCATAAAATAGGGGCCACTAATCCATCGGCCTGCGCTGCCCACCAGCTGCGGGCAAGATCTAGTAACTACAGGCGCACTACGGCCACCTTCTATTCTCTGGAGTCCTGGCTGCTTCTAGAATTACCTCTGTGTCCTGAAGCCAAGCATTTGCAGCGATCGCATCTTCACTGCCATCGAAGAAGGGAGGGTTCAAGCGCTTGAAGCTGTTGGCCACGCTATTACCCTGATGACCTCCTCTGGTCAAAGCATCTGCCACCGCCTGGTGTAAGACATCTCCGCGACGATCCTGGAAAGCTAATATGGACCTGATGAGACCCGCCAAAGTGCCATCATCAGGCTCTGCAGGCTGGACGAGCTGAATTGGTGGTTCTCCTTCGGTAGGCATAACTCTCGAGGCTACTCCTGAATGCTGGGCTTGATCTCCAGGTTGCTGCTGGTCTGCTGGAGGTGCTCCGCCTTGCTGATCGGCAGGTCCATGAACAATGCCGCTGAAGAAGACGACATAGGGAACAATAAGAAAGGACCAGGACAGATCAACGATACAAGCATGTGATCAGGTCAAGATTCTCAGGGATTTGAAAGATATGAGCAGAGATCAAGGGCGAATACTGATTGAGACATCTATTCAGTAAACCCTCACATATCTTGAATTACAAGACCTGCATGGGCCACCACTAAAACCATGTCACGCCCCAGAACCAGAATACTGGAGAGGGGCAGACATAGCCAGCTACGTATAATGAAATGGAATCCACGTCACCATACGGTCACGGCTGTCTAGATATATGAGGGTTTAACTACAATCCATCAGTCTCCTATGGTCAAAAACAAGCCTATTGTCTAATCACAAGCAAGTAGTAACAGTCACAAGATATTAGAGCATCAATATACAATAGTAAGACGTCCCATACATTACATATTGGATGATCATGAAGCTAGTCGTACAAAATGTCAGGACTAGCAAAGTTTTAGTCAATACATGATCAACCCTAGGATTTGTCAATCATGTTACAGCCCATAGGCAGACAGTAAATAAAGGTGCAATACGAGCTAACACGTGCTCGTCGGCTAAATGCCTCAAAAGAACAATTTTACACGTAGAGTGGGAGGACAAAAGAAACCCATCGTTGCCCTGGTTACGCCTGGTGGTCACCATCGGGCTGGAAGACAGGTGGATCCTCTGTTGCTGCTCCGATATCTGGCCACACAAAACCAGCTGGGTCAGACCCCAGAAAGAGCAAGTGCCACAAAGGAGGCTTCACTTAGGAACTAAAACCAGCATATCACAAATAAATAGTTAAGGTAATTAAAAGATACTGATAATAACTGAGATAACAATAATATATTGAGCACGGAGAAACCATTCAAGTAGCCAGACTGCAACCCTTAAACCAAACAAGGACCGGAGTTGCAATCCTTCGCCTGAATAGAAACCCGCCTCAATTACTATTGATAAGGTAACAAGACAATAAACAAAAAGAGGATACAGAACTGCTCCGGGAGCCAGGTTATAACCCTTAAACCAAACAAGGACCGGGGTTGTAACCCTTCGCCAGAACAGAACTGGACCCCTGATCTTTATTGCTAAGGCCAGCATAATTAATCATGGTATTATGGTAAGGTAAAACATGACGAGCATGGCATGGGATTGCATTAAGACAATAAACGAAGAGAGGACACAGAACTGCTCCGGGAGCCAGGTTACAACCCTTAAACCAAACAAGGACCGGGGTTGTAACCCTTCGCCTGAACAGAACTGGACCCCCGATCATTATTGTTAAGCAAGAATGAATAATCATGTCATGTCACAATCTTGTACAGGATCAGGATCAGACTAAGATGGAATAAACTACATCCAATCAACCACGGCCAATCAAGAGTACGGCTTGATACTTTTAACTAACTAGGGTTATCACAAGCCTAGTTACTAGCAAGATGCAATGAGATTATCCCAACAGCCACAAGCCCTGCAGACCATCCGGTTATCCAAGTCGAATGTCTATTTAGGAAGAATGCAACACATGACTGTGTGCTGGAAATGTGCCCTACTCGTCGGTAGGCTACAAGTCCACTGAATGCGCCCAGATAACGGGATTGCCTGTAGCTGGGAATCTCTTCATGACTACTGAATCATTCTAGTTAATTAGCCTTAGTCAATTTCAGTAGGTACCCCTGACCGTGGTACTCAGGGGTCCCCATCCTAAACATGATGCAAGACAGTACTAGTTTATTTGTATAAACACAATCGCCCACGGTGTCCAAGTCTTTCATACTTGTCATGTCAGGCTAGCTGTCGTAACAGCATACCGAGATATATCATGCCAGTTTACTTGTCAAGAGTGCGCCACGGGGACCACTATCGTGTTCTATTCTTACAATATTATGAATGAGAGAAACTTGCATAAAAATAACTAGAGACATATTCTTGCTGCTAAAGAAAAGATTACAACTTCCACGTTGGGAGTTGGGAGAAATTCGAGCAATAATTCAGTCAATTAGGACATATAACAGTTAGAAATAGTCAAAATATGCATTATGCGGCCTATTCTGCGATATGCATGCAACTGCGATACCATATGCGCCTACTGCGACATGCGCCTTAATGCGGCTCATAGCGACATGATATGCGTCTATCGCGACATGCGCTCATGTGGCTCAACTACGACATGATAATGCCTACCGCGACATGCGCCTCATTGCAACATGCGCCTACTGCGACATGCGCCTTCTGCGACATGATATGCGGCTACTGTGACATGCGCCTCATTGCAACATGCGCCTACTGCGACATGCGCTTCTGCGACATGATATGCGGCTACTGCGACATGCGCCTCATTGCAACATGCCTACTGCGACATGCGCCTTCTGCGACATGATATGCGGCTACTGCGACATGCGCCTCATTGCAACATGCGCCTACTACGACATGCGCCTTCTGCGACATGATATACGGCTACTGCGACATGCGCCTCATTACAACATGCGCCTACTGCGACATGCGCCTTCTGCGACATGATATGCGGCTACTGCGATATGCGCCTCATTGCAACATGTGTCTACTGCGACATGCGCCTTCTGCGACATGATATGCGGCTACTGCGACATGTGCCTCATTGCAACATGCGCCTACTGCGACATGCGCCTTCTGCGACATGATATGCGGCTACTGCGACATGCGCCTCATTGCAACATGCGCCTACTGCGACATGCGCCTTCTGCGACATGCTGTTCATGCTGCAGATGAACATAGAAATGACCAGAAATTGTTTGGCCATAACTTCCTCATCCGAAGTCGAAATCAAGCGAAACAAAAGCCAAAACTGCATGAAATTGAATTCTCTGCAACATAGAAACACTAGTTTTCGAAAATAACCAAGTTTTAGAGATCAAAACCAAGAAAAACCAAAAAGTTTACAAACTTAGATCTACAAGCATCATCCATCAAATCCAAAAATGTCAAGTTCTAAAGAGGCTTAGAATCAAGTAAGGAAGAGAATGGAACAATAAAACTTGAGATCCATCATGAAGCAAGTTGTGCACTTGCCTAGCTCTCTTTCCTGGTAGGTGGAAGAGTAAATGGTGGAGAAGAAGAAGTGAAGGAGAAGAATAAATGAAGAGAGAGAGTTAGATGGAAATATAAATGAGGGTGGTGGTGGTAGGTGGGGTTTTCTTTTGGTTCATGATGAACCCACAAGCAAACCAAACCAAGCTAAGCCGAACCAAGCTAAGCCATAACCAATGACATGCCAAAATAACCATGCAGGAAAATACGTAATACGAGTCAAGAATACGTACACGTATACCAAGATACGTAATACGAACTATAGGCATTACAATCTGCCTGAGGTACATCTTGCTAGCTGAGCCGTCGACTAACCAACTCTGAACGGGAGAAAGTGAGCCACCTTCGTGAGCCTGTCTATAATAACCTAAATAGCATCTCTACCGGCCGGGGACCTAGGTAATCCAGTCACGAAATCCATAGTTATATTCTCTCATTTCCATTCTGGAATTGGCAAGGGCTGAAGAAGTCCAGCTAGCCTCTGATGTTCAGCTTTAACTTGTTGGCAAACTAAACACCGAGAGACAAACCGGACTATCTCCCTCTTCATGCCATTCCACCAAAAGTTCTGACGGATATCACGGTACATCTTCGTGCCACCGGAATGAATAGAATACTGAGAACTGTGGGCTTCTGCCATAATCCTGTCTAATATCTCACTGGGTACACAAAGACGCTTCCTATGTCGAAGTGTACCATCCTCATGGATACATAACTCTGGTCGTCGTCCTGCCTCACACTCTGTTCTGAGTCGTTGAAGCTTGAATCTGCCGACTGAGCTAATTTGATCCTTTCAACTATACTGGACTGGACTTGTATGCTGGCCATCATGGCCATATTGGTAGGAAAGACAACTTCTATACCCATCTTCTGAAGATCTGCTAATAACTCTGGTTGTGCTATGAGGAAACAAACTCCTGCTCTCCTGCTCAATGCATCTGCTACAACGTTGGCCTTTCCAGGATGATACTGCAGGTTAACATCATAATCCACAAGTAGCTCTAGCCATCTCCTCTGAAGCATGTTAAGGTCCTTCTGAGTGAATACATACTTCAGACTCTTGTGATCGGTAAAAATCTCTATCCTATCTCTATACAAGTAGTGTCTCCAAAGCTTAAGTGCAAACACTACCGCTACTAGCTCAAGTCATGGGTTGGGTAATTTCTTTATGATCACAAAGTTGACGTGACGCATAAGCTATTACCTTCCCATGCTGCATCAAAACACATCCTAAACCTCTGCCTGAAGCATCACAATACACTGAGAATCCTTCGGTTCCATCTGAAAGAGTGAGAATGGGTGCCGTGATCAAATCTCGCTTCAACTTCTCAAAAGAATCCTGACATTCTGCTGTCCAAACAAACTGCACATCCTTGCGGATCAACTGGGTCAATGGCACTGAAATCCGAGCAAAATCTAAAACAAATCGCCGGTAGTAACCGGCCAAGCCAAGAAAACGAACTTCTACAACTGTGTTGGGTACTGGCCATGTCTCAATGGCCACGATCTTCTGGGGATCCACTTTTACTCCTCATCTGGTGATGATATGACCCAAGTACAAAATACGATCGAGCCAGAACTCACATTTACTGAACTTGGCATACAACTGGTGCTCTCTGAGAATCTAAAGAACAACTCTGAGATGATGCTCATGCTCTGCTTTATTCTTGTTGTAGACCAGGATGTCGTCTAGGAACACAATCACGAACTGATCCAAGTAGGGCATAAAAATATGATTCATGAGGTCCATAAATACAGCCGGCGCATTGGTTGCTCTAAAGGGCATAACAAGAAACTCCAATGTCCATATCTAGATCTGAAAGCTGTCTTCGGATGTTCTGCTCTCTGACTCTGGTCTGATGGTATCCTGACCGCAAATAATCTTCGAGAATACTGCTGCCCCCTTGAGTTGATCAAACAAGTCATCTATCCTCGGGAGGATATATTCTTGATTGTTACTGAGTTCAAGGTACGATAATCAACACATAATCTGGACGTACCATCCTTTTTTTCACAAGAAGCATCGGGGCTCCCCAAGGCGATCCACTTGTACGAATGAATCCATTGGTCCTGAGTTCTTCAATCATCTTATACAATATCTCTAACTCTGACGGTGCCATCCTGTAGACTCTCTCCGACACTGGGGTTGTCCCGGGAATCAAGTCGATAGTAAACTCGATCTCTCGCTCTGGCGGCATACCTATAAGCTCTTCTAGGAAAACATCTGAAAACTTCGACTATCCGGGATAACTGCATTGCTGCCACTGCCATCCGCAATACTGGAGGAGAAGGTTCAACTTCGTCTCGGAAAAAAAAAACTCTGGCTCGCCTGGAATGCTAAAAACAACCCTGCCGATATGGCAGTCTATCCTAGCATACTGGTCTCTCAACCAATCCATCCCTAAGACCACATCATAATCGCTATCGGAAACTTTATCAATCTAGCGGGAAACTCTCTACCGCTAACTACGATCCGACACGAGGAAAACACTCTATCTACTCCCACAAGACCATTACCAGTAAGTATATTGAGCCTTACTGATAATGACTCGGGCTCCAGTCCTATCCGTGTCGCGAATCGTGCGGACATAAATGAATGCGATACACCAGAATCAAATAACGCTGATGTTGGAAGGAGTTGACGAGAATAGTACCCGCCACTACCTACTTGGTGCCAATCCTTCTTCTACGGTCATCGTCATCGCCATCGCCTGACCATGTCCTCTGGGTGGGTCCCTCTGCTGGAAACCTCTCTGCCTATTCTGGATCTGGGCTTGGACTTGTGCATACTGCTGGGGATTCTACTGAAATACTTGGGTCTGAGGCGGCAAGGGCCTCGACAACGGATACTGTTGCTGCTGCTGGACTAGTGCTGGCCCTCTCACCGAAGGACTAGGAAAGTTGGACGATGATGAACTACCCCTATTCGGAAAGTTCCCAACCCTGTGGTCCGGTGCTCCACAAGCCATACACAATGCCTGCACCCTGCGACACTCTGCCACCATATGTCCTGACTTCCCATAATATGAACATCCCACTGCGGAAGAAAGCTTCTGCTTCTGCTGTTGAGGGTTCGTCGGGTTGAATGCTGAATCGATGTCACTGAGGCCGCCTGCCTCGGGGTTCCAATGGTCAAAGTCCTAGCTGCTGG
The DNA here is from genome assembly GCA_029216955.1 of Iris pallida. NCBI lineage: Eukaryota > Viridiplantae > Streptophyta > Magnoliopsida > Asparagales > Iridaceae > Iris > Iris pallida. The sequence goes on along the minus strand of JANAVB010029217.1, from coordinate 3,859,345 downwards.
GACTGGTGCTGAAGACTGATTCATAAAGCCATGAGATCGCTTGCGACCTCCGGTCCTGTCCACAATCCTCTGGGAGGTATACTCATGCCTCCTAGCTGCTCTCAATACCACATCAAAAGTCTGATGCTCAAACTGCTCCACTGCCAATAAAATCTCCAGGTGAAGTCCATGCTGGAACCGCTGGGCTCTATCGAACTCGGTCGCTACCAAGATGGGAGCAAACCGGCTAAGTCTCGAAAACTCGACCGTATATCCGTCGATCGTTCTGTCCATCTGCTTCAAATTGGTGAACCTCGTCTGTAGATCGTACCGAGCTACAACATCAAAATACTTGGTCTAGAATCTCTCACGGAATACTGCCCAGGCAATAGGTGCCACTAATCCAACGGCCTGTGCTGTCCACCAGCTGTGGGCCAAATCCAATAACTGTAGGTGCACCACGGCCACCTTCTCATTCTCGAACGTCTTCGCCGCTTCTAGAATAACCTCAGTGTCCTGAAGCTATGCATCAGCAACAATAGCATCTTCGCTGCCATCGAAAAGGAGGGTTTAAGCGCTTGAAGCTGTTGGCTGCACTGTTACCTTTGACCACCTCTGTTCAGAGCATCTTGTACTGCCTGGTACAAGGCATCTTCTCGACGATCTTGTGAAGCTAGCAATGTCCTGATGAGACCCACCAAGGTGCCATCATCAGGCTCTACAGGTTGGATGGGCTGAACTGGTGGCTCTTGACCCCCAGTAGGCATGACTCTGGAGGCTACTCCTGAATGCTGGGCTTGATCTCCTGGTTGCTGCTGGTCCACAGAAGATGCTCCGCCTTACCGATCGGTAGGACCAGGAACAATGCCGCTGAAGAAGACGACATAGGGAACAATAAGGAAGGACCAGGATATATCAAAGATACAAGCATGTGATCAGGTCAAGATTTCAAGAATACGAGCAGAGATCAAGGGCGAGTACTGATTGAGACATCTATTCGGTAAACTCTCACATATCTTGATTTTTAAGACCTGCATGGGCCACCACCTAAACCATGTAACGCCCCAGAACCAGAATACTGGAGAGCGGGGGCATATATAGCCAGCTACGTATATTGAAATGGAATTCACCTCACTATACGGTCACGACTATTTAGATATATGAGGGTTTAACTACAAGCCATCAGTCTCTTATGGTCATGAACAGGCCTATTGTCTCAATCTCAAGCAAGTAATAACAGTTACAAGATGTTAGAGCACCAAATATACAATAGTAAGGCGTCTCATAAATTACATATTTGGATGATCATGAAGCTAGTCATTTACAAAATGCGAAGACTAGCAAGGGTTTTAGTCATACATGATCAACCCTAGGATTTGCCAATCATGCTACAGCCCATAGGCAGACAGTAAGTAAAGTGCAATCGAGCTAACACGTGCTCGTCGGCTAAACGCCTCAAAAGAATATTTTTATAATATAGTGGGAGAGCCAAAAATAAACCCATTCATTGCCAGGATTTCGTCTAGTGGTCACCATCTGGCTGGAAGGTCGGTAGATCCTTTGGAGCTGCTCCGGTATCTGGCCATACAAAACCAGCTGGGTCAGATTCCCGAAAGAGCAAGTGCCACAAGGAAGCTTCACTTAAGAACTAAAATTCAGCAATTAGCACAAGAATTGTCACTTCCGTTCCCGAATACGTATTTTAAATACATGTACTGCTAGAATATATTTATTTAATATTTATCATATATTGTTCTGTATTTAAAATTCTTTTAATTTACGTTAATTATTTTTCTTTATTTTACTTTCTGCATTTTACCTTCTGCTTTGCTTATTGGGTTCGGTCCGAGTTGGTTTAATTTCCGGCCTTGATGGTTCAACATGAACCCAACTCCCCACCTACCACCACTCCTTCATTTAAAAGCCTCATCCCCTTTCTCTCTCTTCAATATTTCCTCTCATTACTCTTCTTCTTCCTCATAACTTCCCCACCAACCTAGGAGAGCTAGACAAGTGCCAACTTGCTTCTTGATGGATTTCTATTTTTTGTTCCATTGTCTTCCTCTAAGATTCTTAGATACTTTAGTACTTAGCATTTTCGATTTCTATGACTCATTTCATGTAGATCTAACTTTAATATATTTTGGGATTTTTAGGTTTTGATCTAGTAACTTTGTTAATTTTCAAGTTTTGATGGTTCCATGTTGTAGGAAATTTGATTCTACCCAATTTTGACTATTGGAAGTCCTGATTTCGACTTATTTTGAGTGATTTATGGTCTTTTTGGTTCATGAGTTTTTCATGGCCATTAGAGGCTGATTGGAGAAGATGAGCAATGCATGCTGTTTCTGGCGCATGCAGTTTCTGGTGCATGCTGTTTCTGGCGCATGCTGTTTTCTGGCGTATGCTGTTTTCTGGCGCATGTTGTTTCTGGCGCATGCAGTTTCTGGCGCATGCAGTTTCTGGCGCATGCAGTTTCTGGCGCATGCTGTTTTCTGGCGCATGCTGTTTCTGGCGCATGCAGTTTCTGGCGCATACAGTTTCTGGCGCATGCTGTTTTCTGGCGCATGCAGTTTCTGGCGCATGCTGTTTTCTGGCGCATGCTGTTTTCTGACACATGCTGCATGAACTTCTATAATTTCTAGGCCTTTGGACTAATTCTTGTCCCGAATTAACATTGGTTGATATTGATTGTGACCTTGACTAATAATTGATCATGCGTTCCTAGTTGGAACTAAGAGACTGGCTAGTCGTCTTATTGAATTGAATGAATGAGACACGTTCATATTAATTATGAACTATTATAATCGATTGGCCGATCCCGAATATTGACATACAGGCACACATGCAGGCTTCAATTTATTTATTTATTTTCTACAAAAAGCAGCATGTGTACTTTATGGTCAAGGCATGATTATTCCGTGGCTAGTTTTGATTGTTGTGTTACGCTATGTAAGACCTACAACCTAACCGCACGGGTATCATTGTAGAGATGTGCATATCGTATCCGTACGAAAGTACTCATTCTGAATGACCATGATCCACGGTATGGGATTTTACTCAACATAGAGGTTACTAAGTTAAATAAAATAATGATTACATGGAGAGAATGGATTCCCGAGTTCTTACATGGCAGCCCTTTTGGGACTATTACGTGCCCGACAGGCCGGCTGGTTCCCACAGATACTGCAAATCTGCCACACGGGCAGGGAGCAGTATCTGCTTATATTATTTAGTGTATATTGTATATTGATGACGGGCGTCCCGCTGGAACTCGTCTAATTCATGATTGGCGCAATTGATTGACTGGATAGACTAGCCTTGCTTGCACATAGTAAGAACTGAGGAATTCTTTATCGCATAATTCCAAGATAACTTGGAACCCACAATAGCAAGCCGTAGTAGTTGCATGGCCGTTTAAATTGATTTGGTTGTGTACTGTACCTACTCTGTTGACTAACTGAGATGATCAGAGTGTCGAGACATGACGGGCCAACTTCTGTCCTTGTTTGGTTGGGAGGTTGGTTCGAAGTGTCGTGACGTTGTGTGAATTCCAGTAGCAAGCAGAGATCTATTATTATATTCTCTTATTTACTGGTTTAATTCCTCATATCGTGCTTCCTTGCGGTACTTACTATTAGAGGTCTAACCTCTCTGGTTTTGCATGGCCAGATCTAGAGCCGGTTCCCGAGGACTCAGCTTACTTCCACCTCCAAGATGGTCAATACTAGAGGGATGATCGTAGGAGGACTCGAGTGGGTTCCTTACTTCCCCGCTCATTTTGTTACTTAATTTATATTTTGCCGTTTGGTACCGACATGTTAGTCGGATCGTCTTGTACTTACTTTTACATAATTGTAATTAAGTCAAACTGCAGCTGATAACAATTGTGTATACTTTGCTACATCATCTGGCTATTTTGTAAAGCCAGATATCAAGAACATTTTGACTGAGCGTTTGGGATGCCTTGCTGCTTTATCTTACATGTTCTCTATTTTTTGTTTCGTGTTTGAATGATTGAGACAATAGATGTGAAGGGACCATAGTATGACTTTCATGTAGTATGCACCCCCCCTCGTCTTATTAGACAACATTGATCGTATTATATGGTATTCCTCTACCCGTAATACGTAGCTGGCTGAGTCATTCCCCGCTCTCCAGTATTATGGTTTTGGGGCGTGACAAGGTTTTAGTGGTGGCCCATGCAGGTCTGATTTCAGACTTGGGGATATTTTGATTTATAGGATGTCTCAATCACACATGTTCCTCCTTGATCTCATGGTTCATTGTTCTCAACTCTAGCTTGACATTCCAGTATCCTTTGGCTTCATTGATCTTTCCTGTCCGATCGTTTGATTGTTCTTTTATCCCTTTTTAGGGGCACTTCGTCCGCATCTGTCAGAACTGGACAGCAACAAGGGCAACATGGACAACCTGACCAGGTTGGTCAGCAACAAGAGTCAGAACTACTTCAAGAGACTATCCAAGAAGAAGTAATAGTGGAAGCAGCAGCTGGATCGCAGTATCTGGAGGTTCCACCACTACCAACAGTTCTACCTACCCAGTGGAAGTGGACACCCGGCCCTTCTGGAGATCATGAGAGGGATGATGGCTACTCAGCAACACCAGATGTTAGCCCAGCAGCGCATGCACACTCAGTTGCAGGAGCAGAACGTACTACTCAACCAAGGGTTGCAGACAACTTTGGAAAGAGGGGCAAGGCCAGATTCAGGAGCATCAACCAGGTTTTGCAAGTACAACCCCCGCCGTTTCGAGGGCAGAAGATGCCATTTCAGCAGATGCATGGCTTAAGGATATTGAGGCTATTCTGACGGCAGCTAGGTACCGACAGAAGAACGTGTGGATCAAGTGAAGTTGTTACTTCAAGATCTCGTACGTGATTGGTGGGAATCAGAGGAAGTAGGCATCAGACGTCATGTTGCTTGGATGATTTTACTGCAAGGTTCAAGACGAAGTACTATGGAGTTGTGGCGCAGTTTGAGCTACAACAGAAGTTTATCAACCTCAAGCAGGCCGGCAAGACGGTAGATGCCTATGCAGCGGAGTTCTGCAGATTGAGTAGGTTCGCCCCAGAGATGGTAGCAACGGAGAGCCAGAGGGCTATGAGGTTCCAGCAAGGGTTTCATCTTGAGCTCTTGCAATTGATAGAGGGGCACAATTATCAAACTTTTGACGAAGTATTGACGGCAACCCGAAGGCATGAGATCACCATTCAGAGGATCATGACAAGGACTGGAGGTCAGAAGAGATCCCACAGTCAGATTAAAGGAGGAGGGGGAGCAGCGCCTCGAACAACAGCACCATCTCTGGCATTCGCATTCACGATGTGGCAATGCGAGGACCAGCACCACCACCAAGGCAGCAGCAACAGCAACAGAGGAAGAACCAGCAACCCCCAGCGGGCTGCACTTATTGTGGAAAGGTAGGGCACACTAGAGATGTGTGTCGGATATTGAACGGACAGTGTTTGATATGTGGAAATCCAGATCATCGGGTTACCACCTGTCCCATAAATTCGAGGTCAGGAGGACCAGTGCAGCAGTTTCCTGCTCTGCCAGCACCAAGGGCATGCCAGTATCGAGGACCAGCGGTGGCAGTGAGACCATTGGCCCAGCGTCCGTTAATGCCACAGGCTCAGATGTTTCGGCAGCAGGGACCGCCGATGCAACAGCACCAGCATAGACCACCCCAGCATCATCAAGGCAGGGGCCAGTAGCAGCACCAGGCTAGGCCGTAACATGGGAACCAACAAAGAGGTCGAGGGCAAGCATTTACTCTGTCCTTGGAGGAGGCATTAGCATCGGAAGATGTTGTGACAGGTAACATTCTCGTCGTCTCATATCCCGCTGTAGCATTGTTTGATTCGGGAGCATCACACTCATTTATATCTGCACAATTTGCAACACGGCTAGGAATGGAATTCGAGGCATTGCCAGGGAGGTTAAATATACTACTGGTAATGGGCTCGTAGGAGTTAGTAGAGTTATTCTAGCATGTAGCGTTGTAGTTTACGGGCATTTCTTACCCGCCCGGTTGATAGAATTTTCTGTTGGAAATTTTGACGTTATCTTAGGCATGGACTGGCTGAAAGACAGTCATGCGATAATAGATTGTCGTAGAGGGAGTGTATCTTTTGATATTCCAGGCATGAAGCGTTTCACCTTAGTCAATCAGTGGCAACTCAACAAGAGCAGGGAGTAGTGACGGCAATGGAAGAAGTTCAAGTTCGAAGGTAGTTGAAGAGTTTCTGGACGTATTTCCGAAGAACTTCCAGGTCTACCACCGGTTAGGGATATTGAGTTCAGCATAGAATTGGTACCTGAACTAAACCGATATCAGATCGAGTTTACAGAATGGCGGATTCAGAACAGGCCAAGGTATATCAGCACATAGAGGAACTGAAGGAGAAGAAGTTCATCCAAGCTAGCATATCACCATGGGCAGCACCAGTGGTACTTGTGGGAAAAAAGGATGGATCATCGAGATTATGCATAGATTACAGGAAGCTTAACGCGGCAACAGTAAAGAACAAGTACCCACTACCCAGGATCGACGACTTGTTTGATCAGTTGAGCAAAGCTAGAGTTTTCTCCAAGATAGATCTTCGTTCAGGGTATCACCAAGTAAGGGTTCAGAAGGAGGATATTCCAAGACAACATTCAGATTGAAGTATGGGCATTATGAATTCTTGGTAATACCGTTTGGTTTGACCAATGCTCCAGCAATATTTATGGATTTGATGAACCGCATCTTTATGCCGTACTTAGATCAATTTGTCGTTGTGTTTCTTGACAACATTCTCGTATACTCTGCTAGTGAAGAGGAGCATGAAGACTACCTCAGAAAAGTGTTACAGGTTCTGAGAGAGAACCAGTTGTTTGCCAAGCTCAGCAAGTGTGAGTTTTGGTCGGACCATATTTCATTTTTGGGCACATCGTATCAGGAGCTGGAGTAGCAGTGGATCCCAAGAAGGTAGAAGCAGTAGAGAGTTGGCCAGTACCCAAGACCGTAGCAGATGTGCAGAGTTTCTTGGGATTGACATGATATTACAGAGATTCGTATCAGATTTTGTAAGACTTTCATCACCCATGACCCGCTTGATACGAAAGGATGTACCATTCGTCTGGTCAGCAGAATGCCAGGCATCATTTGAGAATCTGAAGCAGAAGTTGATATCAGCACCTATTCTTACATTGCCATTTGGGCCCGGAGGTTTACTGTATATTGTGATGCGTCAGGTAAAGGACTTGGATGTGTCCTTATGCAACATGGGAAGGTGATATCATATGCATCTAGGCAACTTCGAGACCACGAGAAGAATTACCCAACTATGACTTGGAGTTGGCAGCAGTAGTATTTGCTTTGAAGCTATGGAGGCATTACTTATATGGTGACCGAGTGGACATGTACCCAGACCATAAAAGTCTGAAGTACATCTTTACTCAGAAGGAGCTGAACATGAGACAGAGAAGATGGTTGGAGTTGATCAAGGATTACGACGTGGAGCATCAGTATCATCCAGGCAAGGCTAATGTGGTAGCAACGCTCTCAGCAGGAGAGGTGGTACATTTATGTTGACAACACAGAGGCATATCTTAGAAGACCTTCAGGAGATGGCATCAAAGTTATACTTCCTAGTGATGTAGGAGTTCTAACAAGTCTACAAGTTCAATCCAACTTGGTAGACAGGATCAAGGCAGCTCAGGCACAGGACCCAAGGATTCAAGCTTAGGACAGAATGTGAGTCAGGACTCAGAAAGGAGATGCAAATTTATGAAGATGGCACCCTTAGTTTGGGTCACGTTTATGTGTGCCTAGTGGAGATATCAGACATGAGTTATGGCAGAAGCTCACAGTTCCAGTATTCTGTACACCCTGGAGGGACCAAGATGTACCAAGATATCAAGCAACACTTCTGGTAGAACGGAATGAAGAGGAGATAGCTAGATTTGTTTTCCATTGCTTGGTATATCAGTAAGTGAAGGCAGAGCAACAGAGGCCAGCTAGGTTATTGCAACCGCTTCCTATTCCAGAAGAAATGGAACATATTACAATAGACTTTGTGACCGGTTTACCGAGGTCACAAGTGGTAAAGATGCCATTTGGGTGATAGTAGATGGCTTACGAAGGTGGCACACTTTCTTCCTTTCAGAGTAGGGCAATCTACAAAAAGTTGGCAGAGTTGTATATGCAACAGATAGTCAGGCAGCATGGAGTTCTGTCAGTATTGTGTCAGACAAAGATACCCATTTTACATACATTTCTGTAAGAGCTTACATCATAGCCTGGGTACCAAGTTAAGATTTAGCACGGCTTACCATCCACAGACAGACGGAATCAGAAAAAATAATTCAGACTTTAGAGGATATGTTGCGAGCTTGCACTCTAGATTTTGGAGGATCTTGGAAGAGCCCCTGCACTTAGTCGAATTTTTATACAACAACAGTTATCAAGCCAGTATCCAGATGGCGCCATTTGAAGCATTATATAGTAAGAAGTGTAGGTCGCCACTGGCATGGGATGATATCGGAGAAAGAAGATGTTAGGCCCGGAAATGATTGTCCAGACAGTTGAAGTGGTAAAGGAATTAGAGAGCGACTTCGAGTTGTGCAGGATCGGCATTGTCATTGGCGGACCAGCATCGTAGGCCGCTAGAGTTTTCTGTTGGGGACCACATGTTCTTGTGGATCTCACCTACCCATGGGGTCATTAGATTTGGCGTTCGCGGGAAGTTGAGTCCGCGGTACGTGGGCCCGTTTGTTATCCTTGATCGGATAGGCGATGTTGCTTATCGTTTATCCCTTCTACCTTCGTTACGAGAGGTGCATGACGTATTTCATGTATCTAGTTACGTAGGTATGTATCGGACCCAAGCCATATCTTGATCATTCTGAGCTGGTTGTTGGTACCAACTTGTCTTACGAGGAACAACCTGTGTCTATTTTGAACCAAAGAGAGAAGATACTCAAGAACTGAACAATTAGCCTTGTTCGGGTTTCTTACGGTCATCACTCTTTAGGAGAGTCAACATGGGAACGTGAGGATGATATCCGATCACGGTATCCGCATCTGTTTGACTCACAAGGTATATCTCTTTCTGTATACCTTGATTGTCTTAACTCCTCATGCTTTATCTTATGAGTAGAATTGCTTGGTGTCGTCGATAGTTAAACATAGATATGTTACTTGCTATTGGTATTGCAGAATGATTGCTTACTCAATTGCTTATACTTAGATTAGTTTAGCTCTGATGCTTCTATCATGCTTGGATTTGAAATTTCGAGGACGAAATTTTTCTAAGGAGGGTAGAGATGTCACTTCCCGTTCCCGAATACGTATTTTAAATACATGTACTGCTGGAATTTATTTATTTAATATTTATCATGTATTGTTCTGTATTTAAAATTCTTTTAATTTTATGTTAATTATTTTTCTGTATTTTACTTTCTGTATTTTACCTTCTGCTTTGCTTATTGGGTTCGGCCCGAGTTGGTTTAATTTCCGGCCTTGATGGTTCAACATGAACCCAACTCCCCACCTACCACCACTCCTTCATTTAAAAGCCTCAAGCCTCATCCCTTTCTCTCTCTTCATTATTTCCTCTCATTACTCTTCTTCTTCCTCATAACTTCCCCACCAACCTAGGAGAGCTAGGCAAGTACCAACTTGCTTCTTGATGGATTTCCATTTTTGTTGTTCCATTGTTCCTTCAAGATTCTTAGATACTTTAGTACTTAGCATTTTTGATTTCTATGACTCATTTCATGTAGATCTAACTTTAATATATTTTCGGAATTTTTAGGTTTTGATCTAGTAACTTTGTTATTTTGTTTTGATGATTCCATGTTGTAGGAAATTTGATTCTACCCAATTTTGACTATTGGAAGTCCTGATTTCGACTTATTTTAAGTGATTTATGGTCTTTTTGGTTCATGAGTTTTTCATGACCATTAGAGGCTGATTGGAGAAGATGAGCAGTGCATGCTGTTTCTGGCGCATGCAGTTTCTGGCATGCTGTTTCTGGCGCATGCTATTTTCTGGTGCATGCTGTTTTCTGGCGCATGCAGTTTCTGGCGCATGCTGTTTCTGGCGCATGCTGTTTTCTGTCACATGCAGTTTTCTGTCGCATGCAGTTTCTGGCGCATGTTATTTTCTAGCGCATGCTGTTTCTGGTGCATGTAGTTTCTGGCGCATGCAGTTTCTAGCGCATACAGTTTCTGGCGCATATTGTTTTCTGGCGCATGCTGTTTCTGGCGCATGCTGTTTCTGGCGCATGCTTTTCTGGCACATGCTGTTTCCTGGCACATGCTGCATGAACTTCTATAATTTCTTGGGCCTTTGGACTAATTCTTGTCCTGAATTAACATTGGTTGATATTGATTGTGACCTTGACTAATAATTGATCATGCATTCCCACTACAACAAAAATACCTTTTAATGACGCTTGATAAGTGGATTTCATGACGGCTGATAAAGAAGCGTCATCAAAGTTCAGCAAGACTAGATTCTATGACGGTTTACAATAAAAACGTTATTGATAGTCCTCCAGTGATACGAGCGCTATGAAAAAAAGTACGGAAATTTAAGTCGAAACCTCGACTCCCCGTAATTCTCCCACACTCACGAAAAATTCTAAACCCTCATCCTCTCTCTTTCTCCTTCTTTCTCCTTAACCAACTCCATATCCAAAATAGTAGAAAAATAAGGGATCAGAGAGAGAAAAGGAGGGAAGAAGAGAACCGCCCTTTCTCCTTCTTTCCATTCCCCCCTGCGAAACCCTAGCTCCCAAGAAAAACCCTAATTTTTGCGATTTCGAAACCCTAGCTTGTACCAATTCCGTTCCCGGACTCGCTTTCTTGACTCGGAAGCCCTGCTCGACGAGTTCTTGATCTCGATCGCCATGGCGCGCCGTTCGATGCTTCTGAGAGAGAGAAGAATGGACGATAGCAGCGGAACGTTCGTGGCGGTGAGGAGGCTCTCCTAGGGCCTCGATCGGAGTAATGGCTACAATTCCTCTCTGGTATTTCTCTCGCTCTCTCTATTCGATCCAGATTTTATGCAAATTTGTTGTAGTTTCTGGGATTTCGTTGTTATAATGGCAATTTCGGTCATTTTATTGATGAAAATGGGTTCGTGGAGAGTTCCTCATGAACAAGCAGGGACTCGTCCACAAAATAAATTTTTGGAGCGAGGGACCTCGATCCAAAATTTCCTTCTATGATAATATATGGAAGAAAATTCTTGTTGCGAGCAACCATCTCTATATGCTCGACCACAACTTAATAGTTTGTCAGACAAACACGGCACTTTTTTTTTTAATTTTTTGTGTACACAAGATTCTCTCAATGGCAGGCACCTAATTATTTTTCTTTCTTATTAATTGTAAAGATGCCAGAGTTAACAAGTAGATGATACAAAAGAGACTACTAAATTCAACAAAGTTTTGATTATAACATCAAAAAAAAAACAATGACTAAAGGAATCAACATTGTAAGTATAGTTTCCACAAAATTTACATAACCTGGAAAATTGTCTAGGAAACAAGTATAACAAAGAAGTGCAAAATTGGCAAAGAACACATTGAAGCAAGCGGATGTCAGCAAAATATTGCAATTACTTTGAGCAGAGAGTATCAAGTGCCCACGGAAGAAAGATTAAAAAGAGATTGTAGTTCCGTAAAGATCACATCATAATAATACACGAGAAGGGGGAGCCAAGAAAAGAAACACAGCCCACCAACCCTACATAGATAAAAAGGTATCATCATCCTTCGCTTCATTCAGTTCAGTGCATCATTATTTAGTCGTTTTGGTGCTCTTTGCCCTATATCTTGTGGCATTCACTTGTAGCCCTTTTTGCTCAGCAAACTTCTTTTGGAGTTGTTACTCATGGAATTTACTCATGGAATTTGGGGGTATATTGGGTCTAAACTTACTCATGATTCAATTGGGAAAGTTTTAGGCCATGTTGTTTCTAACTGGGCTCTAAACTTATTCAGTTAGCATGAAAGCAAAGAATTTGGGGGTATATTGGGTCAAGTATCTGGGTATTGCCTCGTGCCAATTATTCACTGTAATACCACATCATGTGAGCGAGAAAACAAATGTACGTTACATTTTGTTCATAGTAGTATTATTCTTTGTTTTTTTTTTTATTGCCAAAACCATTTTGTTTATTGCCAAGACCATTTAACTGTGTACTTAACAAGTAGGTATCAATGAAACTGCCAGAACTGAAATTCTTGAGGAACTGAAAATCGAGTACAAAATGTTTATGTAAATCTTAATTGAAAGCATTCATATCTGGCTTCTTTTTTTAGAATTTTAGTGCAAATTAAATTCCATCATGAACATGTTAAATCCTTTTGTACTTGTGGAAATGTGAGTGGGAGCATGCTCCTATTGAATACTAGATTTTTTGGTGATATTACCTAGCATCTTTGCACGGCTGCTCAATGTTTTTGCCACCACTTGGGTCCTGCATGGTTTAAGAGAAGGGGTCGAGCAGGGTGATAGCTTATTGTTTAAGCTGGAAATTTTTTTTTCTACTTATTTGACGTATTTGGTCCGTTATTATCTCCAAGTGTTCTAAAATTATTCATCCTAGTTGGATGTTCACATATTATGGGTTGAAATTGGTTTGTCTTCAATAGTGAAACTGGTTATGGTTAAAATTCTTTTACCTATTATCATAACAAGAATCATAAACTCTTATCATATATTGTATCAAAAAAAATATTGTATCTTTGCAGTTGAACAACAAATTAAAGAGGGAAGCAGAAGCAAGAGGAGAGGAGTTTAAGATTGACAAGTTAAGACGTAACATAGAAATGGATGAGTATGACCTAATGCATTGGCGCCGTTCATTGGAAGAAAGAGAAGCTCTAATTAGAGATATCAGCTGGTATGCATTTATCTTTACTTACACTAGTACTTCATATGGGAGTCAGCCCGCTGGTCCTCTTATAGATATCATGAGATCGAGTTCCAGGAAGCACCATTGAAGTAGCATTTCTAGAAATGGACTCATGGAATCTAGTTTGATCCACGCCTCTTCCAAACTTCATCCTCTAAATTTTATCTCCATATTATTGCTATAACTGCATTTTAGAAAGTATATATACACACATATCTTACAGTAAGAACTCTAGATTCACCAGTTTGATCCTACTAGTAAATGTAAATAGTGTAGCTGTGGTACCTAGTGCACTTGCCTAGTCTTCTGAAGTGCCATTTTTATTTTTTTGGTGATGCTCTCTTGGAATTTACTCATGGAATGGGTCTTATATCTTATTTATTCCAGGTTTGAAACTTTCCATCTCCACTTATGTACGACACTTGGACTATCATTTGTGATATTACTAGTTATACTATGTATTACATGGACATAGGAAAATTGTATCCATATTTGTATTTATGCAATATAATTGACTAGAGTGTACCTATCTAAAAATGTACGTATCCTGGAATACAAACCTATCCTATTAAAATTTTTTTGGTTTTCTCCTTTCCTTCTATTTAGTTGTGGATCCCAGAATAACTGAAAGTGCAGATTCTTCTTGTATTCCTTGCTTCACAACTAATATATTGGTCAACATTTTTGCATATTGAAGGTTTTAACTAGCTTTCTTTAGTGTTTCATTTGCTGTCATATATATATATATATATATATATATATATATATATATATATATATATATATATATATATATATATGTTGATTGCTATCATGACTGAAACTGAGCGCTATGAATCACCCCGTCACTACAAGTATGTTGCAAAGCTTATATTATTGATTGCTCTCAATTATCACTTCCTATAGCTATGCTTATATTAATGTGTCAAATCACATTGTCATTATGATATTTTTGGGTTATTATGATACTTTTTTGGGAGCTTAATCAAATTGATAAATGTTGGTTCGTAGCTACTGGCCACTACCTTTGATGGTCCTATAAGATTATGATTGATTGACATTGAAACTAGTTACACTAAAATAAAAAGAAAAAGAGAGAGAGAGAGAGAGAGAAAGAGAGAGAGAGAGAGAGATCATGACAGTGATCACTTAAAGCATGAAATTGTGCTTGTTATTGGCTGATGGCAGAACATGAGCCAAATTTGATCATTGAGCAGTAAGAACTGCAACTAAATTTTGTTAGTGAACTTTGCCTAGTCTGAGCTGTAAACTATGCTGAAATGGTCATTTATGTTGTAACTTCTATTTCAGAGTTTAGTAAACTTTGTCAGTGAACTCGAAAACAAGTTGCAGTTTCAATTTATTTGCTATACTGACTTTTCCTTTATTTCCAAGGTAAACAACTTTTTATTCAATTTATTTGCTTTACTTGACTTATCCTACTCCGTCTTTTACTTTAATTAAACCTTGTTTTATCTTTTTCAGGGGTTTGCTATACGTACATGTGCTGTGGACTATGCCCAAGTTGAAGCGTTGTACAAGTGTGCTTCTTTGCTACAGTCACTACAACAAAAAACCCTTTTAATGACGCTCGACAAGGAGTTTTAATGACGGCTGATACATAAGCGTTATTAAGTTGAAAAATACATTTTTTCTATGACGGTTTGGACTAATTCTGGGCTTTTTATAACGTTTATAAAACAAAGCGTTATTAAAAGTTTAGAGCGGTGGCAAACTTGTAATATTTTTGAACTTCAATTTTTGGCAAAATCTTTGCTATAGCCCGCCTCTCCCCCAAAATATTCTGATCTTCTCCTTCTCCTCCTTTCTTCTCCCTCTCTCCCCAAACTCCAAAACCCTAACTCTAGTTCAGCAAGTTAACACTCTCCTCTCCTCCTCTTCTTCTCCTTTTTTCCTTCAACTCTAAAACCCTAACCCTAGATCCGAAACATTTGCCCCTCGGGCCTCGCCTCGCCAAACTGGGGAACGAGCACTACAAGAAGGGGCGGCTCGAGGATGCCCTGCGCTGCTACGACCGCGCCGTCGAGATCTGCCCCGGCAACGCCGCGTGCAGGAACAACCGCGCCGCGGCGCTGGCCGGCCTCGGCCGTCTCCGCGACGCGGTGAAGGAGTGTCGCGAGGCGCTGTGCCTCGACCGGGCTACGCCCGCTCGCACCAGCCTGGCCATATTGCACCTCAGGCGAGCTTCCTCTCTCGTTCGATTAGGGTTTATTTTGCTATTTTGGATGCTTGTGTTCTGCTGCCATTTGTATTCTTGCTTCGACTAAATCATGATGCTGATCTTGCTCAAAATGTTGGTATTTCCATAATTCTAAGCAATATGTTTACTTTGATCTTTTTCTTTAATTGGATCACTTAGATTCTGGAAGGAAAATCATACCGATTACAGTTTCCTTGGATTGGTGTCGTAAATCGCTCACAAGCTGACATTAACAAGAGTGTTGATATGATTGCTCGGTGTAGAGAGCGTGAATATTTCCAAAATAGCCCAGAGTACAAGCATCTTGCCCACAGAATGGGTTCTGAGCATCTATGGAAGATGATGTCAAAGGTACCATTATTGCTGCATGTCTTCTTTTGTAAGAAATGGCTTAACCTACATGCATCCTTGGAGCATATAATTTAACATATCTGCATGTATAACATGTTTAGAACTTTTTGTAGCATTTGGAACAAGTAATCAAATCAAGAATTCCAGGAATACAGTCTCTTATAAATAAAAGCATTATTGACCTTGAGGCTGAGCTGAGCTGAGTCGTCTTGGGAACCCCATTGCTTCAGATGCAGGAGTAAGTCCCCTTTGAAGTCATATAAACTTAATTTGACGCTTCTAAAATTTATTCATGCTTCTTATAATAAGATTGGCAGTTTGATGGACATATTGTTTGCTGGAATGGAGGAATGAATAAAATAAGACATATACTTTTAACAGTTTCTGTAGGTGGCATCTTGAGGGAGCTTACAGTTTTTTTTGCTTGGCCAGTCAATAAGCCTATGGGGAGCACTGTAGTTGTTCATTCTTATATAATATAACACAGCTACTGTAATGTTAAATTCTTCATTTTCTCTGACAGTAAAGTTCCTTTGGTTAAGGAAAAACGATATGGTTAAAGTTATAGGAGATTCAAAATGCTATATGTGGAGCAGTAATTTTTCTGTTTGTGTCAATAATACGTTCTCCATTTGTTTGTCAGCTGTTCTTTGTCTACCAGAAGGAATTTTCTCAATATTGTACACTACTAATTTTCTTTTGTCATTTACAGGGGAAACTTTACATGATTATGGAGATTTGTCGTGTTTTCGATCAAATTTACAAAGAACATCTTGATGGCGTGTATGTATCGTATATCTTGTTAGCTTATAGAACTTCTTTCTTTAGAAGCAATTATGACTAGATTTTACATTCTATTCGCTATTCACTATCTGCAATGCATGTATATCTATGGACATTTAGGACATTTTTGATTTCATGTTAGGGCCTGTTTCATCACCGTGTATCAGGATTCCACGAGTTTATAGTGGTCCTGGTTGAGAATCATAGGATTGCAAATTTAGTTTCCATGTTTTTGATTGTCATAATACACTTAACTGATTCGAAATCCTTTCATTTGTTTATTTGGCTTCAACTGTACATACAGTCACATTTGGATTTAAAAGGGAAAGTTACCTCTTCGACATTAACGAGGACACAAATTTTTATTGGAATAGAAACCTTATTTTCAGGAGTAAAGTTACCATAGTCACGTGTCAATACTTTATTGAGAATTATATTTCCAAGTGAATTTCCAATTCCTAAATTCAACTTTCTTATTGCTCTACTCAGATGATTTGATTGTTCTTTATTTATCCCAACTGTTTCTATGATTTTTACTTGGGTAAGATATCATCTTACGTTACCATTGAATTTGAAGCTCCACTTATATAATTTTGAAGTAATCTTTTTGCCCCATTTACTACATTTCAAGTTAATTTATGAATATTATATCATGCTGTAATAGTTATTTTCTTTGTTCATCACTTCACATAATTTATGAAAGATGATTTTGTTCCAACAGGCGTCCTGGTGGAGATAAGATCTATAATGTTTTTGATAATCAACTCCCTGCAGCCCTAAAAAGGCTGCAGTTTGACAAGCGAATGTAAGAAAGCTGATTACTGAAGCAATGGATACCAACCTCACTTGATAGCCCCTGAGCAAGGATATCGCCGGCTCATTGAATCTTTACTAGTTAGTATAAGAGGTCCTGCTGAGGCAGCTGTCGATGCGGTATGCAGCAAATTTAACCAACAAATCATCAGCTACTTGTTGACTTTCTTATGAAAATTTCCTAATATGCTGATTTATATTCTCTTCTAAAGCTTCTATTCATTTTTATAGCAGTGTTTTATTAATATATTCTATTTTTGTCTTCTATTTATTATTTGTTTTTAAGAGCTGCTGGAAATTTTCCTAATATGGTGATTAAACCCCAAGTGCAAACATAGGGCAAACATATTCCTAATATGGTTTTGTGACTTCCATTGCAATGAATTATGGTTTTGAAAAAATCTGTCCTTGTAGTTCTACTATGCACTATGAGCCAACCTTATGTATTTTGATACTGCTATTTTTTTACCTTTCTTTGGTCATTTTCTTGACTGTTTTTACAATTTGCAGTTGTGGTTAACTTGTTTTTACATGGCAGTTTTGTTCCTGCAGTTCTACTATGCACTCTGAGCCAACCTTATGTATTTTGATCCTGCTATTTTTTACCATACTTTGGTCATTTTCTCGACGGTTTTTCCAATTTGCAGGTGCAGGTAACTTGTTTTTACATGGCATTTTCTGTAGTTCTACTATGCACTATGAGCCAACCTTATGTATTTTGATCCTACTATTTTTTTACCTTACTTTGGTCATTTTCTGGACTGTGTCTACAATTTGCAGGTGCGGTTAACTTGGTTTTACATGGCAGCTTTGCTCCTGCAGTTTTACTATGCACTCTGAGCCAACCGTGTTGTATTTTGATCAAACTAGCTTAGTTATCCTCTAATTCAAACTAAGTTTTTTTAATCTTTTTCAGGGTTTTGCTACGTGATGCCGACAGTTTTGATGTGCTCAAAGTTGAAGCCAATGTACTAATAGTTTTGAGGGTCTACTTACTAGTAGTAGTTGTAAATATATGTATTTGGATGTCCTATTTTGAAAAAAAATGTAATGAAGATGGTGATATATTTATGTATATATTTGTAATTGGATTAAATGGTACTCTATAACATTTAGATGTTTTCTTGTGAATATGGTCCAAAATGAATATTTTGAAATTGAATTGAGCAACATTGAGCATTGTTCTATAATTTTTTGGAAAGTAATATATAAATATGCAGAATTGAGCGTTATAAATGTGCTGAATTGAGTCTATACAGATTATCTATTCATAACGCTTTCAAACTACGCTGAAAATAAGTGTAGCAGAAACTCATCATATTCATGACGGTTATTTTATGACGCTTTTAAAAAACATTTATAACACCCGTTTTCATGACGGTTGCTGTGAAAAAAAAAAGCGTCATGGTACGTCATTAATGACGCTTTTTAGCCGTCATTAAAAGGGTTTTTGTTGTAGTGAGTATCTGTGCGATGTTTAGAATGGTAGCTAAATTAAAGTACTCTATTTTGAGACAATGAAATATAGCTAGCTAAAAGTACTCTATATCTGTGAGATGTTGATGTATCCTATTTTGAGACAATGAAATGGAGAATGGTACTTTATATTACATTTCAATGTTTTGTTGTGAATATGGTTCAAAGTGGTTATTTTCGAATTGAATTGAGCAGGTGTTTGGAATGTAATATATAACATAAAGTATAGAGCGTTATAAATGTGTTACAATGACCATTACAGATCATAACGCTTTCAATATTTTCTGATTTCTGCATTTTTCGTAACGGTTTTACATTACTATCCATAACGCTTTGAAAATAAAACGTAGCAGAAATTCAACCTATTAATGACGGTTTAGACAGAAACTTTCATGACGCTTTTAAAAACATTTATAACACCCATTTCCATAACGCTTGGATTGAAAAAAAAGCGTCATTGTTTGTCATTAATGACGCTTTTTAGCCGTCATTAAAAGGTATTTTTGTTGTAGTGTCCTAGTTGGAACTAAGAGACTGGCTAGTCGTCTTATTGAATTGAATGAATGAGACACGTTCATATTAATTATGAATTATTATATCGATTGGCCGATCCCGAATATTGATATACAGGCACACATGCAGGCTTCAATTTATTTATTTATTTTCTACAAAAAGCAGCATGTGTACTTTATGGTCAAGGTATGATTATTCCGTGGCTAGTTTTGATTGTTGCATTACGCTATGTAAGACCTACAACCTAACCACACGGGTATCGTTGTAGAGATGTGCATATCGTACCCCGTACGAAAGTACTCATTCTGAATGACCATGATCTACGGCATGGAATTTCACTCAACATAGAGGTTACTAAGTTAAATAAAATAATGATTTCATGGAGAGAATGGATTCCCGAGTTCTTACATGGCAGCCCTCTTTGGGACTATTACGTGCCCGACAGGCCGGCTGGTTCCCACAGATACTGCAAATCTGTCACACGGGCAGGGAACAGTATCTGCTTATATTATTTAGTGTATATTGTATATTGATGACGGGCGTCCCGCTGTGACTCGTCTAATTCATGATTGGCGCAATTGATTGACTGGATAGACTAGCCTTGCTTGCACATAGTAAGAACTGAGGAATTCTTTATCGCATAATTCCAAGATAACTTGAAACCTACAATAGCAAGCCGTAGTTTGTATGGCCATTTAAATTGATTTGGTTGTATACTGTACCTACTCTGTTGACTAACTGAGATGATCAGAGTGTCGAGACATGACGGGCCAACTTCTGTCCTTGTTTGGTTGGAAGGTTGGTTCGAAGTGTCGTGACGTTGTGTGAATCCCAGTAGCAAGCAGAGATCTATTATTATTCTCTTATTTACTGGTTTAATTCCTCATATCGTGCTTCCTTGCGGTACTTGCTATTAGAGGTCTAACCTCTCTGATTTTGCATGGCCAGATCTAGAGCCGGTTCCCGAGGACTAGCTTACTTCTACCTCCAAGATGGTCAATACTAGAGGGATGATCGCAGGAGGACTCGAGTGGGTTCCTTACTTCCCCGCTCATTTTGTTACTTACTTTATATTTTGCCGTTTGGCACCGACATGTTAGTCAGATCGTCTTGTACTTACTTTTACATAATTGTAATTAAGTCAGACTGCAGCTGATAACAATTGTGTATACTTTGCTACATCATCTGGCTATGTTTTGTAAAGCTAGATATCAAAACATTTTGACTGAGCATTTGGGACGCCTTACTGCTTTATCGTACATGTTCTCTATTTTCTGTTTCGTGTTTGAATGATTGAGACAATAGATGTGAAGTGACCATAGTATGACTTTCATGTAGTATGTACCCCTCGTCTTATTAGACAGCATTGATCGTATTATACGGCATTCCTCTACCCGTAATACGTAGCTGGCTGAGTCATTCCCCCGCTCTCCAGTATTCTGGTTCTGGGGCGTGACAAGAATAAATAAATAATAAGAACTGGAAATACGGGAATTCACGATGATATACGATGAGATAACCATGGGACTATTCAGATAACCAGGTCACAACCCATAAACCAAATAAGGACCGGGGTTATAACCCTTCGTCTGAACAGAACTTGGTTTCCCACCATTTATCGGCAAGACAAATATAAAAAATCAGGTCGTGTAACAATCTTGTACAAGGATAAGACAAGACTAGACTATATACCTCATCCAACAATCACGGCCAAGCAATAAGTACGGCTTGATACTTTAACTAACTAGGGTTATCACAGGCCTACTTATTAGCAAGATGCAGTGAGATTATTTCACAGCCACAAGCACTGCAGACCATCCAGGCTATCCGAACGCAATTAGGGGTTGAGTTCAGGTGGGTACATCATCCAAGAAACGCATGTACCCTTAAGTAGCTTGAAAGGTACATCATATGACTGTGTGCTGGAAATGTGTCCTATTCGACGGCAGGCTACAGATCCCAGGTGGGGCGTCCAGATAACAGGATTGCATGTAGCTGGAAAAATCTCTTCATGACTACTGGATTATTCTAGTTATTAGCCTTAGTCAATTTCAGTAGGTACCCCTGACCGTGGTACTCAGGGATCCCCGTCCTAGACATGATGCAAGACAATACTGGTGCAATTGTACAAACACAATCGTCCACGGTGTCCATGCCATTCATTCTTGTCATGTCATGCTAGCCGTCGCAAAACATATCGAGGTATATCATGTCAGGTTTACTTGTCAGGAGTACGCCACGGCGGGCCACTAGTATATCATGTTACTTGTCAAGAGTGTACCACTACGGTTCACTGTCGTGTTCATGGTACATGTACAAGATAACATAGTACAAGTATTCTATCAAGGGACCCAAGTTACACAGAGGATCATAATACATATAACAATTAAAATAGTAAAGGGCAAGGTTAGGGGAGGAGTCATGCGGCTCAGGAAATGAGTTCATGCGGCCAAAATCAGCAGGCTCATGCGGCTCGGGGTTTAAGGGCATATGCGGCTCGGACAGACTGGGCTCATGCGGCCAGGAACCAATCCGAGTTCATGCGGCTGGAAGGAAGGGGTCTTTATGCGGCCAGGAGGGAAATGGGTCTCATGCGGCTCGGAGACATGGGTCTTATGCGGCCATGAGGGAAATGGGTCTCATGCGGCTCGGAGACATGGGTCTTATGCGGCCAGAGGGAAATGGGTCTCATGCGGCTCGGAGACATGGGTCTTATGCGGCCAAGTCCAAACAAATACCATGCGGCAAAGGGGATTGCGAGTCCATGCGACCGAATCAATCAGGGTGCATGCGGCTCAAGATCTGAGTCTTATGCGGCTCAGGAAAAAGTTCATGCGGCTGGAAGTTAAATCAGAGTCATGCGGCTCAGAATGAAAAGTTCATGCGGCTGAGAAATTGGTTCCTGTGGCTGGAAGATTTATGCGGCTGGGGAAGTTCCTGCGACTGAGGAAAGAAACTTGCCGCATGAAAAATTCATGATGTCAAGCACTGTTCTTCTTCTCCAAATTTTCGAGAAGAAGAACCATGAAGGCCATGCTTCCAAGCTCCATAAATCCATCATCCGATGTCAGAATCTGAACTTCTATAGGTCAAAATGGGGCAGAATGAAATTCTCTACAACATGGAACCATCAAAACTTGGAAATAAAAAGGTTAAATAAATCAAAACCCAAGAAATCCAAAATATAATAAACTTAGATCTACATGAATTTAGCCATAGAAATTAAAAATGCTAAGTATTAAAGTGTCTCAGGATGTTATAAGGAAGAGAATGGAACAACAAAAGTTGAGTTCCTTGATGAAGCAAGATGCACTTGCCTAAGCTCTCCCTCTCTCTCAGGTAGGTGAAGAGTAATGGTAAGGAAGAAGAAGAGTAAATGAGAAGTAATGAGGAGAGAGAAAAGGGGATGTGTTAATAAATAGTGATGGTGGTAGGTAGGGGATTTTTTCTTTGGTTCATGATGAACTCAAAAGCAAACCAAGCCAAGCCGAACCAAACCAAGATAAACCAAGCAATGAAATGCCCAAATATAACATGCAAGAAAACATGCAATACGAGTCAAGATACGTACACGTATTCCAAAATAAGTAATACGAACTATGGTCATTACATGGCTGGTTTTGTCCTTTGTCACGCCCCGCTTCCGTAGGAGCGATCGTCCTCGCTAAGGCGTGATACCGCACGAGCCTAGATTGAGCTCGCGCAAGGCAGGTTCCATAACGGTCTGTTACAGCGGCTGCGACGGGGTCGTCGCACAAAAGTCCCAAGCAGAGACATTGAATAAGCCAGCAAAAATTTAGAACAAAACACAAGTCATTCAAAAGATGCATTTTATTGATATTGAAACAAGGGTTACAGAGGGGAGCAAGGCCAAGATTACAAGTCACTCAAGCTCACTCTCCTCACATTATAAGTCGCTCTGCTCTCTCTCATCTCTCAATACAAGTCTTGACCAGGGGATGCTTCGGAAGGCGACGTCCATACATTATGTCCCATATAAGTCTTGACTCCACGCGGCAGCATGCCTCGAATCGTCAAGGAACTTCGTGCCTCGACGCGTCCAAGCGAACTCCGCGCCAAAGAGCTTCTACCTATTCCTGTACATGAAAACTCTGTGGATGTCAGTACTTGTAGTGCCCCGTCCCTATATCGTACCCCGTTCTCCGACCACGGGGTACGCGAGAAAGGAACACTGTCGCTATCGACTCGGTCGGGACCGATAGGTCGGGATCGATCGAATCGATCGAACGAGAATGGTTGAATTAAGATCCATTCCCCGTTATGGAATGGCTTCTTCGGAACCAAGTCCCATATTCAGCGGGTTGTACCCCAAGGATTGACTCTGCGGCTGAGTCGGGAGAGACCTCACGTTTCTCTGCTTTTCACGCGCTTGCGTTGGTTTTGGCTTTGTCTTCTGAATGTATTTTCATGAATGTTTTCGATGGTTTTCATGGCTTGCATTTCGAACTTCGCATTCGTATCAAATTTCCTTGAATACGGTGTTCTAATCGTTTGCTTGTGCGATTTCAGGTGATCGTGTAGGCAATGTTTAGCGCGGCCAACCAGTTTCTCGCCTCAAGTAAATACTAAGGTGAGTGGCTGACCCTTCTTCCCTCGGCCCTCTTCTCTAATACATTATCGATACTAGACATGTACTATGCAGATGTAATGCAACGACATAAATGATATTCCGATGAACGGTCACATGACGTCCCACGAACATGAACTATACAAATGCTTGTCATATAACCTTATCGTGCTTACAATTACCGGATCGTATAGAACCGTGCTAAGGAAAGACGAATCGATTAAATGAATGTCGCAACAATACAAAAAGATGTGCCTTGAAATAATAAATTAACGTAGCACGGTCATGGACAACTTGTCGACAAGGGCGATTGTTTCTTCGGACGATATCCCGAGGCCACGGGACCGTTCCGGCCTAGGAAAAACACGGATAGCTATGCCGGATGCATGACACGATAGGCAGTGGCTTTCAATGGGGTTCGCTACCTGCACTGAAGGACCACTGTCTACCAAGCTATATGTTCAGGATGGCTTGTCGTGCCAGTGACCTTCACGAATGCACTCTATTATGTCTTATTATTACCAACATGACATGAAAGAACATGGTAAGTTTACGCTACAACGGCGCACTCTACCGGGGGTAAGATCTATCGTCGTTATACGGTTGTGCCTAAATATAAGTTTGAATTGAGTAGGATGGCTAGAAACTCCACTAATCAATTGCATGCACATTCACTTAACTTCTTCAACAAATGAGAGCACGGGATTTAAACTGCCACGCACCAGTAAAAAGTGTAATGTGCTGACCCTCGCTCTCAACAGGTACTCGGAACAGGATAGCGTGCCAAGGAACTGAAGGCGACGCTCCTTTCTTTTGAAGCCTTGCTAGCGCGAAGGCTAACTCTGCAACTTTTGAAGACTCCAACCCAACTGCATCATGAGTCGCAAACTCTCGCCGATCCCAGGTCTTAGAGAGTCATTTTGATGTTTTGTAAAAAGGATGTAAATGTATGGAATGACTATTTCATCGATGTCGGTTGTAAGCCCGAGAGGCCTCTTTTGTAATCGAGTCTGTAACCTAACTTATTATCAATGAAATGTAAGTTTCCTTCTCTATAAACGTGTTCAATTTCTCTGCGTACTCTTATATATATGTTGTTATTTCTGATAACCTTATGAACCGCCTTATGCAAGCGCAACTTAGGCTTGCACGGTATCACGCCCGGGGGACGACTATCGATTCTACCTTATCGGGGCATGACAATACTCAACTGTACTGGTGGAGTGAGCTCCTCGCCCACCCATACAAAACTGACACGTTAATTTACTTTGTGTAACATAGTCCCTTTATGATTGTCTTTCTACTCTTGTCTTAGGATCAATTTTAGGACCGACGCCTTGGCCTATTTTGTGTCTCTAGATCATCCATGCTTGCAACAACAACGTCAACCCAACAACGTTAACCTATCAAGTTGTGGTTGCCTTTCGGCCGTAATCAAAGACGCAACTACGCGATAGTACCCAATTTCCATGTAACCGTGCTACCTCTTTGAGGTAATGCCTCATTACTTACTAACTTGCCTATGCTTGTGTTATGACAGCGCGACCGTGCCTCATATATCGAGGTTGTGCCCTGCAACTCAACGTAACTTCACCCAACTTGTCTTACGGCCCTTCTTGACTTAACTCGCAACAGCTTAAGTCTAACTCATGCAACTCTATGCCAACGACTTAACACTCGATGCCATATCTCGTGCTGAAGCACGTCACCTTTGTTGTAGCCAAATCTTGGGCCCATACATTGTGTTCTAACTGTGTACACCATCAACTCTACTCAATCCAAAGGCACACACGCGGATAGCCGCCCGTGTCGACCCAGCTATATGAGTGGTCACTGGAATTAACTAGCCATCGTGGACATACCTGGCAAACGGGATCCTTGCACCGCAAGTAGCGATCTCCGATGCAAGTCCCCGAACTACCATTGCATATTACCCAGCTCGCTATTTTTGATTTCTTCCTAGGCCGAGTTGGTCCCGTGGCCCTTGTCGCCAAGTTGTCCATGACCACGCACCTACGCTAACTTCTAGACTTAACGTAATTGCATGGCCTCATCATCATTACTTAGTTCCTTTGCTTTACTTTCTTCCACTTTTCATACTTCTTTTGCAGAGCCCAAACCAGGGTTGCCTCGGCGACTGACCTACAGTCCGACATATTTCCTCTCGACGACTAACCATCGCTTAGACTTAACATTCTTTGAACTCAGGAACGGCCACTGCATAGCCTTCCCACTTAACTTGAACATAACGTGTCCCTTAAGTATCGACAGACCATGGCTAACTTCCTACTGAACCAACTGTGGCTCGTGCCTTAAACCAACTCGTGTTCTACGCGACACTATCGCCCAAACCATACTTTATATGACATGTCTTGAGATCGTGGGACTATTTAACTTGATAATCGCAGAAAGAGCAGGACAGTACTTGGAATGACTTAGTCGACCGTTATAACTTTGCCTAACTTAATCGAGCCTACAGCTTAACCCGAGGGACGAGCAAAGGCTATGCCAAGCCTTGTATTACGGAAGCGTGCATGCTTTATCGAGCATTTACACGGGCGACGCCTATGACTTAGGCTAATTCATAGTTTGTATCGAAGACCAACTTTCCTTCTCCCAAGCCACGGGATGAAGGACCGAGTATCATTTTCAAAGCACGCCGTGCACCAACTCTAAGCCGACCGTTGGACCTTTCCATATTATAACTCAATTCGACCCGACTTGGGATTATTTCCTTAGCTATGTGGATTCATCTCTTTTATTATCAAGCCTACTTGTGTATTTGAAAACTTGCATTTTATTAGTGTGAAGGCCAAGCTGAGGCAAGTTCACCGAAGCCACCCACCTGAGCGAGGGTCGCCTCGACCGAGCGGGCTTTCGAGTAGCCGTTGCAAGGCTAAGTCCGAACGTCGTTGGCGTTTCGATTTCTCCGATTGACTGAGCATGACGGGGCACTACGTACTGGCTGGTATTGTCCTTGATGTCTGTGGGGGCAGGTAATCATCAACTGCTCTACTTTGCTAGTACTTTTGCTAGCGTTATGCTAGCACGCGTCGGTCCGACCGACAGCGAATCGGTCAAACGTGGAGTAGGAGGGGGGAATGGGCGGAAGGGACGGTACTAGCAGACGGGCGGACACGGCATCGGCGGCTGGACGGGCGGACACGGAGCAGAAAGAGGGTGGAAGAGATGATACAACGACGTGTAGTGGCTCGCGAGTCTTGTACGAGCCACCGTGCATTTTCAGATAATCATAGATCGATTCCAATTTCTACCCTCCAATATATGTGATGTCCAACATAGCACACGCAAATGGTGCAGATTTAGAATTGCTTATCATGGCTGCTTAGGCTTCTTTTTTTCCTGAAAATTTTACACATGGGGATGAAATTTGTCCTATTTACGAAAAAATGAATGAATTTAAAAAAATTATGAAAGAGGGGATAGGACGCCATTAGTGATGTCGTCCGAAAAAAAATCGAAACCCACCCCAAAAAGACATCACTGATGGCACCCCATGTGGCCCCCCACCAGGACGCCATCAGCAATGTCGCACCCAGTGGGACGTCATCTATGTTGTCGCCATCAATTAACTATACTTACAAATTACAGCTCATCGGTCCTTAAAAAAAAACACTTGATTCTACTTTTTCTTCTTCGACTTGGTTGACAGAGATTGAGCATATGCAGTTCCCTGATATCAATCACAAAAGAAACAAACAACATTCTTCGTTAAGAAGGCTTGATTCTGGGTTGAGCAAAACAGTTGGTTAATTGATGTACAAAACTGATGGCGACAGTCCACTGGGTGCGACATTGCTGATGGTGCCCAGCAGTGGGGGGCCACATGGGGCGCCATCAGTGATGTCGTCTTGGAGTGGGTTTCGATTTTTTTCCGGACGATATCACTAATGGCGTCATATCATCTCTTTCATAATTTTTTCAAGCTCATCCCTTTTTTCATGAATATGACAAATTTTATTCTCCTGTGTAAAATTTTCATTTTGAGAAACTAGTTCAAATTTTTTGTTGGGAAACTAGTTCAAATTTTTGGAAAAAGCAAGCAGGACCTTTTTATTGAGAAACTAGTTCAAATTTTTGGAAAAAAACAAGCAGACCTTTTTTAAATAAAAAGCCACGTTTTGAAAAATCCTACCAATTCTAGAACCTCCTAAAGAAGCTCCCACCGCCATAGCTCTCTTTCTTGAAGCCCAAGACAACAACAACAACGATACATAAAAAATTTCTCCCCCTTCTTCTTCAACTTACGCCTAGAAGAAATCCTCAGCTTATTTTGTATTCTTCCTTTCATGGCTACTGCTACTTTCGTGGTAAGAAAAAATCTGGTCCCCAACTATTTATTTTCTTCTCTTTACCCATTAGTTAACTAATTGTATGCATATTTTGTTGCAACGACAGCAACGTCCCTATAGTTGCAAGCCTGTGGGCCGTAGGCGCCGCGGCCTTGGGGAGCAGGTACATGATCCATGCCTGGCAGGCGTTCAAAGCCCGTCCCATCGTCCCTCGCACCCGGAGGTTCTACCCCGGGGGTTCGAGCAGGCCATGACGAGGAGGGAAGCCGCGCTCATTCTCGGCGTCAGGTAATTAAACGTTCCGAACTACCACCGTATTTTTTTTGGTTACATTAGTACGCATCGTGGCTGGGTCGGTTCGATCCAGGGAAGCGGATTATTCCTTATGGTGATTAAAAAAATACGTCTCAAAATCAGTCTTCGTGTCTTGGTTTAGATTTACCTTATAAATAGGGAGAGACCAAACTCAGCTTGCTGTTGTGGTCAGCGAGGAGATATAACCTCCTTGGCTAGGCGGGGTCTCGGGATCGAACCGTGGGGGAGGTGTGGGTGTGTGAAATTGTGGGTGGTGGGTCCAGATGGCATGCAACGCACGCAAAGTCCGTGCGTTATGCCGGACATCTCAAAAAAGATTAGGGGGGAGAGATTGTGATCCTTATTGGTGGCAATGATGAAATAAGGAATTCTAAAGACATGGTGGAAAAGGTGATCAAGACCCGTCTCGGGTACAGGAAGAAGAAAAAGAGAGAAGTAAACCAAGTTTTGTTGACGGTGGAGGTGCTTGATTTTAATGCTTCTAGATCTTGCTGCTATGGATGATATTTGCTTCTAACTGTGATTCTTATAAAGATTGGTAGACTTGTTTTTCTTCTTCTGTTGATTTATGATTTTGGGCTAGGAAATACGGACACTCCAAAAATGTGGGCTCTAATGTGTCAGACACCTGTTCGAGTGTATCGAACATATTCTAGACTGTAAAATATACTAGAACACACTAAAATAGGTGTCGTATCCCCATCAGCCGTCGTCGTGTTCTTCTTCTTATTGTGTCGTCTTTACCCGTCCATGCAACATAGATTTAGGATATTGATTTTTGGTAATCTTATGTTGGTCACGACTTACGAGAGAGACAACTGTAATGTATGTTTTTGAGTTCGATGTCGATATGCTGAAGGATACGATCAGAGTGAGAGGTTTGAATTTTAAGATCAAATGATTCAAGGAAAATGATATTTGGCCCGCGGGGGTGACCACGGTTGTCACCGCAACCGACGTGTCCCCCCCCTTTGCTTCGCCCCTCACCCCGTGCAAGCTCCAGGGCCCACTCCCGGGAATCCGGCCCCCCTCCAATTTTTTTGGGGGGTTGGCGGACCAAAACTGCGGGCCAAAATTGCGGCAACGTAGCAGCGTCCATGATTCAAATGTCACTTACATTGTCAGGGTCTTAGGACAAATATTTACTTTTTGTTATCACATTTGGGACTCCTTTTCTCAGTATTTTGCACAATCACAACATCAAACCTTACTATGCTACCAATTTTTACAATAAACTATGGTAATGAAAAAAAATTACAATATCGAGTAAGGAGTGGACTCATAATCCCAAAATCAATAATATTTAACAAATAAGACTTACAATCCCAATCTCTCGTAATCCTCATGGAGAGAACCCCCCCCCCCCCCCCCCCCCCCCCCTCCCCCCCCCCCCCCACCCACCCCCCCCCCCCCCCCCCCCCCCCCCCCCCCCCCCCCCCCCCCCCCCCCCCCCCCCCCCCCCCCCCCCCCCCCCCCCCCCCCCCCCCCCCCCCCCCCACCCCCCCCCCCCCCCCCCCCCCCCCCCCCCCCCCCCCCCCCCCCCCCCCCCCCCCCCCCACCACACACAACACACAAACAAAAAAGAAAAAGTACTCGTCTTTGCTCTATTGTCCCTTCTTTTCTCAAAAGAGGCATTTGTATCTATAACCTAAAACCTGAATGATGTAGAATGAGACCCAAAGAAAAATATACTACCTTATGTGGATTATGTAAAATTTAGGATTTGTAATTAAGCAGAAGCTTTTGAGTTTGTGAACATTTATTATAATTTTATTACAATAATTGGGACGTTGCAAACTCTAACAATGGAAGTAGATTGGAACAAAGTAACGATAAGGAAACGATGAGAACTTCGAAAATGGCGAAGGACGAGGCGACGAAGGTGACGACGAACTCCAATAAAAGCAAGTAAATCACAAAATACAAACTAAAATTTTCGTAGCTAGAAAGACGAAGAGAAAATTAATTAATAGGCTCTCTCCACGTAGCTCTCTCAATTTCGATCTCCAAAATAAAATTGTTCAAGACAAGTCCCTTTAAATCAAGGTTTGCAGTATCAGAATCGGTATCGGTATCGGACCCTTCCTATGAGTATCGGGATTGGTGGTTTTGGATCGGAGAATCAGTTTTTTTTCCTTTCTATCTGAAGACAAATCATTAATAATATATTATTAAAACTTTAGAAAAAGTGGTTTATACATTTAGCTATAATTTTAAGTATTTTGTGTGTTGTTTCTTACTAGTTTTGAAATTGAATGAAATAGTAGTCACCATTGCCCATTGGTTAACCTGCGATAGATGAAAATTTTCGTTTACATGTTTTTATACACCCTTGTCAATTGGTCTTTTTTGTTCAATTTTTTTTGTCAAATTGACTAGAAAAGAGATTCCCGACGTCGGTATCGATTAGTATCCGTATCGGATCGGGACATGCCAAACCGTATCGGATCGGTAAGCCGATACTGCAAACTATACTTCAAATAGGAAAAAGAGAATCCTATCCTGATGTGATCCTAATTATTATTAATCCAATTTAAATCCTAACTAATTGCATGAGTTAAATATAGATATCAATTTATCTTACCTAAATTATAACTTAAGTTAGAACACGGTTGGGTCTATTAGTTTTTTTTTTTTTTTGGAATTAAAAACTTGCATTCATTAATCAGATAGATTGTCTGATGGCCGTATCTTTACGAATATTGGCCATGACACATACAGGTGTAACATAATACCGCCGAATTTCATCAGATTGATGATTACTGAGAGTGAAAGAAGCTAGAGAGTTTGCAGCCTCATTGGCATTAGTTGTCCCACATCATTCTGCACAATTTTTCATGGCTTCGAAAGTTTCACCAGTAGTGAATAAAGTGAAGATATCTGAATATGCAATCGGATCAAATGCAATGATGGAAACGTGTCATCTGGACGGCCTCTCCGAGAAACCAAGTATTGTATGACTTGGTTATTTGTGATTGTAACGAGCTCATTGCTCCAGTGGTTCCTGGCTCCCCTATCTGCAATATCTATATTCGGCAATGATGGAGGAGGCAATACAAGAGTGACTGCTGGAACTCGTCTGTCATGTAAAGAGGCATCATGAGTGGTTGCACTAGAGGAATCAACACTAAGCTTGTTGGAACTCACACCACAAATGCCACTGCAGGATACGAAGGCATTGGTGCTGACGGTGTTATGACGACGACGAGCTGTAAGATAACTCTATAGGCATGTTTGAAGAATGCGTTGATAGGAAAGTAATTATGCCAGTAATGACGGTAGACGGGTGGCGGCACATGGGAGGATGAAAGGATGGAAGTACCTTCAAGTAGAATGGGGTAAAGTGCATTTAAATTTTAAACCCTCCTTAGATTTGTCTCGTTAGCAAAATAAGACCTTTTAGAAAACTTAAGCAGTTTGCACCTCCTTAGATTGCCCGCGTGACGGCGTGAGCAAAAGGCCCCTACCGTCTATTAGCCGTTAGAAATGGCCGTTAATGGCTTCTTTTCTCTTCTCTTTTTTTAAAAAAATCTAAACTACCCTTCCCTACCAGCCCTCCCTTCCTATTCCCACTGCCGGCCAGCCCCTCTGCCGGCCAGCCCCGCCCCCCGAACCCCCCCCCCCCTCCTCCCTCCGTCGGCTAGCCCCTCCGCCGGCAAGCCCTCGCCCCTCGACCTGCCCCCACCACCGGAGAGGGGGGGGGGGGGGAGAGGGAGGGGCAAAATTGTCTTTTTAGACGATTTTTAACGGTTGTTAACAGCGGGGGACTGAATTGAGCAAAAATATAAAAAGCAGGATTCCTTTCAAACAATGAGTATTTAATTGCATTTTCGTCACATCTAAGGAGGGTTTAAATGCACTGTACTCAGTAGAATGTGAAGTCCTCAACATCAAGAATGGAAGTGATCCACGTAGCTCTAACTTGTAAGTATCAGGGATAATCATTCTGATCTGACATGGATCTTCCCACTCTGATTGTAAGGGTCTGCTTGGATTGAAGGTGAATAGAGTTCAGTGAGTTGAAAAAGAAATTGTTTGGTTTGAGGGTGGTGAGGGTTTAGGAGAGGGGGGTCATAGAGGGTTATGTGTGCGTGGGGGGGGGGGGGGGGGGGGTTTGATTTGGAGGCTTAATAAGGAAAAGTGATGACTTATTGTTTGAAAAGTCATAAATACCCCTGGTTTTGTTTTGACAAGTTTTAATTAAAAATCCAAGCAATCAAATTTTATACCACATGTAATACGGGATTTTGGTAACTATTGTATTTTTAATAATCTTTCTCCCCCTCAAAACCTCCAATCCAAGCAAGAGTGTTTAAACGTTCGCTTACACTAGCTTCATTCCAATCTACTTTTATTGTTTGATTTGTTGAATCATTATAAATTTATAATCATATGATAAATTTGATAAATTTATTGATGAAACTTATGCTAATCATAAATCCTAAATTTTACAGTCCACATAAGGTTATATTTTCCCTTCGTGTCGTCCTACATCAAATTGCTATCAGAGCCATAAATTGGGGATATTATAAGTAGGTAAAGACTTTAGGATGAATCATGGACTTTGAAGATTTTTAAACAAGTTCAGTTATATGTTAGATATTAAATTTTCTAAACAAAATGATAAATTTGACAAGTTTATTGACGAAATACATACCAATAGGTGCAAAATAAACACTCAATTTAGCAACCATGATGTTAGGGTAGACACTAGTGTTGACAATGGAAAGCACCTTAAACCTTCCGCTAATTCAAAATCCAAAAAAAAATGTCCATAACGTCCCTAAATTTTGCAATCCAAATATGGTAGTTATTTTTCTTTGGGTCTAGTCCTACACCACTAAACCTAAAATAAATTATCTAATATTTTATTAACCATCAAGAAATGAGTCTAAGCTTCAAACTAATCATATTGTATTTAGGACCTTAGATGAACACTGTTATGAGTTATTATTATGAGGGTACAATAGTAATTCTAACAAAGACAATATTTTTAAATAAATTTAAGCCAATCTTAACAATATGTACTTAGATGTGTTAGCATGTGTATATAACCGTATGTGTATCCATAATGAGGAACGATAATATAGTAGTTAATGAAGCCCCTAGCATTAGAGGTAGGCCTGGATGATAATCGTTTTAAGTTTTAAAGAAGAATAAGGTTTTTGTTAGTGTTATAGAGGACTTTGTGACACTTAAAAGATCTGAATGGAGGAAAATCAACCAGTCGACCCCAAAAATCTGGTATTTGTTGTTGTATCCATGCCTAACCGCACCCCAAAATTGTCAACAAATGGCGCATGTTGGATACATGTCGTGTCCGAATTTATGTTGTCCCATGCAACCTAGGTGCCTTGTCATGTTTAATTTGTATGCCTGAAACATATGTCAAGGCTCAATTGAAGAGTTGGCTAGTCGACAATTCGCAGTTGACCTCTAGTTCTGAGCCAATCACCTTAACAAGGAAAGTGTGGATAGAAAAGGGGATATCCTGGTAACGCAGATGAGAGGATAAAAAAACCTGCCTTGCTGATTGCACTTTCAGGTTTAAATTCAACAAAGGGTGTAGGGAAAAAATGAGGACAGAACAAGATGTGATTACTAGAATGTGATTGCAATGGTGCAAGACGAGATATATCAGCCAGATATCCAATGTGAATGCCATTTCCTATGTTTCTAACCTGAGGCCTGAACACGGGATAATCCCTATGGATCATAGTGATTTTCATTGTTTATGTTTAATTTCAGACTAGTGGTACTAAAAAATTTCCATTTTGTTGGTCCAGAGAGCATGCTGTGCTGGAAAAGATCAGAGAGGCTCACAGGAGGGTGATGGTTGCCAATCATCCTGACAGTGGTGGAAGCCATTATCTTGCTTCCAAGATCAACGAGGCAAAGGATATTTTAACGGGAAAAACGAAAGGAGGCTCATCAATATTCTAGAAGCGTGAAATGTATACGGCGCCATTTCATCCATTCTTGAACGAGAGGGTTAAATGACTTTCTTTCATGTTATCCAAAAGTTTATATCGCTTATTACAGTGTAATCTGTGACTATTTTGTTACCGTTACAAACTCTGTATGACATTATAATTGAATCAAAGATCTATATCTGTGGCAAGTTCAACCATAAGTACGAATTGTGATTTTTTTTTTTCTTCTCGAGTAGCGGATGCACTCAGTTGCTGCTAGATTGTTCGTCACTGCAACTTCTAACTTTACCTGTCTTCCTCATTCCACAAGATGTTGTATAGTTGAGAAACAATGTACTTTTGTTGTCAAATTTCATCGTATGATTCTCAAAAAGAAAGCGTACCTGTTGCTCATTTTTAATGCAACTAATGTTCAACTCGATGGATGTTTGGTATTGTATTGAATAGGCTTGCTAAGAGTACCTGCATCTACTGTTTAAAATGTTGAGATTGTTGTGTGAAAGCAATGTTGAAAAGATGTAATGCTACAATTTATGTGTTTCTTGTGCTAGTGACAATGCAAGAATATAATGCAATGAGTTTCTTTTCTTTTTCATTCACATTGTTCACATTATTGAGGATTCAGATATTTAACATTTTTGTTGTTTTCCCTTTGATTTAGGTAGTAGAAAAGTTAAAATCATTTGCACTTCCATCTCTTGGTTCAAGAACTTTCTGAGGTATGTGGAATTCCAGTTCATTGTGAGCATTGTCAATTTATCATGCTAATATGTAGAATTTATATTCGGAATTTGAATCCCCTGCTCCCAAAATATCGTGTTGCACGGTGTTGCTAAGGGATTGCATGAGATTTTTGCCAAGAACTCGATGATGACAACCCTCTTGCTTGCTTGGCAGCAAGACATTTGGCAACAAAGCATGTTTCATAGCTGAGGATGAGAATGGAAGTAAAGATTGTGTAGGAAATAATAATGCCTTGTTCGCATTGTTAGGATTTGTTACAATATATATAGTGTCTACATTTGGGCTTATGGGCCATATTTACATTTACAAATATAATCTAACAACCCCCTCAAGTTGGAGCATGCAAGTCACAAATGTCCAACTTGGGAAGGAAATAATCAAACACATGCGAGGCTATTACGGTGTCATCTCGAACAGCATCGCGAACAAAATGCAAATCCACCTCAATATGCTTACTGCGCTCATGAAATACCGGATTCTGAGCCAGGTGCAGGGCAGACTGACTGTCACAATACACCGACATAGCAGACTCCTGGCGAACGCCCAAACACACCAGTAACTCCTTCAACCATTTCAACTCACAAACAAGCGCAGCAAGAGATCGGTATTCAGTTTCAGCGGAAGATCGAAAAACAGTTGATTGCTTCTTGGTCTTCCAAGAAATAGGAGCCCCCCCCAGAAACACCAACCAGCATGTAACAGAGCGGCGAGTCAAGGGACAACTGGCCCAGTCGGAATCAAACCAACCAGAAAGACGAAGATCACAATCAGCTTTCAAAAGAATACCCTGTTCCGGTGCATATTTGAGATATCTAACAACCCTCAAAGCAGCATGCCAATGATCTTGTCGAGGTTCCTGTAAGAATTGAGACAAGATATGCACATCATAGGCTAAGTCAAGGCGAGTAAACGATAGATAAATCAACCTTCCAACCAGCCTCCGATAAGACGCTGCATCCGCCATCTTTGGACTAGTCGATTCTGCCAGCTTGTGATTGGGCTCCATGGGAAAGCCAGCGGGTCGAGACCCCATCAAGCCGCATTCTGAAATGATGTCCAAAGCATACTTCCTTTGACACAAGAAAATTCCTTCTGCACTCCGAGCCCACCTCTATGTCAAGGAAGTACTTCAACACACCAAGGTCCTTCATGTGAAAGCAAGAACTAAGGTACTTTTTGAAAGCATCTAAAGCACCTGTGTCATTACCAGACACAATCATATCATCCACATAGATCAAAACATGCAACTCTACCTTCCCTTTAAAAAGAGAGAAAAGGGAATAACCAGAATGAGATTGAATAAATCTATAGGATATCAGAGAAGCAGCAAGCTTAGCAAACCAACAACGTGGTACCTGTTTCAATCCATATAGAGACTTACGCAGGCGACACACTTTGTTGGGTTCACTATGCGAAAAACCTGGCGGCAACTTCATATATATTTCTTCTGTCAGATCTCCATGAAGAAAAATATTGTGCACATCCATCTGGTGCAAAGTCCATCCTTTTACAGCTGCAACAGCCAAAAACGTCCGAACTGTAGGCATCTTAGCTAACGGGGCAAATGTCTCTGAATAGTCGATCCCCTCAACCTGATGATTACCGAACACAACCAGCCGTGCCTTTAAGCGCTCAACACTGTCGTCGAATTTGTACTTTTTTTGTACACCCATCTATTTTTTAATGCTTTCTTTCCAGGAGGCAAATCGACAAGACTCCATGTCCCATTGTCTTCCAGAGCCTGTATTTCAGTTTGCATAGCCGCGCGCCAGCCTGAATCTCGCGAGGCCTGGCGATATGAAGTAGGCTCAACACCTGCAGTGATAGCTGCAAAAAAATCTCTGTCCAGCAGTAAATATGTCATAACTTAGAAATTGTGTTATAGGATACGAAGTACCTGAGGAAGTGACGGAAACAGATGAACTGTGGTGAAGGGGGGACTTTTACTTCTAACAGCATTCGTCACAAAATCCTGTAATCGCACTGGCTGTGATTTCTTTCTCATTCCTCTTCCCAATACTACCTCGTCGGGCACCTCTGGCAACACTGTATCCCCTGTATCATCAGTAGTACCCGCATCACCCCCAGCACTCTCTTGTCAATACTTCTGCATCTACCTGTGCATCCTCGCCACTCGGTGCCGAGCCATCATCAACCACTCCGACCTCAGCAACCGTAGCCGGCACCATCCCAAAAGCCTCTATATCGTCTCCCGACACCTCAATAGATGGATGGCGTGTCGCAGAAGACATCTCGCTAGCAGAGCCACACCCAGAAAATTATTTTTCATAAAAAGTAACATCACGGGACACAAAAAATTTACCAGTCTCCAAATCATACAGTTTTCATCATTTTTTATCAAGTGGATACCCAACAAAGATACATTTTCTGCTCCTGCTAGCAAATTTATCATGTCGGTATTTCAAATCATACGCATAGTACAGACAACCAAAAATACGTAGATGATCATACGAAGGAGCTGAACCATATAAAATTTCATAAAGAGACTTAAAATTCAAGATACTAGAAGGGGTTCTATTTATCAAATAACATGCACCCAGAACACATTTCCCCCAAAAATCCATGGAAAGAGAACCGTGAAATCTTAATGCCCTGGCTACATTTAAAATATGTCGATGTTTTCTTTCCACCCTTCCATTCTGTTGAGGTGTCCCAACACATGATGTGTGGAACAATATACCTTGAGATGAAAAATAATCTCGTAAACAATTAAATTCAGTGCCATTGTCACTCCACACACGACGTATATCAGCCCCAAACTGACGCTTCACCATAGCAATGAATTTAAGAAACATAGAATAAACAGCACACTTATCCGTCAATAAAATAACCCAAACAGCTCTAGAAAAATCATCCACCAAAGTCAAAAAATATCGTGCCCCATTAGATGACGGAATACGATATGGTCCCCACAGATCACAGTATAAGTTCAAAGCATCTCAAAGCACGACTACTACTATCAGGAAAGGCATCACGAGTCTGTTTAGCTTGATGACAAATATCACAAGCCTTATGAGAAAACACACTACTACTAGAGAGAAAAGGTAAAGTCTGCATTACTTTATCTGAAGGATGCCCCAGTCTACTATGCCAAGCCTCGGAATCACTTTCTTTGCATGCCAGGATCACCGAAGCCAAAGAAGCTGGAACCTCCCCCAAGAAGTAAAGTCCACCCCTTTGTTCACCTGCTCCAATCACCATCCTCGTACTTCGGTCCTGAACAAAACACAAATCAGGAGTAAATAACATATCACAATTTCTGGCACCAATCAATTGTGAGACAGAGATCAAATTGCAAGTCAATGTCGGAACATAAAGAACATCCGTCAACACCAACGAAGCAGTCAAAAATACTTTGCCTCTCATAACAGCCTCAATAGTGCTCCCATCAGGCAAAATCACAGGACAGACAGGGCCCTCAAAGCAATCAACTAAACAGTCACGAGAGCCTGTCGCATGAAGAGTAGCCCCAGTATCGAATATCCAAGTGACAGAAGAATTCTTACCCATCAGACGATCAGAGTTTGAAGAACCAGGGTTGGAAGGATTGTCGTTACCCAGCAGGCTCATCAGTTTCTGCCATTGTTCACCTGAGAGTGGTGAATGATATCATCCATGCATCATATCCGCCGAACTCCCAGCAATACTGTAGTGCCCCGTCTCCGTCCACGGGGTGCGCGAGAAAGGAACACTGTCGCTATTGATTCGGTCGGGACCGATAGGTCGGAATCGGCCGAGTCGTTCGAATGGGAACGGTTGAATTAAGATCCATTCCACGTTATGGAATGGCTTCTTCGGATCTAAGTCCCATATTCAGCGGGTTGCGCCTCGAGGATTGGCTCTGCGGCTGAGTCGGAAGAGACCTCCCGTGCTCTGGTTTTCATGCCGCACTTGATTTGGCTTTGGCTTTGGTTTTTGTAAATGCGTTTTTCGTGAATGTTTTCGATGGGTTTTCGTAACGCGTTTTCGAGCTTCGCATTCATATCGAATATCCTTGGATTATACCGTGTTCTAATCAGTTGCTTATGCTATTGCAGGTGATCGCGTATGCGACGTCAGCGCAGCCAACCGGTCGCTCGCTTGAAGCAAGGCTAAGGCGAGTGGCTGACCTCCTTCGTCTCGTCCCTCTACTTCAAAACTCAATATATGAAGTAAATGAATGCTTGTCATAATAGTGTAGAATCAAATAAATCATGGCACGATTCTTCACGAAACACTTGCTATCAAACTGCCGGTTTTGAAAATGGAAAACGCGCTTTCTTATACAAATCCACTTATCCTATGCAAACAATGAATGGATCGATTAACGTTTATCGCAACGATACGGCTAAGTAAGCAAATCAACTAAGTCCAAAGGAAAACGGTCATTGGACAACTTGTCGACAAGGTGAAGTTTTCTCGAACGGTTGCCTAGGCCAAGGGACCGATTCGGCCCGGGAGGAACGAGTGTAGCAGCGCCAACCCTTCATCGGCGCGAGTTATGCGGGCACTTTCGCACAAGGCTCGCTACCCGACGCGAAAAGGGCGTCGTCTAACCAAATGCTATAGTCCGCGATGGCTTGACATTGCTAGTGGCCTTTATACCCCTTTCACTGCTTAACATGTGCACGGGACACGGGATGAACATGATAATTGCTTAATGATATACAAGTTCATATGCTTGCCTCAAAAATATGTTAACATGCAAATCGAACAGGATGGTTAGAAAGATCATTGAAATAGCTAGCTAACATGTTTACGAAACTTCTTGAATCAAATGCAGAGCTTGGATTTAATTAGCCATTCGTCAGTACATGTGTTTCGTGCTGATCCTCGCTCTTTGCAGGTCCCGCGAACCAGGAAGGACGCGCCAGCTAGCTCGGCGGCGTTCGTGACTTTTGAAGCTTCGGCCGTGCGTCGAAGACTTACTCTGCGACTTCACTTTTGAAGGCTCTCGACAGTCCAAGGCAAATGACTCAGCGTCCCTCCCATCCAGGTCAATGGAGTACTTGTGTATATTGAGGGATGTGTGCAATGTATGGAACGGCTATCTCATCGGCACTCTTTTGTAATCGAGTCATGTTGTAGCCCGCGCGGCAATGAGTCTTGTACCGGAGTCTGTAAATGATGTTCATTATCAATAAAGAATCAAGTTTCCTTTACTTATTGTGTGTATCAATTTGTCTGCGTACTCTCTTAGATCTCGTGTCTCGGATTACCTTATGACTAGGCCTTGTGCGATCGCAAATTAGGTTCGCACGACATCACGCCCGGGGGACGACTATCGATTCGACGGAATCGGGGCGTGACAAATACTAGCAGGGACACCATGACCAGCAGCGGCGACATGATGAACAACCCCTGCGCCACCAGTACCGCGTCCCTCATCACGTCTCTGCTGTGGTGGCCGGCCTCTGCCACCGCCAGCACCACGTCCGCCCTCACGCCGAGGGCGTGTCTTCCACCACTCTGGATAGCCAATCTTGGTAAAGCAAGTTGCAACATCATGACCTGTTTTTTGGCAATGAGTACAGATCATACCTGATTTGTCCCTGGAATCTGAGGTCCTACTATTAGAAGTAGAAGACGGATGAGGTGAAGTCTTGATAGCCAGCGTCAACACCTCCTCAGCAGCGGATTGAACCTGAGTTTTTCGCATATCCTCCTCCTCACGGACTGCCTGGTATGCCCGATCTAAACTTGGCTGAGGATCCTGAGCCAGAAGATTAGATCGGGTATGACCATACAACTCAGCATTCAACCCATACATAAAGTCCTGAAAGTGGTCTTCATCCCTCATAGCCTGTAGCTTTGCAGCAAGCTCACCACAGGTACAAAAAGGCAATGGGAAATAAGCAGCTTGTTCATCCCCCAAAGACTGCAAATTTTCAAAGTAGGTTTCCACAGACATCGAAGCCGTCTGTTTACACTCAGCCAAAGCTACCTTAATTTGTTGCTTCCGAGTGCCATTGCTAACAACAAATCTTTTCTCCAACAAGTTCCACAATGGATAAACCTCCTCAAAGTACGGTAAAGATTTCTTCAGAGACGGATCAATGGTATTAAGAACCCATTGAACCAATAGTGCTTGCACGTATCTCCAATCAAGCAATTTGCTAGCATCATTAACAGGTTTGACTTCAGTACCCTCCAGAAAAGTGATCTTTCGCCTAGAGATCAGGGAGAGACGTATCGACCGAGACCACTCAGCATAG
This sequence comes from Iris pallida, assembly GCA_029216955.1. Lineage (NCBI taxonomy): Eukaryota > Viridiplantae > Streptophyta > Magnoliopsida > Asparagales > Iridaceae > Iris > Iris pallida. The sequence goes on along the minus strand of JANAVB010029217.1, from coordinate 3,818,165 downwards.
TTCGGTCCACGGAAAACAATAGGAGTAATGATATTTCCTGGTTGATCAGCAGAACTCAAAATATGGATCCTTCGGATTAGGATAATTTGGGTTGTGTGCACCGCCACCGCCAGTCGCGACGGAGTTGCTGGACGCAGCATCATCTGCCATCGCGGATGTCGGGTGTACAAAAATTTTGTACAACTCCGACGAATCGGCCGCGGATGGACGGGGTCGACGGCGAATCGGCCGCGATCAGGGGCGCCGGATCTGGCGCGAAGGGGCGAGCGGATGTCGGGTGTACAAAAATTTGCACAACTCCGACGAATCTGCCGCTGATGGACGGGGACAGGCGCGCGAATCGGCGCGGTCGGGCACGGATCGGCGCTGTCAGGATTGGCGCGGATCGGCGCTGTCGGGATCGGGATCGGGGCGGGAGCTGGCGCGTACGGCGGCGGGTCGGCGCGTACGGCGGACTGTTCTGGTTCGGTGGCGGGGCTGCCACGGTCAGGCGCGCGAATCGGCTCGGTCGGGCGGGGATCGACGCTGTCAGGATCGGCACGGATTGGCACTGTCGGGTGCGAATCGGCACTGTCGGGATCGGGATCGGATCGGCGCGGATCGGCGCTGTCAGGTCGGGCGCGGATCAGCGCGTACGGCGGCGGGCGCGTAAGGCGGCGGGTCGGCGCGTACGGCGGCGGGTCGGCGCGTACGGCGGGGATCGGCGGATCGTCGCGGATCGGCGGTTGCGGGATCGACGGACGGCTCAGTCGGAGCCGGGAGGGGAAGGGAGATGTAGAGTCTGGCGGCTAGGATTTTTCGGAAGGCTCTGATACCATGTAGGAAATAATAATGCCTTGTTCGCATTGCTAGGGTTTGTTAAATATATTGTTAGTCCCGGGGCTTGACTAAAGATGGAAAACTAATGCAATCGAGATCTGAGATGTCACACAAAAAACTTTGCAGTGATCAAACTCAAGATCTACGATGAAGCAAAAAACCAAATAGCCAGATTACAATATGAAGGAGGAAAATAGATAAGAGAAGATCTCTCGTTCTTCCTTGCAAACGTGTTGCAATTGGGACAGAACGAGTTACAATAATGTAGAAAAAGATGAGATGAAGAAAAGTTGCTGGGGTGTCAAAACACCGTTGCTCAAAGCAAGATTCGCCCCACACGAATTGCTTCCAGGAACCAGCAAGTTGAAGAACTTGTGGAACGCTCGAAGTCACCTCTGTTCTGACTCCTCGGATGGACTTGCAATGGCGGCAGCAACTCCCTCTCTTTCTCTCTTTTTTGGCTTATAAAATTCGTAGTAACTCACAAGAAGGCCAGAAGAGAGTATATATAGAGAGAGGGTGGAAACCCTAACTGCCTTTTCAGTTATGGAAAGATTGAATTAAATCCCACAAAGATGGCAATGAAATTAATTCAAATCTTATGGAAAGATTGAATTAAGTCCCACAAAGATGGCAACGAAATTAATTCAAATCTTATGGAAAGATTGAATCAAATTCCACAAAGATGGCAACGAAATTAATTCAAATCCCACAAAGATAGCAACGAAATTAATTCAAATCTTATGGAAAGATTGAATTAAATCCCACAAAAGATGGCAACGAAATTAATTCAAATCTTATGGAAAGATTGAATTAAATCCTACAGAAAGTGGATCTGAATTAATCGCATTGAATCAGTCTTTCCATTACTGACTTGTAGTCTGCACAGTCAGCCTGGTGCGAGTCCATGAGCCCATGAGCCCGAGTCCGAGCCCGAGTCCGAGTCGCTAAGCCCCTTTGGGGCTTAGCTCCAAATGAAATTAATCCAAGAGAATGACAAAAGCATTAATGCTTAATCCTTGGAGCCATATTCTTACCTCCTAGTAAAATTACCCACATGGTTCCCTCCTTAGGGTCACCACCCCATGTGCATCTCTCAACAACACAACCAAGTATATATGTTGAGATAAATCATGGTGCATTTCCGATGTGGGACTAAACTTTTACAAGGCATGTTGAGAGCAAGATTCTCCATGTAAAGAAAGCACCAACAATCTCCCACATATCACAACATATATATGTGTTCAGGGTTGAGCGTTCCCCACAGTAACTGTCCATTTTGCATTAAGATAGATGTCGCTGACGACTTGAATCTTCCCGCATGGGTTAAATAATAATGTGATACAAGAATGGACTACGCCTTGAATTCTGCACCACAATTATAATTCTTCCCACTCACAAAGTGTAGTTACGTGTGCTTCTGGCTGCACATTAAAGGCCCTGTGCCAGCCTGGTTTCAGTGTATAATTTTGGGCGTCTACAAGTTTACCCTCAAGAGACGGCCAGATATCTCTTTCCATACACTATATGTGAGTTCTTTATTAAAGAGACATGGCATGAAGCCTTGCGCTTCCTTGCGGTGCTACGCCGCTATGACATGGCCTGAAGCCGAGGCATTACCCCTACCTGGGAACCTCATCGTAGTGTCATACTACTGTAGCATGAGGTCTCAGCCTCTTTGTAGTGCCAATCTGCTCAGCATGAAGCCTAAGGCTTCCTTGCGGTGTTACGCCGCAACGACATGGCTTGCAAGGCCGAGGCTTTACCCCTACCTGGGTACCTCATCGTGGTGTTGTGCCACTGTAACATGGGGCCATCCTCCCCTTGTAGTGCTATCTACAACTCTTTAATTACGTCATACAGTATTAGGCTACCTGCCTATTTGCGGTGCTACGCCGCTATGACTTGGCTTGCAAAGCCGAGGCATTACCCCAGACCTGGGAACCTCATGGTGGAGTCACCCCACTGTAGCATGGAGTTTCACTCCTTGTAGTGCTGCTCTACCGTGCTTCCTGTAAAGCACACCAGGCATTCACTCTGTCTGAGAACTCATTAAGGCGTTTAAGCCAACCTTCCACAGGATCTATTTTTTTTTCCGCAGAAAATACATAGTAGACAACAGTGGTTATGGGTTCGTATCCCTTCCATGTTCCATAGAACAAGTACCCACTGTTACCTGATAGTTTCCCAGTCAGTGATCCTCCTTTGAACCAAAAGTTAGATGCCTAGTAGATTTCTCTTTGAACTAATAGCATAAAACTTTATTGTAGGATTACAAAGACACACTATCAGAATGCCTTTAAGCCCATTTTACAAGCTGTGTCATCAACCAACTGGCGCTTGAGGCCCTTTGTGAACGGATCTGCCAGGTTCTCCTGATTTCGAACATCAATCACTGCAATTACACCTCTTTTGATAAGATCGTGTACTGTCCTGTGCTTCAACCGCACAGTCCTCTTCTTCCCGTTGAAGAGGTCATTTGATGCCACCGCCGCAGTCGCCTGGTTGTCACAGTATATCGGTATCACCGGTATCTGAGCCCCAACCACTGAAAGATCATACATGAGCTCCCGAAGTCATTCTGCTTCATCTGCTGCAGTTTCAAGTGCATAGAATTCAGATTCCATGGAGGAACGAGAGAGTATAGTCTGCTTCTTCGACTTCCACGATATAGCAGCTCCACCCAAGGAAAAGACATAACCACCTGTGGATCTCTCGCTTTCCACCTCTGAACACCAGCTAGCATCACTGAAGCCTTCCACTACTGTCGGATATCCGTTGTAGTGCAGTGCATATGTCTGAGTCTTCTTGAGATATCTCATCACCCGCTTCACAGCTTTCCAGTGCTCAATCCTTGGGTTGCTTGTGAACCGACTCAGCATTCCCACGGCGAAAGCTATGTCAGGCCTTGTGGCAGTGGTTGCGTACATCAAACTTTCGATAATGCTAGAATACTCTAGCTGCCTGACGTTTTCCCTCGAGTTTGGCTTCAGCTTCTGATCACACCTGTATGGCATATCGATCCCTGGAAGATCCTTATACCCATAGTGTGTGAACATCTTCTTAATGTAGTGAGATTGTGACAGCGCTACTCCAGTGTCTGTCCGGATGATCTTTATGCCCAAGATGACATCTGCATCCCCCAAGTCCTTCATACTGAACTTGGTTGAGAGGAACTTCTTTGTCTCCGTGACACAGCCTATATCCGTCCCTAGGATTAGCATGTCGTCCACGTACAGACAAACGATGACTCATCTTCCATCAGCGAACTTTGTGTAAACATATTTGTCCGTCTCGCTGACTCTGTAGCCGTTTGACCTAATAACTTTGTCAAACTTCTCATGCCACATCTTGAGAGCTTGCTTCAAACCATACAGTGATTTCATCAACTTGCAAACTTTGTCTTCAAGACCTTTGACGACAAATCCATCTGGTTGTTGCATGTAAATCTCTTCGGTCAGCTCCCCATTCAGGAATGCTGTCTTTACATCCATCTGATGTATCACCAACTTATGTATAGCTGCTAGAGCGATTAACATTCTGATGGTGGTCATCCGAGCTACTGGAGCGTACGTGTCAAAGTAGTCTATTCCCTGTTTCTGAGAAAATCCCTTGGCTACCAGCCTGGCCTTGAACTTGTCAATAGTTCCATCTGCCTTCATCTTCTTCTTGAAGATCCATTTACATCCGATGGACTTTTCTCCTTCAGGTAGATCTACCAACACCATGTGTTATTAGAGGTGATAGAGTCAAACTCGTCATTCACTGCCTCCTTCCAAAAGATAGCATCTCTGGTCTTCATCGCCTCATCATAGGTAAGCGGACCTGGTTCCACATAATAGGTGACAAAGTCATCTCCGAAGTCTTTAGGTCTCCTCGCTCGCTTTACTGACGGCTCTGCGAGTTCTGGTACAAGAGTTGTTTCATCAACAACAACTTCTTCTTGGACTACTGGCCCATATGAGATTTCAGTCTCATTTGTACATCATTTTTTGGAATGTCTGAAAGAACAATATTTTTGTCTTTTGCAAACTTGTCTTCAAAGTATTCAGCATCGCGAGATTCGATGATATGATTTGACTCAATATCAAGAAATCTCCGAGCATCACTCTTCTCGGCATACCCCAAGAAGATCGCCTTCGTAGTCCTTGTCCCCAGCTTCTGAATCTTCAGATCTGGGAGCTTCACATACGCCAGACACCCCCACACTCGAATGACATTCAAGTTTGGTCTGACTTTGAACCAGAGTTCATGAGGAGTTACGTCCGAAGTTGCATACGGAACTCTATTTAGAATAAAAGTGGCCGTCAATGCAGCTTCTCCCCAGTAGCATTTAGGAAGACCCGCGGTAAGTAGCATTGAATTCATCATTTCTGTTAATGTTCGGTTCTTCCTCTCTGCTACTCCGTTGGATTGAGGAGAATATGGAGCAGTAGTCTCGTATATGATTCCATGTTCTTTGCAGAACGATACGACGTCATGAGACCTGTACTCCCCACCTCGATCACTTATCAACCTCTTGAGTTGTTGTCCAGTCTGCCGTTCAGCTTCGGCCCTGAACTCTCTGAACTTCTCGAAAGCTTCGTCTTTAGTCTTGAGCAAGTAGACGAACGCGTATTTTGAGAAGTCATCGATGAAGGTTATGAAATACTTCATCCCGGCCTTCGTGGAGAAATGTTTGAAGTCACAGATATCGGAGTGTACTAACTCCAGAAGATCTGTGCTCGATTGACCCGATGAAAGGGTTTCCTTGTGATCTTCGTCTGAGCACATATTCACACTTCTCCACCTTACCCCCACATTTGGAGATAAGTCCTAGACTAGACATTTTGTTAATTCTTTTACAATGAACATGTCTTAGTCTATTATGCCACAACTCAAGAGAATAATCAGAAAATACAACTGCATTAATGTCATCAAACTGATTGACAAGCTGAATTTTAAACATTCCTTCGGTTTGATAAGCCTTCCCGAAGTATGTTCCCTTCTTGGACATCACCATCTGACTAGCATTGATGTCCATCCTCAAGCCTGCGTTGCAGAGCAGGCTCCCAGAGATCAGGTTCTTGGCAATCACCGGAACATGCTTTACACCTTGAAGCGTCAGAGTGTTCCCAGAAGTGAGTTTCAGCTCCACAGTCCCGATCCCCAGAACTTCAGCTTGGGCCTGGTTTGCCATGACAACCTTCTCAGATATAGGCTGGTACGTGACGAACCATTCCTTGCCAGAACAGACATGGCAAGTCGCACCAGTGTCTATCCACCAGTTAGAGTCAACCCCCACAGTTGTGACCTGTGCGATCGTAGCAACAATGTTAGAAACCAATGAAACCTTACTAGGCTCACCTTTCTCTGATTGTTTAGACTTGGATCTGCATTCACTCTTGTAGTGGCCTTTCTTGTTACAATTAAAACAAGTCACTTGGGACTTGGACTTCTGTTGCTTGAATGAAGGACCCTTCACTTTTAGATTGGTGAAGTCCTTCTTCTTGTGATGAGAAGCCGCCTGCTTCCCCTTGGGATCTCTCGTCTGCACTAGATTGGCCTTAGCCAACTGTTTGGACAGAGTGTCCATCTTCTGTTGGGAACGCATCTCGTCCTCAACATGGATCTCTTGAAGTAGATCTCCCAAGCTAATGTCTAGCTTCTTTCTTAGCATCCTTGCATAGAAGGTACTCCATCCAGCAGGAAGTTTTGAGACGATCCCTCCAACGACAAACTTGTCGGGAAGGGGCATCTCTTCGTCTTCCAGTTTCTGACGCAGCTTCAGAAATTCCTTCACCTGTGGCAACATGGACTTCTCGTCCCAAAGAGCAATTTGTGATATTTTTCAACCACAAACATCTTGCTCCTTCCTGTCTTCTTCATACAGTTTTTCCACATACTCCCATATGTCTCTGGCAAATTCCTTCTTCGAGTAGGATTCTGCCAGGGAATCCTCCATAGCATTCAGGATGAGAAGCCTGCAGATGCTATTTTCCCTTCTCCATTTGGCCTGGAGTTTGGTAGCCGCATTGATTGCGGCAGTAGACCCAGTGTCTGGAACAGAAGGTTCTTCCTCCAACAGTACATGATCAACGTCTTTGAGTTGAAGAGTTAGATAAACCTTCCTCTTCCAGACTTGATAATGCTCCATCGAACTTTTTCAACTTGCAGTAGTCCGATTGGACGAGCGAAGCATTAATGTTTTCCATCTACAAGGATCTTGCTTTGAGATTGTTAGTCCCGGGGCTTGACCAAAGATGGAAAACTGATGCAATCGAGATCTGAGATGTCACACAAACAACTTTGCAGTGATCAAACTCAAGATCTACGATGAAACAAAAAACCAAATAGCCAGATTACAATATGAAGGAGGGAAATAGAGAAGAGAAGATCTCTCGTTCTTCCTTGCAAACGTGTTGCAATTGGGACAGAACGAGTTACAATAATGTAGAAAAAGATGAGATGAAGAAAAGTTGCTGGGGTGTCAAAACACCGTTGCTCAAGGCAAGATTCGCCCCACACGAATTGCTTCCAGGAACCAGCAAGTTGAAGAACTTGTGGAACGCTCGAAGTCACCTCTGTTCTGACTCTCTCGGATGGACTTGCAATGGCGGCAGCAACTCCCTCTTTTCTCTCTTTTCTGGCTTATAAAATTCGTAGTACCTCACAAAGGAGGCCAGAAGAGAGTATTATAGAGAGAGGGTGGAAACCCTAACCGCCTTTTCAGTTATGGAAAGATTGAATTAAATCCCACAAAGATAGCAATGAAATAATTCAAATCTTATGGAAAGATTGAATTAAGTCCCATAAAGATGGCAACGAAATTAATTCAAATATGGAAAGATTGAATCAAATCCCACAAAGATGGCAACAAAATTAATTCAAATCCCACAAAGATAGCAACAAAATAATTCAAATCTTATGGAAAGATTGAATTAAATCCCACAAAGATGGCAACGAAATTAATTCAAATCTTATGGAAAGATTGAATTAAATCCCACAAAAAGTGGATCTGAATTAATCGCATTGAATCAGTCTTTCCATAACTGACTTGTAGTCTGCACAGTCAGCCTGGTGCGAGTCCATGAGTCCGAGTCCGAGTCCGAGTCCGAGTCCGAGTCGCTAAGCCCCTTTGGGGCTTAGCTCCAAATTGAATTAATCCAAGAGAATGACAAAAGCATTAATGCTTAATCCTTGGAGCTTTATTCTTACCTCCTAGTAAAATCACCCACATGGTTCCCTCCTTAGGGTCACCACCCCATGTGCATCTCTCAAAACACAACCAAGTATATATGTTGAGATAACTCATGGTGCATTTTCGATGTGGGACTAAACTTTACAAGGCGTTGAGAGCAAGCTCTCTCCATGTAAAGAAAGTACCAACATATATAGTATCTACATTTCGGCTTATGGGCCATATTTACATTTAAAATATAATCTAACAGATTGTTAGGGATTTCCTGTGGTAAGAGTGAAGACCACAAGATTATTTTCTTGTCTTCATCTTCAACATAAGAAATAGAATGCTGATATGTGAGTTGAATTGACAATTACTGGTCCTGCTGTTTGGCTAAATGTGTTCTTTCACTATAAGTGATCACATCACCGATTATGAGATTTAACAATATTCTGGAAGGAAGCATACAGCCTTTTGTTGCGTGTAAGGAAAGAAGCATTGGAATTCCAATGTGTGTGTGTGTGTGTTTTGTTGTGTGTGTGTGTGTGCCGCACATCCTAAATTGAAGGTTAGAGTTTCATTCTCGCCACAAGATTTAGCACATGCCATAGTTTAGACAACGAAATTATGCTGATAGGATTCCAGTAATTGTTAAGATCCTTTTGCTATTTACTTTCTACCAATAGGATTCCAGTAAGAAGTCAAGAATAAATAGAAAAGAGAGAAAAATATGATATGACCGTTAAATTTGCATCGGATATAAAATAAAATTGTTAGAAAATTAATGCAATTGACCCTTCTTAGATTTTTCACGTCAGCAAAAAAAGTTCCTACCGTCTATTCGCCATTACAATGACCGTTAATGACTTTAAAAAAAAAAATCCAAAAAATCCTCCCTTCCCCACCAAAGGGCCAAACCCTCCCTCGCGGCCAGCCCTGACCCGCCTCCTCCCTCTGGCCCCACCCCACCCCCCCCCCCCCCCCCCCCCCCCCCACCCCCCTCGCACCCCCCCCCCCCCCCCCCCCCCCCCCCCCCCCCCCCCCCCCCCCCCCCCCCCCCCCCCCCCCCCCCACCCCCCCCCCCCCCCCCCCCCCCCCCCCCCCCCCCCCCCCCCCCCCCCCCCCCCCCCCCCCCCCCCCCCCCCCCCCCCCCCCTCCACTGGCTGGGCCACGCTTGACCCGCCCCCTCCTCCCTCCGCTGGGGCCATCCTCCCCTCTCCTCTGGTCGGTCCCGCTCGACCCGCCCCCACCACCGGAGAGTGGGGAAGGAATAAATTCATCATTTTAGATGTATTGTAACGTCCGTTAACGGTAGGGGTGTAAACTCATCCAAAATAAAAATCTAGGTTTTTTAAATCTATGGGTCTTTAAATGCAAAATTACAAATTTAAGAAGAATTTTTTTTGCACTTTACCCAATTTAATTACAACATAAAAAAATTTAATCAATATAACTTATAAGTGGATGCCATAGTTTGTTGATGAGTTAGAATTTGATATGTTTGAAGTTTGAAAATGGAGGGACAAAATGACTAAAAAATAAGACACTGTTTGGCAATCTTAATGACCTATTGGTTTGTTATTGTCACTTATGACCAACAATTTTAATGATTTAAGGGGCTGTCAGGGACAGGGTAATATAGGGTAATCCGGTCCACCCATATTTCTTTAGGTTACCCAAACAACCATGGTCGATATTCCAAATCGACCAAAAATCGGCTTGACCCAAACCCGATCCTGAACTCGACTCTAACAAGGACATTTTATTAAACTCAAACCCAACTCGGCCAAAACCTAAACCAAATCCGACCAAAGTCTGATATGGACCTAAGAAAAATGGATGCTGACCCACATGACACAATATGGACCCAAACTTAAACCAAACAAAATCTGACTCGACCAGAATCGGTCTAGCAACCATAACAATCAGCCTTTGAACCAGGCGAACGTAAATTGTTGGAACCCAACTCGATCATACCCGACTTTGATCCAACCCGAATCCTACATGAATCCTATTCTCAACGCAACCCATTTGATTGGGAACGAATGGCACCATGAGAATGGTGGTGTTGTGTTGTTATTTGTAATTTATTAAGATTCATATTGTCTATAAATAATAATAATAATAATAATAATAATAATAATAATAATTATTATAGACTATGAGATGATAGACTTGAATTATGTATATTGATGTGAGCAAGTAACCAATAATGGGTATACAGCTGGCCTTATAATACAAGGCCAACTTGGTACAAGAGATAATAAGAGAGAATTATATCTATAGTTGGCAACATCATACCCAGTAGTTATAACTAACTACAATACTTCCTCTTGAGTGTACACAGCTTAATAAATAGCCGATATCAGTCTTTAGGAATGATCATCATTAGTCCTCGAGGATGATCAATATTAGTTTTCAAGAATTATCAACATCAGTCTTCACGTAGCAGATTGGCATATGAGTTTAGAGAATATACATATATAGATATACTTCACCAACATACTAATTCGGAGAACCTAGTGAAAAATTGTAATCCAAAGAAAAAAGTGGGTCGATGTCGATATATCTTCAAGATGTGAAATATCTACGGGTATGACCAACTCGGTGTAGGTGGCTCATTAAAACCTTTTTAGTGTGCCAAAAATTCAGTAGGACAAATGTTCCTAACTTAGAAACATTAAAACCTTCTTAGTGTGCCAAAAATTCAGTAAAAAATGTTCCTAATTTTAAAAAGAGAGCACATAGTGAGTATTTTTTGGACACTCCCCCTAATTTTGACATTATCTCAAACTACGAGCGTTGCAATGTTCTCCACAATTTGATGTCTTAAACGATTTTTTGGAAAGTGGACTTCAGTATGGGCTTGGTGAACATGTCGGCCAAGTTATCCTGGGATCGGATCTGCTTGACTTAAATCTTTTGTTGTAGTTATTGCTGATGAGAAAGAAGAGCTTCGATGTAATGTGCTTGGTACTATCTCCCTTGATATGCCCTTCTTCCTTTGGTTGATGCATGCGATGTTGTCTTCAAATATTATCGACTGTGACATCATTGATAGAGGAAAATATGCTTATAGTTCGAATATGCTCAATTGCAGCTCATAATCATATGCATTCTTGGGTGGCATCATAAAGGGCGGTGAATTGCTTTGGAATCTCGTCTTCTGCGAATCAGATAAATAATCAGTATCGGCATAGCTAACAAGGTGGACATCATTCCAAGGCAAAGGGGTTTGATCTATTTTGAGAGACTTGCCTATATCCATATTGGACCGAAGAGAGAAGGTACTCAAGAACAAGACTATTGGTTTAGCCCGTGTTGCTTGGGGTCACCACTCTTTGGGTGAGTCAACGTGGGAGCGTGAGGATGATATCTATAGTGTCCCATCACGCAAAGTCAATCGGAGGAATCGAAACGCCGACGGCGTTCAGACTTAGCCTTGCAACGGCTACTTGAAGGCTCGCTCGGTCGAGACGACTCCTCGCTCAGGTGGGGTAGTTTCGGTGAACTTGCCTTATCTTATCCTTCACATAATAACTCGCATGTTTTCAACTTGCACAAGTAGGCTAATATAAAAGCTACGAACGTACATAGCTAAGGGAATAATCCCGACGGGTCGGAATATCCTAGAACATGGAAAATGGTCCCACGGTCTGCTTAGAAGTCGGCTCAGCGTGCTTTCAAATGACACTCGATCCTTCATCCCGTGGCTTGGGAAGGAAGTTGGCCTAAGTTGCCCTGACACTCGAATGAGCCTAAGTCATAGGCGTCGCCTGCGTGAATGCTTGATAAAGCATGCACGGTCCCGTCGTTTTGTCCCAACGCTCGAGTTAGCCTAAGTCATAGGCATCGCCCGCGTAAATGCTTGATAATGCATGCACGGTCCCGTTGTCCAAGGCTTGGCATAGCCTTCACACGTCCCGCGAGTTAAGTCGTCTTGTACGGCTCGTTGGCTTAAGTCTATGCACCCGAGAACTTGGTTGTTCAAGTCGAACGCGTGCACGGCACGTTCCCTCGATTCGTAGCTCGGCGTAGCCTTTGCTCGTCGAGTCGCTGCCCGAATAAGTTAGACAAGAGTTATGTTGGGCTATCGAAGCCATTTCTAGCACTGTTCCGCTCCATCTGCGATTGTCAAGTCACGTAGTCCCTTGAGAACAAGGCTCGTCGTATAAGGTATATGACTTGAGCGATAGCGTCGCCTAGAGAACAAGGTCTGTCTAAGGTGCGAGCCACGGTCGATTTAGTGAAAAGTATGCCACGGACAAAGGAAGTCCACGCGACTGGTTGTCGCCGAGATCGGTCCCGCTACTTGGGAGTCTCGCTAAAGTCTTGATAAGGAAGTGCACGAGATCGGTCCCGCTACTTGGGAGTCTCGCTAAAAGTCTTGATAAGGAAGTGCACGAGATCGGTCCCGCTACTTGGGAGTCTCGATAGAAAGAAGGAAAGCATGGTCATGTTAAGGAAGGATTGGTAGATCGAGTTGAGTCTTGCATGGTCATTGGACAACTTGTCGACAAGGTTAGGTCTTCTCGAGTGATCGCCGGGGCACCGGGATCACGTCGGCCCGGGAGAAGCGAGTGAGGCTCAAGTAGGATGCTGGATAACCGCATGGGAGACTTCGGCGCCTCCGGGCTAGCTACCCGTGTAGGGACGAGCCGATATTCCCGAGCCGAGATCCAAGATAGTTTGACATTGCTAGTGACCACTCATGTAGATAGGTCGGCAGAATAGCGGCAAAACTACGTGTATGCCTTTGGATTGGGTCTAGAGCTTGAATGCAGGTCTAGTCGGTAACACAAGGTCTGGACCTAAGATTGGGCTGCAGCATAGACACCGTGCTTGGCACGATAGATGGCATCAGGATATTCATGGAATCGACACTAGGTTTGACAAGTCTTGTCTAAGTTGGTTTATGAGTCGAACAGGAAGGCCGCAAGGCGGTAGCATGATAAGTCTTGATAAGTTACGAGGTGCGGCTTCAATCTTGATGCACGAACAAGCCTAAGCAAGGTCTAGAGGCACGACCTGCACGAATCGTCCCCTTGACGTCGATCGCACACAAGAATTGGTCTAGAGGCACGACCTGCACGAGTCGTTCCCCTTGACGTCTCTAGCACGAGAATTGGCCTAGAGGCACGTGAGTTTAAGTGAAAGTCTTGGCATGGCCGAGTTCGCATAAGTTGCTCCTCGGCGAAGCACTGTCTCGATTATGTTGAAGGCACGAGTAGAGTATGGCATGACCCTGCCGTCCCGAGTCGAAGTTTGGTCAAGTAACTAGGCGATGGGCACTACCTCGATCGAATTACACGTTGGCATTATGGCACGACCATGTCGTTGCACATCGAGTTGGTCAGACGTCGTAGTCTTAAAATTGACCCTAAGGCAAGACTAGCAAGACAATCGAAAAGGGATTTAAGCTGCACAAACTAAATGAACGTGTCGGTTTTGTATGGATGGGCGAGGAGCTCACTCCACCACTACAGTTGAGTACTGATGTAACACCCAATTTCTAAAATAAGGGTAATTTTGAAATTTTGTATTTTAATTTATTTAATTAAGATATTTAAATGATAATATGATTTTTGGTGATTTTTAATCATTTAAAACTATTTTTTAAGTTATGGCTTATGATTTGGTGTTTGACTAGTGTAACCTTAGAGCCTAGCCATGTGATTAGGATATTTTTAACATTTTTAGGGTTATTTGGATTATTATAATTTATTTAGAATTTATGGGAATTTTTAGGATTTATTTTGGATTTATTTGGACTAGTTTGATTTTTGGCCAGTTTTGACTCTTGTAGACTAACCTAGGAACTAACCATAGTTAGTTGAGCTTGGTTAGGTCAAGTGACCCTAGTCTAATCTAGTGTGACTCAAGTTAGTGGTTAGTGATTCATGGAACTAGAATTAGAATTTTAGAAATCAATTGATTTGGTGAATGGCTTGTGGTTTCACAAGTTATTATTGTGACTTAGCTAGATTAGACTTAAACCTAGCTCAACCCTAACCCAAGGCCAAGTGGTCAGCCATCCCTAGCTGAACCTAGGGATTTCCCCCCTATTTAATCCCCTCCTAGAATTTAGGGCTAGCCTCCATTGGGATTTGTGCAAGTTTTAGAAGGAGGTGAGCTCCCATCTTTAGAAATTCATAGTAAATCCATTTCTCCTCCTTTTTAATCCAAACAAATTGTATTGGGTTTTAAATTCTTCCTACTTCCTGTTGGTAATTAATATTCTCAGATTTGAAGAGCTTTGGAGGAGTTTCACCATCAAGGAGAACCTCACTCATTTGAACTTTTGAGGATTTGTGATACATAGAGGTAACTTCTTGTTCTCACCATAGAATCCTGAAATTATTGCATGTATAGGGAGCCCTAGACCTAACCTAACTATAGGAATAGGAATCCATAAGTTTCTGTGTCGATTCGTGTCCTAACAGGACACGTATCAGTGCACTGTTGATTATGTTTGATGAAATGCCACAGTGGATTGGTTTGTGTTATTTTCGAATAATTTTTGAATGGAAATTTGTGTTTTGAGGTCGCTTACACGATTTTAATTTACTGAGTTGGTTTTGTGCACGTGTCGTGTCGTTTTGGACACGCGTGCACACGCTTGGCACACGCGCTCGCGCGGCCTGGGCGCATCCCCTGCCTTGGGGTTCCACACACGACACTTGATCTTTGGACACGAATTTTTGTGGGACTTAGGGCCACCCACTGACATCACGCTCACAACTTTCGTTGGATTTTATGGTCAGGATTGGGAAATCGGCCACGCACTGAATTTGCACTGTTCTGTAAATTGTGATTATTTAGCCACTGACACGCACTCACACACGCGACACGACACGGCCCTGACACGAACAGGGTCCTAGACACCTAGCCCTAGTCTAGGTGGACATGTGGACACAATCACGTGAGTCGAGTCGCTGTGTGCGTGCACACGATCGACACGAAGACGTGCACGAGGAGCAGTCTATTTGTGTACTGTTTTCGTTTTTATGAGATGGACACGTTTGTGTCCCCTTGCAGGGACACAAACACTTCATGGGACGTGCTCATGATGTTGGTTCATTACCAACCCTTGTTTCACGATTTTAGTGAGTTTTTGCATTTGAAAAATCCATTTCCCTGTTCTTCACTGTTTCACTGATACTGGACTGAAAATGAATTTTCTGGTTTTGAAATGGGTTTTCATTAATTTTAGATGATGTAAATGTTAGAATTAATTCATAGACATGTGTATTATATTGCTGAAATGAAGATTTAGGTTTGGGTTTTAAAATTTGGTATTCAAATCGATTTCGATTCTCATTTCCTCTTTTCCTATTTTCTGAACAGTGTTCTTCACTGATTATGTTTCCAGTTTTTTTTCATTTAGTTTGGGAAATCATTTAGCTAATCTAATGGTAGTAATTTACATGTTTAAGTTCATATTATGGTCCTCTTATATAAATTCTTCATGTGTGTCAATTTTAGGTTAGAATGGTTGTGTTTGGATCTCATTTTGGGAGTGTTATGGTGTGGACAGTTTTATCAAACTGAGATTCACTTGGGTTGAACCCATGTCAAAAATTTGAGATTTTGTAAATGTTTTGGTGATTGTATGTTAATACCAAAAATCTGAGATTTGAAATTGTTTGTAAAACTGTGTGTTTTAATGGATAGAACTTAAGTTTGGGATGATGATAAAACCTGGGTTTAGTTGTGTACTGCCATGAAGACTGTGGTGATTTTCCCTTCTTTTTTTTCAGTTGATAGCAGCTATGCATGTGTGTTGAACCCCCCTAACCAAAACTGAGATTGAATATGTTGTGTTAAACTGTAATGTTAAGATAAAAACTGAGTTGAATATTGTTTTGTAAAACTGTGTGTATAATACTAAAATCCTGAGAGGCCTATAGCTGTTACTTGAATAATAATAGTTTAACCTGTGAGTGTTATTACTTGACATCCTTTTCCTTTAAATTTGAAATTCTGGGTTTAATATGTTTGGTAAAACTGTTGATATAAATGAGAATGAATGGGAAGGGAAAACATTGTTTTTGGCTTAATATTTGAATTTGATTCCCTCATAGTGTTGGCTGCCATCCTGTGCACTGTACAGTCACATATTTCACACACATCCACTCACATTTGCCTCTCACACTAACACTCACATTGTCACCTCACACACACACTTTTGACTATTGCCATGATCCCCCTTTACATTTGTCATACACACACCACCCTAACCCCTTGCTATCTCTCTATCTCCCTAAGTATATGTGTGTGTAATGTATGTAGGCCTAATATATGTCCAGTGTATGGATGCTTATATAGAAGTATAGTGTAGTATATATATATGTTGATTTCTATATAGTTAACTAGCCTATATGCATATATGTTGTTTGGTAGTATAGCTTGTAGTGATGATTGTTGACTTGTTATCTAGATAGTAGGGATAGACTAGTATGGACTAGTAAAGATCTAGTTGACCTAGTTTGACTTCTAGGGTTGACCAGAGTTGACCAAGAGTTGACTTTGGTCTAGATTGACCTAGATTCATGTAGAATGCATAGTAGGACTTCATTATATCATTTTAGATTTGTTGTGACTTGTGCTGTTCTGATTAGGAGCCAGACACCACTCCTTGGACGGTACTTTTCATATTGGGCACTCAGATACAGGCGAGTACATTCTCTGATTATTTCATATCCTGTTTAGAATTATTTTCCTGCTTTAAATTACTTTACTTGATACTGTCACGTTGGTCACACGGATTGGTACTATATGGATCTTTCATGAGATGTTATCCCCCTCGGGAGCATCGGATACTGCATGTTTTGTGCGTTTCACGAATCATCACGTATCTCTATGCTTTCTCTGATTCACGAATCGCTTGTGACACATGTACTCTCATGTTCACAGAGCCATCATGAATCACCTTCACGTATCACTCATTTATGAGCCATGTGAAGTTTCACGAATCTTAACATAACTTGAACAGATCTTTGTGTATCGATTGGGGATGGTGGAGTGGAAATAGATATGTGAATATTATCCCAGTAGCTGTAGTCATGAATCACTCTCTTAGCTGTAGTCATGAATCTCCTATGCCATTCACATGTTTATATTTTACTCTGACTCACTAGTCACTATTAGCTCTCTATGTATAGTAGATATTTCTATTACAGTTTCTCTCTCTGTTTACATACTGTTTTTCTTCAGTTCATGTATCTTACTTTACTGCATGATTATATTTTCTAACCTGCTATGATCTGTTGAGATGTACTGTACTCGCTCCTGTCCTGACTGGACCTGTTGAAAATATTACAGAGGATGAGGAGGAGGCCCTATGTACCCCTATTACGGAGCAGGATTAGACGACACCTGCGACCTGGTTCCTCTGGAGGACCCAGCTGCAGTACAGGATGCTACTCTCAGAGTCTAGACTAGATAGCTAGGCCTTAGTTTTTCTTTCAGCATTGTTATTTGAATTTCAGTTGTTCTTCTGAGATGTTGTTATATTTAGAGACTTGTATTGAGCTGGATGTTCTTGAGTTGTTATCTTATACACTTAGATTTTCCTCTCTCTTATTTAGCATTACTTTATGTTTCTGATCTCTGTATCTACCTTTACTAGTCTGTATCTGCCTTAGATGTGATTGAGACTGTTCTGTTATGTCACCTCCATTCGGAGTGTATATACTGTACAGGTACCTTTATTTGTTAGATGATTGTCCTAGGACAGCGTTCTACCGCCGATACTGCGGCGTAGGCTGGGCGTTGTTACGTTCTCGTACCCTCACAGTGGGTGCGGGTCGTGACAACTGACACCCACAGTTTCTATGTGCAGGCACAGGTAGAAGCTCGTGGCGCGGAGCTCGCCTGAATGTTGTCGAGGCACGGAGTTCCTTGGTGATTCGAAGCGTGCGGCCGCATGGAATCGAAGACTTATACAGGACATAATGTATGGACGTTGCCTTCCGAAGCTTCCGCTGGCTCAAGCATTGTAATTGAGAGATGAGAGAGCAGAGTAACTTGTAAAATGAGAGAAAAGTGAGCACGAGAGACTTGGAATCATGGCCTTGCGCCCATTGTAATATCATTGTTCAATATTAATAAAGAGTTCTTTTGAATAACTTGTGTATTGCTTCTAAATTTCCGCTGCATGTTCAATGTTTCTGCTTGGGACTTCTGTGCGACGACCCCGTCGCCGCCGATGTAATCGGCCGTTATGAAACTGCCTTGCACGAGCGCAATCTAGGCTCGTGCGGCATCACGCCTTAGCGAGGACGATCGCTCCTACGGGAGCGGGGCGTGACATAATGGTATCAGAGCACGGCTTTACGTCCTTGGACTTCAAGTTGAATTTCTCAGTTTTGAAAGCTCGTTCATGGGAAAAGAAGTGTGCGCTCTCTCTCAAATGTCCCTCGGCATGTCCATACAATAAGTCTAAATATTTTCAAAAGCTCGTACAAGCGTTCAATCGAACGCATCAATAGGTCTTTGTGCCGAACGGTGTCGAACTTGACTCGATAGAAGACACATGCTAAGTTAGCAAGTCGCGTGCGTGCCCAACTAGTCCTATGTCGATATTAGCAAATGAGCATGCAAACTCGAATAAAAGTTCGTACGAGATAGCTACACACGGCCTTTTGGCTAAGTTGTGTCGCGCGTCGCGCACCTCGACCTTTTGGTGCAAACGAGTCGCGAGCAATGTTTAGTATCGCTCGATTGGAAACGGAGGTACACTTAGAGTGTATATCGATAGGAATGCTATCGAGCTAACGCTTAGGCGTGCACGGAAGATTGATTTGGATTTTGAGGAATAGTGCGAACGACTTAGTACGTCAAGACGATGTGAGCGATTACGCTAGGGATTCGTCGAACGAATTCGAAAGATGTCTTAGCGAATGATGCGAACGTGATTGAGGACTAGATCGGATGGCTCGAATCCTGAGTGGTGTATAATTTGTCGTGGAAATCATTCGAGCGAAAATAAAGGATTAGAGGTACGGCGAGTATGTCGGCGAGGCAATGCGGCCGCGCGGAGCCTTAAAACGTGTCACGCTTAGTTTGTCGTGACTTCGTATGTCTCGAATGAGATGTCGTTCGGACAACTTGTGAATAGGCAACGCGAGTTAGAAAACGATTCGGAACGATGAATAAAAGTGAATGTCTTGATTGAGGAAGCCTAGAGGATCGCACTTGTGATTTTGGATTTGAGCGAAAGGAATTAGGGTATATCCAGTCCAGACAATAGCATCAGTCGCACGACTCGAAATTGGTTGCAAAGGAAGATCGTCAGGTTATGCATATCGTCGATGGTATTGAGGCGTATCAGAGATCGATATGCGATAACTCAGGGGTACTCTGACTCGGCGAATGACGATCGTGCAAATGTCATTGTTCCGATGGATGCTATACTCGGGATGTTGAAATGTGTCGAGGAAAATAAGACATGGCTCGAGAATTTTATAGTTGAACGAATGACGGTCAGACTATCGAACCGAGATCTTGACTTGGAGGAAAACAAAATGTTTGGATTTGCTTCGTTGACAACCACGACGTTGACGTCTTTGTCTTATGCGAGCGCAACTCCAGCCTCGCACATGCGTCGCGTCGATTAGGGCGATCACTCCGCGTGAGCGCTGGTATGGTGATTCATACAGCGGGGGTGACCGGCACTTGCATGGCGTGGAAATTTGTATGCTTCGACTTGTGGTTTGACGCGAAGGTGAACTCAAGAATGACTTAGTGTGCTTGACGATTGAACTTGAGGATTGAGTAGGTCCAATCCGCGTATCGAGAATGAATTAGTCTGGACTCAAGCAGGAGTTACGTCCCGATGAGAATAATTATTCCGCGGGAGTGTTGCATGGTGATTCATGAACCACCGTAGATAATCGGACTCGCGTAAGATTGGGACGCAACATATTGTCAAAGCTAGACGACCTCGTGATCGAATACATGAATTGGTTATAATTGGTGATTTGAATGGATTCGAATACGCACAACGAATGCATTGGTGCGAATAGGTGATCGTGCTCGATGTTTAGAAATCTGAGTGACGCCAGCTTGGGTAGAAAATCCCGTACTACCGACTTTGGTTTGACCCTAGGATTGGGGTCAGTGTTGGCATTATTGTTGGAGAACTATGATTCCAATCCTGACATTGACTTAGCCTCGAGAAATGGCCTAGCGGTTAGGCGAGACGCCCCTGTTTCAAGAGTTAGCAATCGAAAGATTGATCTTGAGGATTGGCATGGATGGATAGGGTGAATCAAGAGTATAGGAATACCCCTCACGAGATTCGGCTGACATCCATATATTTCAGGGACGCTTGAGTATGTGCACGATGCGACTCGAGTGAGAACGACGAATTCTCTATCATGCGGCTTGGCTGAATGCATGTATTTTGGGGACGCCTGGAATGCGTGCGCGATCCAGCCAAGTGATACATTGAGTTCAAGCGAGACTTGAAGAATGAAAATGGTCGAGGATTTTGAAATCATGTTAATAGAAAGATTAATAGTCATGCGAGCGTGGCTCGGAACCAAAGAATGCGTAGGCGGAGTGTATACGATAAATTATTGCGTGCCCCGTACGACTGTTATAGTTCCGTGTCTAGGCTCGATTAAGTCTTGGCCATAGAAATGGTAGGATGGCTTGCCTTCAGGAAAGTCTCGAGGACGAGACTTGTTCTGAGTGGTGTATGATGTAGTGCCCTGTCACGCAAAGTCAATCGGAGGAATCAAAATGCCGACGGCGTTCGGACTTAGCCTTGCAACGGCTACTTGAAGGCTCGCTCGATCGAGGCGACTCCTCGCTCAGGTGGGGTAGTTTCGGTGAACTTGCCTTATCTTAGCCTTTACATAATAACTCGCATGTTTTCAACTTGCACAAGTAGGCTAATATAAAAGCTACAAACGCATATAGCTAAGGTATAATGACCATTTTCGTATTACGTATTTTGTATACGTATACGTATTTAGACCCGTATTACAAGCTTGATTTATTTTGGCATTTTCTTGATTGGTTTATCTTGACTTGGTTCGGCTTGGTTTTGTATGGTTCGGTTCTTTTATATATATGAACCAAACCACCCCACCTACCACATTCAATAAATATCCCACCTACCACCACCACTCTCAATAAATATCCCACTAGCATTTCTCTCTCTTCATTACTTCTTCTTCCCACCATTACTTCTTCAACCACCAGAGAGAGAGAGAGAGGAGAGTGGGAGCTTAGGCAAGTGCACCTTGCTTCATGGAGGAAGTCCATTTTTATTGTTCCATTGTCTTCCTCATGTGTTTCTAAACCACTTTAGTACTTGTCATTTTCATTTCCATGGTTAAATTTTGTAGATCTAGCTTTGTGGTATTTTTGGTTTCAGGACTTTTGATCCATCACACTTGCATATTTGCTAAGTTGATGATACCATGATTGCAGAGAAGTTCGTTAGGTCCAATTTGACCTATGGAATTTTTGCATGAGCCGCATGGGCATTGTAGCACTGAGCCGCATGGCCCTTGCAGCATGCAAATGTAAAAGACCAGCCGCATAAGCATTCAAGATTTCATTTATTGCATTACTCTAATAATGAGCCGCATATGGCTTGCTTCATGAAGGAGCCGCATAGGCTTTATCATGAATGCAATAAATGCGTTCACACTAATGCATTCTAATGCATTAATAATATAGCATTTCCAATCAATTAGCAAGTGCTTGGAAAACCGAGCAGTAAGAATTGATGCCTCCCAAGCATCCACGTGCCCCGGGCAATTAATGCCTTAACACCAATGTACTTGCTTGTGCATTGCTTGGGCTGCCAATGCATAGCCGCATACAACACATTCCAAGCCGCATGCATTCTTTCCTGAATGCATTTTCGCATGCAAATTTTTGCAGAGCCGCATAGCCCTCCCCCCTTAATGAATGCATGTAAGGCTTGTTTTCTCCTAATGCATTTTTGCATGGTCTTTCCTGGAGAGAGAGCCGCATACATATTAATTAATACACTTAGAGCATTGGCTGATGTTTGACTTTTCTCAAGGTCTTTTGCATTTAAGTCCAAGCCTCCAAAGCCTCGAGCCGCATGAGAAATGCATTAAATGCATTTTTTGCACTTAAGTCCACAAGCCTCCAAAGCATCAGCCGCAGAGCATTATCATAATGCATGTGAGCCGCAGAGCATTATTTTTACACTTTAGCTCAGGCTTGCTTTAATGCTTGGCTGAAATCAATTCGTAAGCATTAATTAATGCTTGGTTGAAAGCAATTCATAAGCATTATTTTAATGCTTTGGATGAAAGCATTCCTAAGCATTATTCTAATGTTTTGGATGAAAGCAATTCGTAAGCATTAATGCTTTGGCTGAAGCATTGGCTTAAGCAAATGCTTAAAGCATTATTTTAAGGCTTTGACATTATTTTAATACTTTGACTTAATCATTTGCTTAGGCATTATTTTAGGCATTATTTTAACACATTAGTTATTCAAGCATTACTTTAATGCATTAATTTTAAATTAAGCACTTTTGCATGGCCATCTAATTGTTAGCCGCATGGTATTATCGCTTGCATGCACTACAGGCAGCTTGCTGCAGCCGCATATGCACTGTTGCATGGCCTTGCATAAAATTGCTTGAAAGCTCATATATTGGCCGCATACGGCCAATTCGGTTGCACGTCTGCTTGTGCCATATTAAATTTTAAGTGTGTTCCCTGACACGATGGTGACCCGTTGAGGTGCACTCTTGACAAGACATGATAGTGGCCCGACGCGCACTCCTAACAGTGAACATGACATGACAAGATTGAATGGCCTGGACACCGTGGATGATTGTGTTTGTACAATCGAACCGTTAATATTCGCATCATGTCTAGGACGGGGATCCCTGAGTACCACGGTCAGGGGTACCTACTGTAAATGGCTAAGGCTAACAACTAGAATAATACAGTAGTCATGAGAGATCTCCCCAGCTACAGGCGATCCCGTTATCCCGGCCACCATTGTGGGACTTGCAGTGCCGACGAGTAGGG
Organism: Iris pallida; assembly: GCA_029216955.1. Lineage (NCBI taxonomy): Eukaryota > Viridiplantae > Streptophyta > Magnoliopsida > Asparagales > Iridaceae > Iris > Iris pallida. Next base: position 3,795,146 of record JANAVB010029217.1, on the reverse strand, counting down.
CACAAGTCTAAATTTACTGACATGTGGAAAAGAACGATGCACTGTTTCATGAACCCAAGTCGCCTGGATAACCTGGATTAGCTGCAGGGCTTGTGTGGAGGAATATCTCACTGCATGTTGTGGCAATTTAGTTAGCTAATGTAGAAAGCCGTAGACACTGATTGGCCGGAATCGATTGTATGGTGTGGTTTCAGTGCTCGATTATTGCAAGCTTGATCGCATGATTGTCACTCCTAACAATAAAGATCAGAGGCTAAGTTCGGTTCAGGCGAAGGGTTACAACCCGGTCCTTGTTTGGTTTAAGGGTTGTAACCTGGCTCCCGGAGCAGTTCTGAGTCCTCTCTTCGTTTATTGTATTATTGCACCCCACGTCATGCTTGTAATGCTTTACCTTACCAACAAGATTGGAGACGAGGTTCTATTCAGGTGAAGGGTTACAACCCGGTCCTTGTTTGGTTTAAGGGTTGTGACCTGGCTGCTTGAATAGTCCCCTCGCACTCCATTATGATTGTTGTTATTCTTTTACTTCAAGTTCTTTAACTGCTTTAGTGTATTTTCTGTTGTGCTGGTTTTAGTTCTTAAGTGAAGCCTCCTTGTGGCACTTGCTCTTTCTGGGATCTGACCCAGCTGGTTTTGTGTGTGGCCAGATTTCGGAGCAACCTCAGAGGACCTACCGCCTTTCCAGCCCGATGGTGACCATCAGACATGATCAGGGCAACGAGTGGGTTTATTTTTGCTCCCACTCTATTGTAAAAATTTTATTTTGAGGCGTTTAGCCGGCGAGCACCTGTTAGCTCGTATCCCATACCTTAATTGTCTGCCTACGGGCTGTAACATGATTGACAGATCCTAGGGTTGATCATGTATGACTAATCTCTTGCTAGTCATCACATTTTGTAACGACTAGCTTCATGATCAACTGGATATGTAATGTTTGGGACGCCTTACTATTGTATATTTGGTGATCTTACATCTTGTAACTTTACTTGCTCGCTTAAGATTGAGACATTAGGCTTGTTATTGACCATAAGAGACTGATGGTTTGTAGTTAAACCCTCATGTATCTAGACAGCCGTGACCGTATAGTGGGATGGATTTCATTTCATTATACGTAGCTGCTGTGTATGCTCCCGCTCCAGTATTCTGGTTCTGGGGCGTTACATGGTTTAAGTGGTGGCCCATGCAGGTCTTGTAAATCAAGATATGTGAGGGTTTACTGAATAGATGTCTCAATCAGCACTCGTCCTTGATCTCTGCCCGAATCTTCTAATCCCTGAGCTTCTTGACCTGATCACATGCTTGTATCGTTGATCTGTCTTGGTCCTTCCTTATTGTTCCCTATGTCGTCTTCTTCAGCGGCATTGTTCCTGGACCTGCCGACCAGCAAGGCGAAGCGCTTCCCGTGGACCAGCAGCAACAAGAAGATCAGGCCCAGCACTCAGGAGCAGCCTCCAGGGCCATGCTTCCAGAGATCCAGAACCCCCGGTGCAGTCAGCCCAGCCCGCGAGGCAGGATGATGGAGCCTTGGTAGGACTTATCAGGGAGTTGCTTGCATCGCAGGATCGTCGAGGAGATGCCTTGCATCAGGCAGTAGCAGATGCTCTGGGCAGAGGTGGACATCATGGGAACAGTGCAGCAAACAGTTTCAAGCGCCTGAACCCATTCTTCGATGGTAGCGAAGACGCTATCGCTGCTGATGCATGGCTTCAGGACACAGAGGTGGTATTGGAGGCCGCGAAGACCCCAGAAGATGAGAAGGTGGCCGTGGTGCGCCTGCAGTTATTGGATCTAGCCCGCAGCTGGTGGGCGGCGCAGGCCGTTGGGTTGGTGACGCCTATTGCCTGGGCAGTATTCCGTGAGCGGTTCGGACCAAGTACTTCGATGCGGTGGCTCGGTACGATCTTCAGACCAAGTTCACCAATTTGAAGCAGATGGGCAGGACGGTCGATGGGTATGCGGCCGAGTTTTCTAGGCTTAGTCGGTTTGCTCCCACCTTGGTGGCGACCGAGTTCGATAGAGCCCAGCGATTTCAGCAGGGACTCCACCTGAAATTTTGTTGGCGGTGGAGCAGTTTGAGCATCAAACTTTTGATGCGGTATTGAGGGCAGCTAGGAGGCATGAATATACCTCCCAGAGGATTGTGGACAGGACCGAGGTCGAAAGCGATCTCACGGCCAGATGAATCAGTCGTCAGCTCCAGCCCCGGCAGCTAGAGCCTTGACCATTGGAGCTCCGAGGAGGGCAGCATCAGTTACGTCGGTTCAGCATTCAACCCCGACGTATCCTCAGCAGCAGAAGCAGAAGCAGTCTACCCCCATGGGCTGCTCTTATTTTGGAAAGCCTGGACATGTTGTTTCAGAGTGTCGCAAGGCTCGAGGATTGTGTTTGCTTTGTGGAGCGCCAGACCACAAGGTAGGGTCCTGCCCGTTCAGGACTGACTCATCACCAGCCAGGACCAGTTCATCAGTGAGGGGACCAGCCCCTGTACCAGTCCAGCAGCAGTTTCCATCCCAAGGCCATTGCCGACGCAGACCCAGGCTTTTCATCAGCAAAGGCCTCAGCAGTTTGCCCAGGCGCAAGCCCAGAATAGGCAGCGAGGATTCCAGCAGAGAGGGCCGGCACCCAGAGGACATGGTCAAGTGTTGGCTTTGACCATGGGAGAAGAAGGAGTGGCACCAAGTGAGGTAGTGGCAGGTACTATTCTCGTCAACACATTTCCCGCTTCAGTGTTATTTGATTTTGGTGCATCGCATTCATTTATGTCTGCACGATTTACGACACGGATAGGACTGGATCCCGAGTCGTTATCAGTAAGACTCAATATACTTACTGGTAATGGTCTTGTGGGAGTAGATAGAGTATTTTCCTCGTGTCGAATCGTGGTTAGCGGTAGAGAGTTTTCCGCTAGGCTGATAGAATTTCCGATGGCCGATTATGATGTGGTCTTAGGGATGGATTGGTTGAGAGACCAGTATGCTAGGATAGACTGCCATATTGGCAGGGTATTTTTAGCATTCCAGGCGAGCCGGAGTTTTCCTTTTCTAGAGGCGAAGTTGAACCTTCTCTCCCAGTATTGCGGATGGCCGTAGCAGCAGTGCAGTTACCCCGGATAGTCGAGGAATTTCCAGACGTTTTTCCGGAAGAGCTTCCAGGGATGCCACCAGAACGGGAGATCGAGTTCACTATCGACTTGATTCCCGGGACAGCACCAGTGTCAGAGAGAGTCTACAGGATGGCGCCGTCAGAATTGGAGGTATTGTACAAGATGATTGAAGAACTTCGGACCAAGGAATTCATTCGTGCAAGTGGATCGCCTTGGGGAGCCCCGATGCTTCTTGTGAAAAAGAAGGATGGTACGTCCAGATTATGTATTGACTATCGTACCTTGAACTCAGTAACAATCAAGAACAGATATCCCCTCCCAAGGATAGATGACTTGTTTGATCAACTCAAAGGAGCGGCAGTATTCTCGAAGATTGATTTGCGGTCAGGGTACCACCAGATCAGAGTCAGAGAGCAGGACATCCCGAAGACAGCTTTCCGATCTAGATATGGGCATTGGGAGTTCCTTGTTATGTCCTTTGGAGCAACCAATGCGCTGGCGGTATTCATGGACCTCATGAATCGTATCTTCATGCCTTATTTGGATCAGTTCGTGATCGTGTTCATAGATGATATCCTGGTCTACAGTAAGAGTGAAGCGGAGCATGAGCAGCATCTTAGAGTTGTCCTCCAGATTCTTCGAGAACACCAGTTGTATGCCAAGTTTAGTAAATGTGAGTTTTGGCTCGATCGCATTTCATACTTGGGTCATATCATCACCAAGGGTGGAGTGGAAGTGGATCCCCAGAAGATAGTGGCTATCGAAACCTGGCCAGTGCCCCGCACAGTTGCAGAAGTTCGCAGTTTTCTTGGATTAGCCGGCTATTACCGGAGATTTGTTTCGAACTTTGCTCGGATTTCAGCGCCATTGACGCAGTTGACCCGCAAGGATGTACAGTTTGCTTGGACAGCAGAGTATCAGGAATCTTTTGAGAAGCTGAAGCGAGGCTTGATGACGGCACCCGTCCTCACACTTCCAGATGGGACTGGAGGATTTTCAGTGTACTGTAACGCTTCAGGCAAGGGTTTAGGATGTGTTTTGATGCAACATGGGAAGGTAATAGCTTATGCGTCACGTCAACTTCGTGATCATGAGAGGAATTACCCAACCCATGACTTGGAGCTGGCAGCTGTAGTGTTTGCACTTAAGTTGTGGAGACACTACTTGTATGGAGATAGGGTGGAGATATTCACCGACCACAAGAGCCTGCAGTATGTTTTCACCCAGAAGGACCTTAACATGCGCCAGAGAAGATGGCTAGAGCTACTTGTGGATTATGATGTCAACCTGCAGTATCACCCTGGGAAGGCCAACGTGGTGGCAGATGCATTAAGCAGAAGAGCCAGAGTTTACCTTCTGACAGCGCAACCAGAGTTGTTAGCAGATCTTCAGAAGATGGGTATAAAAGTTGTCCTTCCTACCAATGTGGCATTGATGGCCAGCATGAAAGTGCAGTCCAGTATAGTTGAGAGGATCAAGATAGCTCAGTCCTCCGATTCTAAGCTTCAGCGGCTTAGAGCAGAATGTGAAGTAGGACAACGACCAGAATTATGCATTCATGAAGATGGTACACTGCGACATGGTAAGCGTCTTTGTGTACCTAGTGGAGATATCAGACAGGAGGTAATGGCGAAAGCCCACAGTTCTCAGTATTCGATTCATCCCGGTGGCACGAAGATGTACCGTGACATCCGTCAGCACTTCTGGTGGAATGGCATGAAGAGGAAGATAGCTCGGTTTGTCTCTCGGTGTTTAGTTTGCCAACAAGTCAAGGCTGAACACCAGAGGCCAGCTGCACTTCTTCAGCCCTTGCCAATTCCAGAATGGAAGTGGGAGCATGTAACCATGGATTTTGTGACTGGATTACCTAGGTCCCCAGCCGGTAGAGATGCTATTTGGGTTATAGTTGACAGGCTTACAAAAGTGGCTCACTTTCTCCCGTTCAGCGTGGGTCAATCGACAGCTCAGCTAGCAGAGATGTACCTCCGACAGATTGTCAGATTCCACGGAGTACCAGTTAGTATCACCTCGGACCGGAATTCGAGATTCACGTCACACTTTTGGCGTAGCTTGCAAGAGAGTTTGGGGACTCGCCTCCAGTTCAGCTCAGCATATCACCCGCAGACAGATGGTCAGTCGGAGCGCACGATCCAGACTCTTGAGGATATGTTGAGATCTTGCACACTCGACTTTGGTGGTTCGTGGGAAGATCACCTGCACCTGGTGGAGTTCTCTTACAATAATAGTTTCCAAGCCAGTATTCAGATGGCCCCGTTCGAGGCGCTGTATGGAAGAAAATGCAGATCCCCACTAGCATGGGACGAGGTGGGAGAGGGACAGATGCTTGGTCCAGAGATGATCGCTCAGACAGTTGAAGTGGTCAGGAGAGTTAGAGATCATCTTCGCGTTGCACAAGATCGTCAGCGCCATTGGGCCGATTCTCATCGGCGTCCCCTTGAATTTTCGGTCGGCGACCATGTATTCCTGAGGATCTCGCCTAACCGTGGCGTCATTCGTTTCGGCGTACGGGGAAAGCTTAGTCCTAGGTATATAGGGCCGTTCGATATTCTGGAGCGAGTAGGAGACGTATCCTATCATCTCGCTCTTCCACCGTCTCTGAGTGAGGTGCATGACGTGTTCCACGTATCCCAACTACGACGGTATATCCCGGACCCGAGCCACATCCTGGACCATTCGGAATTGGTTGTTGGTACCAACCTTTCGTATGAGGAGAGGCCCGTATCCATATTGGACCAAAGAGAGAAGATACTCAAGAACAAGACTATCAAGTTAGTCCGTGTTGCTTGGGGTCATCACTCTTTGGGAGAGTCAACGTGGGAGCGTGAGGATGATATCCGATCGCGATATCCCGACCTGTTTGACTCGTGAGGTATAATATCTTTCCTATGCCTCATGTCTTCGATTCCTTGCTTGTACGAATAATTGCTTGATTGCTTGACTAGTATAGCTTGCCTGTGAGTAGTATAGCTTGTCCTTGCAATCTCTAGCCACTTGATTAAATTCCGAGGACGGAATTCTTTTAAGGTGGGTAGAGTTGTAATGACCATTTTCATATTACGTATTTTGTATATGTGTACGTATTTAGACCCGTATTACAAGCTTGATTTATTTTGGCATTTTCTTGATTGGTTTATCTTGACTTGGTTCGGCTTGGTTTTGTATGGTTCGGTTCTTTTATATATATATGAACCAAACCACTCCCACCTACCATATTCAATAAATATCCCACCTACCACCACCACTCTCAATAAATATCCCACTAGCATTTCTCTCTCTTCATTACTTCTTCTTTTCCACCATTACTTCTTCAACCACCAGAGAGAGAGAGAGAGTGGGAGAGCTTAGGCAAGTGCACCTTGCTTCATGGAGGAAGTCCATTTTTATTGTTCCATTGTCTTCCTCATGTGTTTCAAAACCACTTTAATACTTGTCATTTTCATTTCCATGGTTAAATTTTGTAGATCTAGCTTTGTGGTATTTTTGGTTTTCAGGACTTTTGATCCATCACACTTGCATATTTGCTAAGTTGATGATACCATGATTGCAGAGAAGTTCGTTAGGTCCAATTTGACCTATGGAATTTTTTGCATGAGCCGCATGGGCATTGTAGCACTGAGCCGCATGGCCCTTGCAGCATGCAAATGTAAAAGACCAGCCGCATAAGCATTCAAGATTTCATTTATTGCATTACTCTAATAATGAGCCGCATATGGCTTGCTTCATGAAGGAGCCGCATAGGCTTTATCATGAATGCAATAAATACGTTCACACTAATGCATTCTAGTGCATTAATAATATAGCATTTCCAATCAATTAGCAAGTGCTTGGAAAACCGAGCAGTAAGAATTGATGCCTCCCAAGCATCCACGTGCCCCGGGCAATTAATGCCTTAACACCAATGTACTTGCTTGTGCATTGCTTGGGCTGCCAATGCATAGCCGCATACAACACATTCCAAGCCGCATGCATTCTTTCCTGAATGCATTTTCGCATGCAAATTTTTGCAGAGCCGCATAGCCCCCCCCCTTAATGAATGCATGTAAGGCTTGTTTTCTCCTAATGCATTTTTTTGCATGGTCTTTCCTGGAGAGAGAGCCACATACATATTAATTAATACACTTAGAGCATTGGCTGATGTTTGACTTTTCTCAAGGTCTTTTGCATTTAAGTCCGCAAGCCTCCAAAGCCTCGAGCCGCATGAGAAATACATTAAATGCATTTTTTGCACTTAAGTCCACAAGCCTCCAAAGCATCAGCCGCAGAGCATTATCATAAGGCATGTGAGCCGCAGAGCATTATTTTTACACTTTAGCTCAGGCTTTGCTTTAATGCTTGGCTGAAATCAATTCGTAAGCATTAAATTAATGATTGGTTGAAAGCAATTCATAAAGCATTCTTTTAATGCTTTGGATGAAAGCATTCCTAAGCATTATTCTAATGTTTTGGATGAAAGCAATTCGTAAGCATATTAATGCTTTGGCTGAAGCATTGGCTTAAGCAAATGCTTAAAGCATTATTTTAAGGCTTTGACATTATTTTAATACTTTGACTTAATTATTTGCTTAGGCATTATTTTAGGCATTATTTTAACACATTAGTTATTCAAGCATTACTTTAATGCATTAATGCATTAAATTAAGCACTTTTTTGCATGGCCATCTAATTGTTAGCCGCATGTGTATTACTCGCTTGCATGCACTACAGGCAGCTTGCTGCAGCCGCATATGCACTGTTGCATGGCCTTGCATAAAATTGCTTGAAAGCTCATATATTGGCCGCATACGGCCAATTCGGTTGCACGTCTGCTTGTGCCATATTAAATTTTAAGTGTGTTCCCTGACACGATGGTGACCCGTTGAGGTGCACTCTTGACAAGACATGATAGTGGCCCGACGCGGCGCACTCCTAACAGTGAGCATAACATGACAAGATTGAATGGCCTGGACACCGTGGATGATTGTGTTTGTACAATCGAACCGTTAATATTCGCATCATGTCTAGGACGGGGATCCCTGAGTACCACGGTCAGGGGTACCTGCTGTAAATAGCTAAGGCTAACAACTAGAATAATACAGTAGTCATGAGAGATCTCCCCAGCTACAGACGATCCCGTTATCCCGGCCACCATTGTGGGACTTGCAGTCTGCCGACGAGTAGGGCACAAGTCTAAATTTACTGACATGTGGAAAAGAACGATGCACTGTTTCATGAACCCAAGTCGCCTGGATAACCTGGATCAGCTGCAGGGCTTGTGGCTGGAGGAATATCTCACTGCATGTTGTGGCAATTTAGTTAGCTAATGTAGAAAGCCGTAGACACTGATTGGCCGGAATCGATTGTATGGTGTGGTTTCAGTGCTCGATTATTGCAAGCTTGATCGCATGATTGTCACTCCTAACAATAAAGATCAGAGGCTAAGTTCGGTTCAGGCGAAGGGTTACAACCCCGGTCCTTGTTTGGTTTAAGGATTGTAACCTGGCTCCCGGAGCAGTTCTGAGTCCTCTCTTCGTTTATTGTATTATTGCACCCCACGTCATGCTTGTAATGCTTTACCTTACCAACAAGATTGGAGACGGGGTTCTATTCAGGTGAAGGGTTACAACCCCGGTCCTTGTTTGGTTTAAGGGTTGTGATCTGGCTGCTTGAATAGTCCCCTCGCACTCCATTATGATTGTTGTTATTCTTTTACTTCAAATTCTTTAACTACTTTAGTGTACTTTCTGTTGTGCTGGTTTTAGTTCTTAAGTGAAGCCTCCTTTGTGGCACTTGCTCTTTCTGGGATCTGACCCAGCTGGTTTTGTGTGTGGCCAGATTTCGGAGCAACCTCAGAGGAACTACCGCCTTTCCAGCCCGATGGTGACCATCAGACATGATCAGGACAACGAGTGGGTTTATTTTTGCTCTCCCACTCTATTGTAAAAAATTTATTTTAAGACGTTTAGCCGGCGAGCACCTGTTAGCTCGTATCCCATACCTTAATATTGTCTGCCTACGGGCTGTAACATGATTGACAGATCCTAGGGTTGATCATGTATGACTAATCTCTTGCTAGTCATCACATTTTGTAACGACTAGCTTCATGATCAACTGGATATGTAATGTTTGGGACGCCTTACTATTGTATATTTGGTGATCTTACATCTTGTAACTTTACTTGCTCGCTTAAGATTGAGACATTAGGCTTGTTATTGACCATAAGAGACTGATGGTTTGTAGTTAAACCCTCATGTATCTAGACAGCCGTGACCGTATAGTGGGATGGATTTCATTTCATTTATACGTAGCTGGCTGTGTATGCTCCCGCTCTCCAGTATTCTGGTTCTGGGGCGTTACACAAGGAAATAATCTCGACGGATCGGAATGTCCTAGAACATGAAAAATGGTCCCACGGTCTGCTTAGAAGTCGGCTCAGCGTGCTTTCAAATGACACTCGATCATTCGTCCCGTGGCTTGGGAGAAGGAAGTTGGCCTAAATTGCTAAGTTGCCCTGACACTCGAATGAGCCTAAGTCATAGGCGTCGCCTGCGTGAATGCTTGATAAAGCATGCACGGTCCCGTTGTTTTGTCCCAACGCTCGAGTTAGCCTAAGTCATAGGCGTCGCCCGCATGAATGCTTGATAATGCATGCACGGTCCCGTCGTCCAAGGCTTGGCATAGCCTTCACACGTCCCGCGTGTTAAGTCGTCTTGTACGGCTCGTTGGCTTAAGTCTAGGCACCCGAGAACTTGGTTGTTCAAGTCGAACGCGTGCACGGCACGTTCCCTCGATTCGTAGCTCGGTGTAGCCTTTGTTCGTCGAGTCGCTGCCCGAATAAGTTAGACAAGAGTTATGTTGGGCTATCGAAGCCATTTCTAGCACTGTCCCGCTCTATCTGCGGTTGTCAAGTCGCGTAGTCCCTTGAGAACAAGGCTCGTCCTATAAGGTATATGACTTGAGCGATAGCGTCGCCTAGAGAACAAGGTCTATCTAAGGCGCGAGCCACAGTCGGTTTAGTGAAAAGCATGCCATGGACAAAGAAAGTCCACGCGACTGGTTGTCACCGAGATCGGTCCCGCTACTTGGGAGTCTCGCTAAAGTTTTTATAAGGAAGTGCACGAGATCGGTCCCGCTACTTGGGAGTCTCGCTAAAAGTCTTGATAAGAAAGTGCACGAGATCGGTCCCGCTACTTGGGAGTCTCGATAGAAAGAAGGAAAACATGGTCATGTTAAGGAAGGATTAGTAGATCGAGTTGAGTCTTGCATGGTCATTGGACAACTTGTCGACAAGGTTAGGTCTTCTCGAGTGATCGCCGGGGCACCGGGATCACGTCGGCCCGGGAGAAGCGAGTGAGGCTCAAGTAGGATGCTGGATAACCGCATGGGAGACTTTGGCACCTCCGGGCTAGCTACCCGTGTAGGGACGAGCCGATATCCCCGAGCCAAGATCCAAGATAGCTTGACATTGCTAGTGACCACTCATGTAGATGGGTCGGCAGAATAGCGGCAAAATTCCGTGTATGCCTTTGGATTGGGTCTAGAGCTTGAATGCAGGTCTAGTCGGTAACACAAGGTCTGGGCCTAAGATTGGGCTGCGGCATAGGCACCTTGCTTGGCACGATAGATGGCATCAGGATATTCATGGAATCGACACTAGGTTTGACAAGTCTTGTCTAAGTTGGTTTATAAGTCGAACAGGAAGGCCGCAAGGCGGTAGCATGATAAGTCTTGATAAGTTGCGAGGCGTGACTTCAATATTGATGCACGAACAAGCCTAAGCAAGGTCTAGAGGCACGACCTGCACGAGTCGTACCCTTGACGTCGATCGCACACGAGAATTGGTCTAGAGGCACGACCTGCACGAGTCGTTCCTCTTTGACGTCGCTAGCACGAGAATTGGCCTAGAGGCACTTGAGTTTAAGTGAAAGTCTTGGCATGGCCGAGTTCGCATAAGTTGCTCATCGGCGAAGCACTGTCTCGATTATGTTGAAGGCACGAGTAGAGTATGGCACGACCCTGCCGTCCAAAGTCGAAGTTTGGTCAAGTACCTAGGCGATGAGGTACTGCCTCGATCGAATTATACGTTGGCATTATGGCACGACCATGTCATTGCACATCGAGTTGGTCAGACGTCGTAGTCTTAAAATTGACCCTAAGGCAAGACTAGCAAGACAATCGAAAAGGGATTTAAGCTGCATAAACTAAATGAACGTATCGATTTTGTATGGGTGGACGAGGAGCTCACTCCACCAGTACAGTTGAGTACTGACACCCACACAGTTTTTATATGCAGGCACAGGTAGAAGCTCGTGGCGCGGAGCTCGCTTGGATGTTGTCAAGGCACGGAGTTCCTTGGCGATTCGAAGCGTGCGGCCGCGTGGAATCGAAGACTTATACAGGACATAATGTATGGACGTTGCCGTCCGAAGCTTCCGCTGGCTCAAGCATTGTAATCGAGAGATGAGAGAGAGCAGAGTGACTTGTAAAATGAGAGAAAAGTGAGCACGAGAGACTTGTAATCATGGCCTTGCGCCCATTGTAATATCATTGTTCAATATCAATAAAGAGTTCTTTTGAATAACTTGTGTATTGCTTCTAAATTTTCGCTGCGTGTTCAATGTTTCTGCTTGGGACTTCTGTGCGACGATCCCATCGTCGCCGATGTAATCGGCCGTTATGAAACTGCCTTGCACGAGCGCAATCTAGGCTCGTACGGCATCACGCCTTAGCGAGGACGATCGCTCCTACGGGAGCGGGGCGTGACAATATCCGCTCGCGATATCCACACATGTTTGACTCATAAGGTATAAAGTCTTCCTTATGCCTTATGCTCTTAATTCCTTGCTTGCATGAATGATTGCTTGATTGACTGCTAGTCGTAGCTTGCTTATGATTAATATAGCCTACCCCGACATCTCTAGCTTCTTGATTAAATTTTGAGGATGGAATTCTTTTAAGGTGGGTAGAGTTGTCACTCCCGTTTTTCGTTATACGTATTTTCAGTGTACATGTACGGATTTTGACCCGTATATTATTTACTGTATTTTCGTATTTCTTTATGGCTTGCCTTGATGTATCTTGACTAGGGTTGACCTTGGGTGGGTTTGGTCCAACTTGACTTGCTTTGGATGGCTTGGTTTGGTTTATTTTGATGGTTGGTTCCACATGTTGAACCATCCCCTCTATTTATAAACCCCCAACTATTTTCTCTCTCTTCTTTTACTCTTCATTACTTCTTCTTCTTCCTCATAACTCTCTCCACCTACCAAGAAACCCTTGGCAAGTGCAACTTGCTTCATGGAGGAACCTAATTCTATTTGTTCTATTGTCTTTCTTACATGATTCTATGACACTTTAGAACTTGGCATTTTTCAATTTGGTAGATATTTTCTTGTAGATCTAAGTTTGTGTCATTTTCGATTTTCTTGGGTTTTGATCTATCAAACTTACTTATTTTTGAAAACTAAGTGTTCCATGTGGTAGAGAATTTGATTCTATACAATTTTAACCTTTGAAAAGTTACATTTCGACTTATTTTGAGGAAGTTATGGCCAAAGCAAGTTTTGGACATCTTCTATGTTCATCTGTCATGGTTCTAGCAGGGACGATGAATAATGCATGGCCTCATAGTGCCAGTCCGCATAGCTGTATAGTGCTTGGCCGCATAGTGCCAGTCCGCATGGCTGTATAGCCTGGCCGTATAGTGCCAGTCCGCATAGTTACATAGTGCATGGCCGCATAGTGCCAGTCTGCATGGCTGTATAGTGCCTGTCCGTATGATTGCATAGTGCCTGGCCGCATAGTGCCAGTCTGCATAGATGCATAGTGCCTGGTCGCATAGTGCCAGCCCGCATAGCTGCATAGTGCCTGGCCGTATAGTGCCAGTCCGCATAAATGCATAGTTTCTGGCCGCATAGTGCCAGTCCGCATAGATGCATAGTGCCTGGCCGCATAATGCCACATAGTACCTATTTTGGCTGTTTTTGGCTATTTTATGTCCTATTTGGCCGAATTGTAGCCAGAATTTCTCCCAACTCCCAACATGAAAGTTGTAGATCTTTTTTTTGGCTTCAAGAATATGTTACTAGCTATTTTATGCAAGTCTCTCATTCATGATAATGTATGGATAGAACACGATAGTGGCCCGTCGAGGCGCACTCTTGATAAGCAACCTTGACATGAAATTTCTTGATAGTTGTCCGTTGTGACGCACTCTTGACATGATAAGTAACCTGACATGACATGATAATCTTGAACGTTGTTGCGACAGCTACCTAGACTTGCTAAGTAACTCTTGTCATGACACCGTGGGTGTTTGTGCTTGTATAAGCTACATGTCTCGTCTTGCATCATGTCTAGGACATGAATTCCTGGTTACCACGGTCAGGGATTCATACTGAATCTGACTAGGATAATGACTAGCTTTACCAAGTAGTTCATGAAGAGATTTCCCAGCTACAGGCAGTCCCGTTATCTGGACGCTTTAATTGGACTTATAGCCTGCCGTCGAGTAGGGCATATTTCCAGCACACTGTCATGTGTTGCACCCCCAAGTCACCTAATCTAACTCTCTCAACTTGTAACTGGATAACCTAGATTAAGTCTGCATGGCTTGTGGCTGTTGGAACATCTCATTGCATCTTGTTAGTTACTAGGCTTGTGATAACCCTAGCTATTTAAAAGTATCTGTCACGACCCGCACCCAGTGAAAGGCACGAGAAGTGAATACGCCCAGCCTACGCCGCAGTGTCGGCGCTAGAACGCTGTCCTGAGTCACAATATCTAATATAGTCTAGAATAAGCTCCGAATTGAGAGTAAATAATAAGTAACTCAATCACAACACTAAGATGGAATAGAAGAGTAAATCTCAAGAGAGTCACAGATATAAATAAAAGTCTAGGTATAAACCACCAGAACAAAACTCAAGTACAACTCATAATGTCTCAAATAGAAAGACAATAAATACTAAGTCTCAGCTAGACTATGGGCAAGTCCTGAGCAACTGCTGGATCCTCCTGAGGGTCCACGTCACCAGTGTCATCTAAGCCAATGCCATAATAAGTAGGACAGAACTCTTCATCATCACCTGTAAAATTTTCAACATGCCCAATCAGGACGGAACGGGCACATATCTCTCACAACAGTTCATATCAGGATTGGACATATAAAGCAAGCTATAGAAAACTATACATGAATCGCTGTAAAAAAATCAACAAGAGAGAGACTATAAGATGAGATATAATATGATAAATAGATAAATGTAACCATCTACGTGATTTAGAGTATGAATTGGTTATGTAAACGGTTTGGGTTGCACATGGATAAACTATGGAGTTGCACATGGATACCAACTGGGGATAATGATCACATAACCAACTACACTCTCCCTGCCCCCAATCAATACACAAGGATCAAGACATGATATGTTATTGCACATGGATAACAACTACTTTATACATGGAGCTCATATGGTCATGAGTGTACATGAATAACACATGAGTGTACATGGATAAATATGAATACATGGAGTACATGATGGCCGCGATAAAGTACATGAACATGATATACTCGATGTATCCGAGGGGATAACATCGCATGAAAAGATCCATAGGGTACTAATCCGTGTGAACATCGTGTCAGCATCAAGTATACTAGTCTATAACAAGAGAACATATACAAACAAGTATGAAAAGATCAGAGAATGTACTCGCCTGGCAAATCGAACTGCTGATGATGAAGGGTAGCTAAACCGGGGCAATATAAACCTATTTAAAGTATACACATGTCACAACCAAATCTACAATATCAAAAGAAATAGCTACATGCAAGACTACATGCTTCTAGGTCCCTTTTGGTCAAAGTCAACCCTCGGTTAACTCTGGTCAAACCTGGTCAACGCTGGTCAAACTTGGTCAAACCTGGGTCAACTAGTCCGTCTACTAATTTTTAGGTCATACACAAAATTCTAGGTCATTCGGTGTTCGTTTGAGTTGAATTGGATCAAGTTTGACCCAAAGTTAACTTTTGTTAATTTGGTCAACTTGTCGGCCAATTCGACTAAACTAGGCTCAAAATGACAAATCAAATCTGTCCTAGGACTCATATAGTTATATTCACAACTACAATCCACTCTAAGAGGGTTCTCAAGCATAATATCTATTCACATATAGGTATATATACATACACATGTATTTACAATACAAGCCAACCTTAATTCTAACAAATGATTGTGTGTGTGTGTGTGTGTGTGTGTGTGTGTGTGTGTGTGTGTGTGTGTGTGTGTGATTACTGAGTTGGGTCAAATCTGAGATTAAAAATAGCAAAACACAACCATGGTATACTACAATTTAATATACTAATATATACATATAAACAAATAGGAAGACTAAATATATATATATATATATATATATATATATATATATATATATATATATATATATATATATATATATATATATATATATACCAATACTCAAATGGAAGAATAGCCAATGGTTTGAGATAGTTTTAGTGAATCAAAAATCTGGAATTAAATCCCCCTCGACCCATTCTCAACATATATATTAGCAATGGGTTTCAACGGGGTCTTACTAATGCATATATTTAATTATATATATACATAGCTACAAGGAAAAACACATATGCTCATAAATGATAGAAAAATATGAAATAAAACCAAAAGTTGTTTCCCACAAATCCAAAACCTCATATATGTACTAAAAACTCAGATTTTACAAGTTAATTTACTGGAAATCAAAATATCATACTCAAACTCAAAATTCGAATTTAAAGAAAAACTCATTTTTCACACAACGACCCAAAATGAGAAATACACCAAATGAACCCGCGAAACTCGGCATACACGTTGGTCTCGACCCACGTGATGCGCTCGTATACTCTCGGATTCGAAATCGTGTCTGTGTCGTGTCCACAGAACGCGTATCGAAAATTCCCGATACCGCGTGACAACATGTACTTGTGCGTGCGTTCCCGCTCGATTGAGCGCCGCACACACAACGAAAAGCTCCGCGCTCGTACACGGAGCTGGAGGGGGTCCTGGGGTAGGTCTAGGACACGGCAACACAGCGACACATCGCGCTGAGGCGACGCACGCAGCCCCGCACCTGCGCGCGGCCTGCTGCGCACGCGCGCGCGCCCTCGTACGTGTGGTTCTGCCTCCGTGGCTCGCTCGTCGGGCCACGCCACGACTCGGGGTTGGTCCTACGGGTAGTCTAGGTGTAGGTCGAAGTGTCCCAGGTCCTGGAATGGGTCCTCGTTGCGTCGTGTGCGCGCACGAAGTCTGTTTCAGTGACAAAAATTAGCCTTAATGCACAGTACGGCTGAGCGGTGCACGTCAGATTTCTCCGCGCTCGCTCAACGAGAAGCCGTGAAATTTTACGAGCATGGGGGCAGGGGTTGCCCCCACGTGCTCAAGAAATTTCAGGAAAAAATAAGGCCTGTGCATCGAGATACAACGCACTGACGGCGGGGCATGCACGGCCTCGTGCACGGGATCCGTGCACGTGCGTCCGATGCCCGAAATGCCGCTGTAACGTCATCGAAACCAAATCCGTCTTCACAAAAGTTTATTAAAATAATATTATCTAAACATCCATGAAGACAGAATCGAAAAACAACAACTTTCTATCCTAAGCGGCATTTCGTCGAATACATGCCGTAAAGGACCGACACGTGTCCGATACCGCCATCAAACGAAGTCAAAATTCAACCAAACTTCATGGGCAAGTCTAGGGCACCTATATGGATGCAAAAATGAAAGAAATTCCAGAATAACTATGGTAGAATAGGGTTTACCTATTGAGTGTCGAAAACTCAATAAACGGAGCCCCTCGGTTGTCGTGTCAACCGATTCCCCTCAAGAAATTACCTCCGCCTCCTCGTTAGCAATGCTCCAGCAGATCCTACTCTCCTTGACGAGTGCAACGGAGTTTGTTTGGGAAGAAACGGACTCCGGACGAAGAAAAATAAGTTTTGGAGAAGGGGATCTCTTAGGGTTCACTTGTGGAGGCTAAAACTTCACAAATGAAATAAAGAGGGAGGGGGTACTGCTGTGGGCAGCCAGGTATGGGTCTCTAGGGTTAGGGTTTCACTTGGGCCAACTCTCTCTTAAGTAAGAATAAGGCCCAAGTCAAAAAGGCTTGCATGAAAAAGGCTAAAAAATCAATTAAAGCCTTAAAAATAAACTCAAGCCTAAAATAAATTCTAAAAATAAAAAATAATAATTCTAAGGCATGGTTAGGCCCCTATACAAGTCCTCTAAGGTTAAACCAGTTGCTGGCACAATCACAAGTCAACATATCTAGAAAATCACAAAAAGGCCAAAATGGCTAAAATGACTAAAATACCCTTCTATGAAAAAGTGGATGCTACAGTATCATGCCGTACTTGTTGCTTGGCCGTGATTGATGAATGGAGTCTAGTCTAGAATTGTCTAGACAAGGCCAGTACATGGTTACTTCAGCACGTTACTGTTTATGCTTCGCTTTATCGATAATTGGTTAGAGACTAAGTTCTGTTCAGGTGAAGGATTACAACCCCGATCCTTGTTTGGTTTAGGGGTTGTAACTTGGTTACCGGAATAGTCATTTAGTTATCTTATCGTTTATCACCCTGTTTTCTCTAACTCATGTCTTTCGTTATCATTTATGTTTTTATGTTCTAATATGCTGGTTTTAGTTCTTAAGTGAAGCCTCCCTTGTGGCACTTGCTCTTTCTGGGGTCTGACCTAGCTGGTTTTGTATGGCTAGATTTCGGAGTAGCTCTCGAGGATCTCCCAGCCTTTCAGCCAGATGGTGAACACTAGACGCAACCCTAGCAACAAGTGGGTTTTATTTTGCTCTCCCACTCTATTGTAAATTATTCTTTTGAGGTGTTTAGCCGCCGAGTAAGTGTTAGCTCGTGTTGAATTTATATTCCTGTCTTCCTAAGGGCTGTAACATGAATGACAAATCCTAGGGTTGATCACGTACGACTTAAACTCTTGCTAGTCTTCGCATTTTGTATGACTAGCTTCATGATCATCTGAATATGTAATATTTAGGACGCCTTACTTTGTATGTATGATGATCTACCATATTGTTACATTTACTTGCTTGCTTGAGATTTAGACACTAAGCTTGTTCTTGACCATAAGAGACTGATGGCTTGTAAATAAACCCTCATGCATCTAGACAGCCATGACCGTATGTCGAGGTGGATTACACTTCTATATACGTAGCTGGATGTGTCTGTCCCCCGCTTTCCAGTATTCTGGTTTTGGGGCGTGATACGGTTTAAGTGGTGGCCCATGCAGGTCTTGTAAATCAAGATGTGTGGAGGTTTTACCGAATAGATGTCTCAATCAGCACTCGCCCTTGATCTCTACTCGTGTCTCCTAATCTTTCTGAAATCTTGACCCGATCACATGCTTATATCCTCGATCTATCTTGGTCCTTTCTTATTGTTTCCCATGTCATTTCTTCAGTGGCATTGTTCCTGTTATTGTCGATCAGCCCAACGGAGCATGAGCAACATCTCCGAGTGGTCCTTCAGATTCTTAAAGAGCACCAGTTGTACGCGAAGTTCAGTAAGTGCGAGTTTTGGCTTGACCGCATATCGTACTTGGGTCACATCATCACCAGAGGTGGAGTGGAAGTAGACCCCCAGAAGATAGTGGCTATAGAGACATGGCCAGTACCCAGTACCGTCGCAGAGGTTCGCAGTTTCCTAGGATTGGCTAGCTATTACCGGCGATTTGTATCAAACTTCGCTCGGATTTTAGCGCCCTTGACTCAGTTGACCCGCAAGGATGTGCAGTTTGCTTGGACAGCAGAGTGTCAGAGTTCATTTGTTCATTTGAGAAGTTGAAGCGAGGCTTGATGACGGCACCCATTCTCATGCTTCTAGATGGAACTGGAGGATTTTCAGTCTATTGTGACGCTTCCGGCAAGGTATTAGGATGTGTCTTGATGCATCATGGTAAGGTAGTAGCTTATGCATCACGTCAGCTTCGTGATCATGAGAGGAATTATCCAACCTACGACTTGGAGTTAGCAGCGATAGTTTTCGCACTTAAGCTATGGAGACATTATCTGTATGGAGATCTGATGGAGAATTTTACCGACCACAAGAGTCTTAAGTATGTGTTTACCCAGAAGGATCTCAGCATGCGTCAGAGAAGATGGCTAGAACTACTTGTGGATTATGACATCAACCTGCAGTATCATTCCGGAAAGGCCAACGTAGTAGCAGATGCATTGAGCATAAGAGCTGGAGTTTATTTCCTAACAGCACAACCAGAGTTGTTAGCAGACCTTCAGAAGATGGGGATAGAGATAGTTCTTCCTACCAATGTGGTATTGATGGCCAGCATGCAAGTTCAGTCCAATATAGTTGAGAGGATCAAGATGGCGCAATCAGCAGATTCTAAGTTTCAGCGGCTTAGAGAAGAATGTGTAGCAGGAAGGAGTTATACATTCACGAAGATGGTACACTCCGTTATGGAAGGCGTCTTTGTGTACCCAATTGTGATATCAGACATGAGATCATGGCAGAGGCTCACAGTTCTCAGTATTCAATTCATCCCGATGGCACGAAGATGTACCGAGACATCCGTCAGTATTTCTGGTGGAATAGCATGAAGATGGAGATAGCCCGGTTTGTCTCCCGATGTTTAGTTTGCCTACAAGTTAAAGCTGAACATCAGAGACCAGCTAGATTTCTTCAACCGTTACCGATCCCAGAATGAAAGTGGGAGCATATAACCATGGACTTTGTAATTGGGTTAACTAAATCCCCGGCTGGCAGGGATGCTATATGGGTTATCGTTGATCATCTCACGAAGGTAGCTCATTTTCTCCCCTTCAGAATTGGTCAGTCGACGGATTAGCTGGCAGAGATGTACCTCAGGCAGATTGTCAGATTGCATGGAGTGCCAGTTAGTATCATATCAGACAGAGATTCAAGATTTACATTGTCACGCCCCAGAACCAGAATACTGGAGAGCGGGGGAATGACTCAGCCAGCTACGTATTACGGGTAGATGAATACCGTATAATACGATCAATGCTGTCTAAAGACGAGGGGGTGCATACTACATGAAAGTCTCACTATGGTCACTTCACATCTATTGTCTCAATCATTCAAACAAGAAACAGAAATAGAGAACATGTGAGATAAAGCAGTAAGGCGTCCCAAACGCTCTGTCAAAATGTTCTTGATATCTGGCTTCACCAAACATAGCCAGATTAATGTAGCAAAAGTATACACAATTGTTATCAGCTGCAGTCTGACTTTAATTACAATTATGTAAAAGTAAGTACAAGACAATCCGACTAACATGTCGGTGCCAAACGGCAAGGTATAAAGTAGATAACAAAACGAGCGGGGAAGTAAGAAACCCACTCGAGTCCTCCTGCGATCATCCCTCTAGTGTTGACCATCTTGGAGGTAGAAGTAAGCTGAGTCCTCGGGAACCGGTTCTAAATCTGGCCATGCAAAACCAGAGAGGTTAGACCTCTAATAGCAAGTACCACAAGGAAGCACGACATGAGAACTAAAACCAGTAATATGAAATATGATAAATAGATCTTTGCTTGCTACTAGGATTCACATAACATCACGACACTTCGAACCAACCTCCCAACCAAACAAGGACAGAAGTTGGCCCGTCATGTCCTGACATTCTGATCATCCCAGTTAAGTAACAGAGTAGGTACAGTACACAAACAAATCATCTTGAACGGCCAATCAACTACTACGGCTTGCTATTGTGAGTCCCAAGTTATCCTGGAATTATGCAATTAGGGATTCCTCAGTTCTTACTATGTGCAAGCAAGGCTAGTCTATCCAATCAATCAATTGCGCCAATCATGTAGTTAGACGAGTCCCAGCGGGACGCCCGTCGTTAATATAGCATGTACAATAATATAAGCAGATACTGTTTCCTGCCCGTGTGACAGATTTACAGTATCTGTGGGAACCAGCCGGCCCGTCGGGCACTTAATAGTCCCAAGGGGGCTGCCATGTAAGAACTCGGGAATCCATTCTCTCCATGCCATCATTATTTTATTTAACTTAATAGTCTCTACGTTGAGTAAAGTTCCATGCCGTGGATCATGGTCATTCAAATGAGTACTTTCGTATGGGGTACGATATGTGCAACTCTACAACGATACCCGTGCGGCTAGGTTATAGGTTTTACATAGCGTGATGCAACAATCAAATCTGACCACGGAGTAATCATGCCTTGACCATAAAGTACACATGCTGTTTTTGTAAGATAGATAAATAACTAAATAAATAAATAATTTGAAGCCTGCATGTGCCTGTATGCCAATATTCGGGATTGGCTAATCGAGTACAATAGTTCATTACATGAACGTGTCTCATTCATTTCATTCAATAAGGCGACTAGCCAGTCTCTTAGTTCCAACTAGGAACGCATGATCAATTTTAGTCAAGATAACCATTATCATCAATGGTGACAAGGCATGAAAGTCAATTAGCATTAAACGGGGGTCGAGTCTATAACTCTCATGGTCAAGTCCCAGTCATACTGGGTATCCCAAAAATCAATCGGGACACAAGGCACATTCCACATAACAATTGATATTAACAATATTATCATATCATGATTTTATCGAGTTTATGCCAAAAAGGCGTAAAGATATAAAATGGACGTTAAATATCTAATAAAATATCAATATACATGGCTATAGAAGATCCAGGGTAAGTAGGCTACGCTCATGTCAGGCTACGCTCAAGTCAGCGTACGCTCAGGTCAAAGAGGCAGCGTATGGGCTCCATACAACTCCTCTCCATCCAAGTGAGCGTATGCAAGTCATACGCTCCCCAAAGGCAGCGTATGGACTCCATACGACTCCTGACCATCCAAGTCAGCGTATGCAAGTCATACGCTCCCAAAAGGTAGCGTATGAACTCCTTACGACTCCTGACCATTCAAGTCAGCGTATGCGAGTCATACGCTCCCAAAAGGTAGCGTATGAACTCCATACGACTCCTGACCATTCAAGTCAGCGTATGCAAGTCATACGCTCCCAAGAGGTAGCGTATGAACTCCATACGACTCCTGACCATTCAAGTCAGCGTATGCAAGTCATACACTCCCAAAAGGTAGCGTATGAACTCCATACGACTCCTGACCATTCAAGTCAGCGTATGCAAGTCATACGCTGCCAAAAGGTAGCGTATGAACTCCATACGACATACGCTTCCAAAAGGTAGCGTATGCAAGACACACGCTTCCTAAAAAGGTAGCATATGGACTCCAGACTGCGCTGCGCTAAAGAGCGTGCACAGCTCAGTGACGCAAGCTAAAAAGCTAGTGTACACTGCTCACTGTCTTCTCCAAACAGCAAGAACTCCATGGTTGTACCCCAAAGCTTCAAAGGTCCATAACTTGGTCAAAACAAGTCCAAATCCAACTTTCCAAAGGTCAAAATTGGGTAGAATAAAACTCTCTACAACATAGAACCATCAAAACTTGAAAACAAGGAAGTTTGATAGATCAAAACCACCAAACTCCGAAAATAACTCATTTCTAGATCTACAAAAATTAAGACTTCGAAATGAAAAATGCCAAGTTCTAAACTCTCTTAGGATCACGAGAGGAAGATAAATGAACCATAAAAACATGGGTTCTCATATGGAGCAAGTTGTACTTGCCTACGGTTTGGTAGGTGGAGAGAGTAATGAAGAAGAAGAAGAGGAGTAATGGTGAGAATGTGAGTTTATGAGGAGAGAGAAAGAGATGTAAGCTTTAAATAGAAAAGGGGGTGGTAGGTGGGAGTTGGGCCGGGTTATCCACCATGAACCCGAGAACCCAAATAAGCAAGACTAAGGCAGGGAATAAAAGCAGGAAATAAAGTGCAGAAATAAAATTGCAGAAATATAATTGTAGGAAATAAATTAACATGAAAATTTAAAGAGCAGATTAACTGATTAACATGAAATTAAAGGAATTTAAATACAGGATAATACATGATAAATATTAAATAAATACATGATAAATACTAAATAAATATACATGAGTTGCACATGTATAAAAATACGTATTCTGGGAACGGGGAGTGACATCTCTACCCTCCTTAGAAAAATTTTGTCCTCGAAATTTCAAATCCAAGCAGGATAGAAACATCGGGGCTAAACTAATCTAAGTACAAGCAATTCAATCAAGCAATCATTTTACAATGTCCTTAGCAAGTAACATATCTATACTTAACAATCTACGATATTAAGCAATTCTACCCATAAGGTGATAAGCATGAGGAATCATGACAATCAAGGTACACAGAAAAAGATATACCTTGTGAGTCAAACAGATGTGGATATCGTGATCGGATATCATCCTCACGTTCCCACGTTGACTCTCCCAAAGAGTGATGACCCCAAGCAACCCGGACAAGGTTAATTGTTCGGTTCTTGAGTATCTTCTCTCTTCGGTCCAAGATGGACACAGGCTGCTCCTCGTAAGACAGGTTGGTACCAACAACCAGTTCTGAATGATCGAGGATATGGCTGGGGTTCGATACATACCTTCGCAATTGAGATACATGAAATACGTCATGCACCTCTCGTAACGAAGGTGGAAGGGACAAACGATAAGCAACATCGCCTACCCTATCAAGAATAACAAATGGGCCTACGTATCGCGGACTCAACTTCCCGCGAACGCCAAATCTAATGACCCCACGGGTAGGTGAGATCCGTAAGAACACGTGGTCCCCAACAAAAAATTCTAGCGGCCTACGATGCTGGTCCGCCCAATGACGATGCCGATCCTGTGCAACACGAAGTCGCTCTCTAATTCCCTTAATCACTTCAACCATCTGAATAATCATTTCTGGGCCTAGCATCTTCCTTTCCCCGATATCATCCCATGCTAGTGGCGATCTACACTTCTTACCATATAGTGCCTCAAATGGCGCCATCTGGATACTGGCTTGATAATTGTTGTTGTATGAGAACTCAACTAAGTGCAGGTGGCTCTCCCAAGATCCTCCAAAATCTAACGTGCAAGCTCGTAACATGTCTTCCAAAGTCTGAATCGTCCTTTCTGATTGCCCGTCCGTCTGAGGATGGTAAGCCGTGCTAAATTTTAACTTGGTACCCAGACTATGATGTAAGCTCTTCCAGAAATGTGATGTAAAGTGGGTATCTCTGTCTGACACAATACTGACAGGGACTCCATGCTGCCTGACCATCTGTTGCATATACAACTCCGCCAACTTTTCTGTAGATTGCCCTACCCTGAAAGGAAGAAAATGTGCTACCTTTGTAAGCCGATCTACTATCACCCAA
Source organism: Iris pallida (assembly GCA_029216955.1). NCBI lineage: Eukaryota > Viridiplantae > Streptophyta > Magnoliopsida > Asparagales > Iridaceae > Iris > Iris pallida. Next base: position 3,770,721 of record JANAVB010029217.1, on the reverse strand, counting down.
ATAACATCTTTACCACTTGGTAATCTCGGTAAACCGGTCACAAAGTCCATCGTGATGTGTTCCCACTTCCATTCCGGGATAGGAAGCGGTTGCAATAGCCCAGCTGGCCTCTGCTGTTCTGCCTTTACTTGCTGACATATCAAGCAACGGGAAACAAACCTAGCTATCTCCCTCTTCATTCCGTTCCACCAGAAGTGCTGCTTGATATCTTGGTACATCTTGGTCCCTCCAGGATGTATAGAATACTGAGAACTGTGAGCTTCTGTCATTACTTCCTGTCTGATATCTCCACTAGGTACACATAGACGTAATCCAAACCTAAGCGTACCATCTTTATGAATTTGCATCTCCTTTCTGAGTCCTGACTCACATTTTGCCCTAAGCTTCTGAATCCTTGGGTCCTGTGCCTGGGCCGCCTTGATCCTACCTACCAAGTCGGATTGAACTTGTAGACTCGCCAGAATTCCTACATCACTAGGAAGTATAACTTCAATGCCCATCTCCTGAAGGTCTTCTAAGATGTGCTTCTGCGTTGTCAACATAAATGCGCCGCCTCTTCTGCTGAGAGCGTCTGCTACTACATTAGTCTTGCCTGGATGATACTGAAGCTCCACGTCATAATCTTTGATCAGCTCTAACCATCTTCTCTGCCTCATGTTTAGCTCCTTCTGAGTAAAGATGTACTTCAGACTTTTATGGTCTGTGTATATGTCTACTCGATCGCCATATAAGTAATGCCTCCAAAGCTTCAAAGCAAACACTACTGCTGCTAACTCCAAATCATGAGTTGGGTAATTCTTCTCGTGGTCCCGAAGCTGCCTAGATGCATACGCTATCACCTTCCCATGCTGCATAAGAACACATCCAAGTCCTTTACCTGACGCATCACAATATACAGTAAAACCTCCGGGTCCAACTGGCAATGTAAGAATAGGCGCTGATATCAACTTCTGCTTCAAATTCTCAAATGATGCCTGGCATTCTGCCGACCAGACGAATGGTACATCCTTCCGTGTCAAGCGGGTCATGGGTGCTGAAAGTCTTACAAAATCTGACACAAACCTTCGGTAATATCCTGCCAATCCCAAGAAACTCCGTACATCAGCTACGGTCTTGGGTACTGGCCAACTCTCTACTGCTTCTACCTTCTTGGGATCTACTGCTACTCCAGCTCCTGATACGATATGACCCAAAAATAAAATATGGTCTATCCAGAATTCACACTTGCTGAGCTTGGCATACAACTGGTTCTCTCTCAGAACCTGCAACACTTTCCTGAGGTGGTCTTCATGCTCCTCTTCACTAGCAGAGTACACAAGAATGTCGTCGAGAAATACTACGACAAACTGATCTAAATACGGCATAAAGATGTGGTTCATCAAATCCATGAATATTGGTGGAGCATTGGTCAAACCAAACGGCATTACTAAGAATTCATAATGTCCATACTTCGACCTGAATGCTGTCTTGGGAATGTCTTCCTTCTGAACCCTCACTTGATGGTATCCTGAACGAAGATCTATCTTGGAGAAGACTCTGGCCCTGCTCAACTGATCAAATAAGTCGTCGATCCTGGGTAGTGGGTACTTGTTCTTTACTGTCGCCGCGTTAAGCTTCCTGTAATCGATGCATAATCTGGATGACCCATCCTTCTTCCCTACAAGTACCACTGGTGCTGCCCATGGTGATATGCTAGCTTGGATGAACTTCTTCTCCTTCAATTCCTCTATATGTTGATATACCTTGGCCTGCTCCGAATCCGCCATTCTGTAAACCCGATCTGATATCGGTTTAGTTCCAGGTGCCAATTCTATACTGAACTCGATATCTCTAACCGGTGGTAGACCTGAAAGTTCTTCGGGAAATACGTCTAGAAATTCTTCAACTACCTTCGGGACTTGAACTTCTTCCATTGCTGTTACTACTCCCTGCTCTTGCTGAGTTGCCTCTGACCTGACTAAGGTGAACCTCTTCATGCCTGGAATATCAAAAGATACACTCCCATTATGACAATCTATTGTCGCATGACTGTCTTTCAGCCAGTCCATGCCTAAGATAACGTCGAAATTTCCAACAGAAAATTCTATCAACTGGGCGGGTAAGGAATGCCCACAAACTACAACACTACACGCTAGAATAACTCTCCTAACTCCTACGAGCCCATTACCAGTGAGTATATTCAACCTCCCTGGCAATGCCTCGAACTCCATTCCTAGCTGTGTCATAAATTGTGCAGATATAAATGAGTGTGATGCTCCCGAATCAAACAATGCTACTACGGGATATGAGGCGACGAGAATGTTACCTGCCACAACATCTCCCGATGCTAATGCCTCCTCCAAGGACAGTGTGAATGCTTGCCCTCGACCTCCTTGCTGGTTCCCATGCTGTGGCCTAGCCTGGTGCTGCTGCTGGCCCCTTCCTTGATGATGCTGGGGTGGTCTATGCTGGTGTTGCTGTATCGGCGGTCCCTGCTGTCGATACATCTGAGCATGCGGACGCTGTGCCAACGGCCTTACTGTCACTACTGGTCCTCGATACTGCCCTGTCCCTGGTGCTGGCAGAGCAGAAAACTGCTGCCCTGGTCCTCCTGACCTCGAATTCATGGGACATGTGGTAACCCGATGGTCTGGATTTCCACATATCAGACACAGTCCATTCAATGTCCGACACACATCTCTAGTGTGCCCCATTTTCCCACAATAAGTGCAGCCCGCCGGGGGTTGCTGGTTCTTCCTCTGTTGTTGTTGCTGCTGCCTGGGTGGTGGTGCTGGTCCTCGTATCGCCACATCGTGGATACGAATGCCAGTGGATGGTGCTGTTGTTCGGGGCGCTGCTCCCCCTCCTCCTTCAATCTGACTGTGGGATCTCTTCTGACCTCCAGTCCTTACTGCAAGCCTCTGTATGGTGATCTCATGCCTTCGAGTCGCCGTCAATATCTCATCAAAAGTCTGGTAATTGTGCCCCTCTATCAATTGCAAGAGCTCAAGGTGAAACCCTCGCTGGAACCTCATCGCCCTCTGGCGTTCCGTTGCTACCATCTCTGGGGCAAATCTACTCAATCTGCAGAACTCCGCTGCATAAGCATCTACAGTCTTGCCAGCCTGCCTGAGGCTGATAAACTTCTGTTGCAGCTTAAACTTCGCCACAACTCTATAGTACTTCGTCTTGAATCTTGCTGTAAAATCGTCCCAAGCAACGGGACGTCTGATACCTACTTCCTCTGATTCCCACCAATCACGTGCGAGATCCTGAAGTAACAACTTCACCTGATCCACACGTTCTTCGGCCGGCACCTTAGCGGCTGTCAGAATAGCCTCAATATCCTTAAGCCATGCATCTGCTGAGATGACATCCTCCGTGCCCTCGAAATGGCAGGGGTTGTACTTGCAAAACCGGGCTGACGCTCCTGAATCTGTCCTTGCCCCTCTTTCCAATGCCGTCTGTAATCCTTGGTTGAGTAGTACATTCTGCTCTTGCAACTGAGCATGCATGCGCTGCTGAGCTAACATCTGGTGTTGCTGAGTAGCCATCATCCCTCTCATGATCTCCAGAAGGGCTGGTGTGTCCATCTCCACAGGGGTAGGTGGAACTGTTGGTGGGAGTGGAACATCCGGATACTGCGATCCAGCTGCTGCTTCCACGATCACTTCTTCCTGAGTAGCCTCCTGAGTTAGTACCGGCTCTTGTTGCTGACCAACATGGTCAGGTTGTCCATGTTGCTGTCCATGTTGTTGCTGCCCAGCTCTGACAGGTACGGACGAGGTGCCCCTAAGAAAAGGGACAAGAGAACAATCAAACGACCGGACATGAAGGATCAACGAAGTCAAAGGATATTGGAATGTCAAGCTAGAGTTGAGAGTAACGAATCAATGAGATCAAGGGGAAACATGTGTGATTGAGACATCCTATAAATCAAAACACCCCATAAGTCTGAAATCAGACCTGCATGGGCCACCACTAAAACCTTGTCACGCCCCAGAACCAGAATACTGGAGAGCGGGGGAATGACTCAGCCAGCTACGTATTACGGGTAGATGAATACCGTATAATACGATCAATGCTGTCTAAAGACGAGGGGGTGCATACTACATGAAAATCTCACTATGGTCACTTCACATCTATTGTCTCAATCATTCAAACAAGAAACAGAAATAGAGAACATGTGAGATAAAGCAGTAAGGCGTCCCAAACGCTCTGTCAAAATGTTCTTGATATCTGGCTTCACCAAACATAGCTAGATTAATGTAGCAAAAGTATACACAATTGTTATCAGCTACAGTCTGACTTTAATTACAATTATGTAAAAGTAAGTACAAGACAATCCGACTAACATGTCGGTGCCAAACGGCAAGGTATAAAGTAGATAACAAAACGAGCGGGGAAGTAAGAAACCCACTCGAGTCCTCCTGCGATCATCCCTCTAGTGTTGACCATCTTGGAGGTAGAAGTAAGCTGAGTCCTCGGGAACCGGTTCTAAATCTGGCCATGCAAAACCAGAGAGGTTAGACCTCTAATAGCAAGTACCACAAGGAAGCACGACATGAGAACTAAAACCAGTAATATGAAATATGATAAATAGATCTCTGTTTGCTACTAGGATTCACATAACATCACGACACTTCGAACCAACCTCCCAACCAAACAAGGACAGAAGTTGGCCCGTCATGTCCTGACATTCTGATCATCCCAGTTAAGTAACAGAGTAGGTATAGTACACAAACAAATCATCTTGAACGGCCAATCAACTACTACAACTTGCTATTGTGAGTCCCAAGTTATCCTAGAATTATGCAATTAGGGATTCCTCAGTTCTTACTATGTGCAAGCAAGGCTAGTCTATCCAATCAATCAATTGTGCCAATCATGTAGTTAGACGAGTCCCAGCGGGACGCCCGTCGTTAATATAGCATGTACAATAATATAAGCAGATACTGTTCCCTGACCGTGTGACAGATTTACAGTATCTGTGGGAACCAGCCGGCCCGTCGGGCACTTAATAGTCCCAAGGGGGCTGCCATGTAAGAACTCGGGAATCCATTCTCTCCATGCCATCATTATTTTATTTAACTTAATAGTCTCTACGTTGAGTGAAGTTCCATGCCGTGGATCATGGTCATTCAAATGAGTACTTTCGTACGGGGTACGATATGCGCAACTCTACAACGATACCCGTGCGGCTAGGTTGTAGGTTTTACATAGCGTGATGCAACAATCAAATCTGACCACGGAGTAATCATGCCTTGACCATAAAGTACACATGCTGTTTTTGTAAGATAGATAAATAACTAAATAAATAAATAATTTGAAGCCTGCAAGTGCCTGTATGCCAATATTCGGGATTGGCTAATCGAGTACAATCGTTCATTACATGAACGTGTCTCATTCATTTCATTCAATAAGGCGACTAGCCAGTCTCTTAGTTCCAACTAGGAACGCATGATCAATTTTAGTCAAGATAACCATTATCATCAATGGTGACAAGGCATAAAAGTCAATTAGCATTAAACGGGGGTCGAGTCTATAACTCTCATGGTCAAGTCCCAGTCATACTGGGTATCCCAAAAATCAATCGGGACACAAGGCACATTCCACATAACAATTGATATTAACAATATTATCATATCATAATTTTATCGAGTTTATGCCAAAAAGGCGTAAGGATATAAAATGGACGTTAAATATCTAATAAAATATCAATATACAGGGCTATAGAAGATCCAGGGTAAGTAGGCTACGCTCATGTCAGGCTACGCTCAAGTCAGCGTACGCTCAGGTCAAAGAGGCAGCGTATGGGCTCCATACAACTCCTCTCCATCCAAGTGAGCGTATTCAAGTCATACGCTCCCCAAAGGCAGCGTATGGACTCCATACGACTCCTGACCATCCAAGTCAGTGTATGCAAGTCATACGCTCCCAAAAGGTAGCGTATGAACTCCTTACGACTCCTGACCATTCAAGTCAGCGTATGCGAGTCATACGCTCCCAAAAGGTAACGTATAAACTCCATACGACTCCTGACCATTCAAGTCAGCGTATGCAAGTCATACGCTCCCAAGAGGTAGCGTATGAACTCCATACGACTCCTGACCATTCAAGTCAGCGTATGCAAGTCATACGCTCCCAAGAGGTAGCGTATGAACTCCATATGACTCCTGACCATTCAAGTCAGCGTATGCAAGTCATACGCTCCCAAAAGGTAGCGTATGAACTCCATACGACATACGCTTCCAAAAGGTAGCGTATGCAAGACACACGCTTCCTAAAAAGGTAGCGTATGGACGCCAGACTGCGCTGCGCTAAAGAGCACACACAGCTCAGTGACGCAAGCTAAAAAGCTAGTGTACACTGCTCACTGTCTTCTCCAAACAACAAGAACTCCATGGTTGCACCCCAAAGCTTCAAAGGTCCATAACTTGGTCAAAACAAGTCCAAATCCAACTTTCCAAAGGTCAAAATTGGGTAGAATAAAACTCTCTACAACATAGAACCATCAAAACTTGAAAATAAAGAAGTTTGATAGATCAAAACCACTAAACTCCGAAAATAACTCATTTCTAGATCTACAAAAATTAAGACTTCGAAATGAAAAATGCCAAGTTCTAAACTCTCTTAGGATCATGAGAGGAAGATAAATGAACCATAAAAACATAGGTTCTCATGTGGAGCAAGTTGTACTTGCCTACGGTTTGGTAGGTAGAGAGAGTAATGAAGAAGAAGAAGAGGAGTAATGGTGAGAATGTGAGTTTATGAGGAGAGAGAAAGAGATGTAAGCTTTAAATAGAAAAGGAGGTGGTAGGTGGGAGTTGGGCCGGGTTATCCACCATGAACCCGAGAACCCAAATAAGCAAGACTAAGGCAGGGAATAAAAGCAGGAAATAAAGTGCAGAAATAAAATTACAGAAATATAATTGCAGGAAATAAATTAACATAAAAATTTAAAGAACAGATTAACTGATTAACATAAAATTAAAAGAATTTAAATACAGGATAATACATGATAAATATTAAATAAATACATGATAAATACTAAATAAATACACATGAGTTGCACATGTATAAAAATACGCATTCTGGGAACGAGGAGTGACATACATCGTACTTTTGGCGGAGTCTTCAAGAGAGTTTGGGGACTCGTCTCAAGTTCAGTTCAGCATATCATCCGCAGACAGATGGTTAGTCGGAGCGCACGATCCAGACTCTTGAAGATATGTTGCGATCTTATACGCTTGACTTCGGTGGTTCGTGGGATGATCACCAGCATCTAGTAGAGTTCTCCTATAGCAATAGTTTCCAGGCCAGTGCCCAGATGGCACCCTTTGAGGCCTTGTACGGCAGAAAGTGCAGATCCCAGTTAGCATGGGATGATGTCGACGAGAGACAGATGCTTGGCCCAGAGATGGTTACGCAGACTATCGAGGTGGTCAAACAAGTCAGAGATCATCTTCGAGTTGCACAAGATTGCTAGCGCCATTGGGCCGATTCTCATCGGCGTCCTCTTGAGTTTTCTATCGGCGACCCCGTATTCCTTAGGATCTCGCCTACCCGTAGCATCATTCGATTTGGCGTACGGAAAAAGCTTAGTCCTAGGTATATAAGGCCGTTTGACATTCTCGAGCGAGTAGGTGATGTGTCCTATCATCTCGCTCTTCCGTCATCGTTATGTGAGGTACATGACGTATTCCATGTATCCCAATTGCGACGGTATATCCCGAATCTGAGCCATATCCTTGATCATTCGAAATTGGTTGTTGGTACCAACCTTTCGTATGAGGAAAGGTTTGTATCCATATTGGACCGAAGAGAAAAGGTACTCAAGAACAAGACTATTTCTTTAGTCCGTGTTGCTTGGGGTCACCACTCTTTGGATGAGTCAACGTAGGAGCGTGAGGATGATATCCGCTCGCGATATCCACACATGTTTGACTCATAAGGTATAATATCTTCCTTATGCCTTATACTCTTAATTTTTTGCTTGCATGAATGATTGTTTGATTGACTGCTAGTCGTAGCTTGCTTATGATTAATATAGCATGTCCCGACATCTCTAGCCTCTTGATTAAATTTTGAGAAAAGAATTCTTTTAAGGTGGGTAGAGTTGTCACTCCCGTTTTCTGTTATACGTATTTCCAGTGTACATGTACGGATTTTGACCCGTATATTATTTACTGTATTTTCGTATTTCTTTATGGCTTACCTTTATGTATCTTGACTAGGGTTGACCTTGGGTTGGTTTGGTCCAACTTGACTTACTTTGGATGGCTTGGTTTGGTTTATTTTGATGGTTGGTTCCACATGTTGAACCATCCCCTCTATTTATAAACCCCCAACTACTTTCTCTCTCTTCCTTTACTCTTCATTACTTCTTCTTCTTCCTCATAACTCTCTCCACCTACCAAGAAATCCTAGGCAAGTGCAACTTGCTTTATGGAGGAACCTAATTCTACTTGTTCCATTGTCTTTCTTACATGATTCTATAACACTTTAGAACTTGGCATTTTTCAATTTGGTGGATATTTTTTTGTAGATATAAGTTTGTGCCATTTTAGGTTTTTTGGGTTTTGATCTATCAAACTTACTTGTTTTTGAAAACTAAGTGTTCCATGTGGTAGAGAATTTGATTCTACACAATTTTGACCTTTGAAAAGTTAGATTTCGACTTGTTTTGAAGAAGTTATGGCCAAAACAAGTTTTGGACATCTTCTATGTTCATCTGTCCTGGTTCTGGCAGGGACGATGAATAGTACCTGGCTGCATAGTGTCAGTCTGCATAGATGTATAGTGCCTGGTCGCATAGTGCCAGTCCGCATAGATGCATAGTGCCTGGCCGCATAGTGCTAGTCCGCATGGCCGCATTATGCCTGGCTGTATAGTGCCAGTCCGCGTAGATGCATGCCGCATAGTGCCAGTCTGCATGGCCGCATTATGCCTGGCTGCATAGTGCCAGTCCGCATAGATGCATAGTGCCTGGCCGCATAGTGCCAGTCCGCATAGATGCATAAATGCATTTCAATATACCACTCACCAATGCATTTCCAAATGTATTGACCCCTTCCTCGCATGTGTTGGGAACAACGTGGAAGTCCAAAGGCGTTAGGAGTCCCTCAAAGCATATGAAGCTCTGTTTCCGAAACTTTTTGAAGTTTATTTATTTATTTTGAAGGTCTTTTTATTTCGATGTAATAAAAGACATGATATATGGAACAATACTATTTCTTGTCAGTTTCATGAATTGTAAGCCGAGTTGGCATTTTCAATTGATTGTGAGAAATTATGTACTCCGCTGCAAGTTATTGAATAAAAAAAACTATTTCTTCCTATATTTGTGTCTATCAACTTTCTGTTTATATGCTACTTCAACCCTATGTTCAAATGGTTTACTATATGTACACGTTCGTATCTTGTAAAATTGTAATTTAGACTTGTACGACATCACGTCCAGTGACTTATCGATTCAACGGAATCGGGGTGTGTCAACCGCGGTACTGTTGTCATTGTTGGCAGATTGATTTTGAAGGATCTATTGATAGCAATTGTTGGATGGCCCATCCTTTCGAGAAAGATCTACCGATAGCGAATGTTGGCTTATTCGACCCTTCGAGGAAGATATATTAATGTCTATTTCTGGTTGATTGGATCCAAAATGATATGTTCTTTAGAGGAAAAATCTCTCTGCATATGTTAAGATGAAAACAGAAAAATTATATCATAAAAGAAAATTTTGGAACATACTAACTTGTTTGAGGATGATCGATGATCCTAAGCGTTCGTGGTAGAGTTGCGTGATGAAATGTATTATAGTCTAATATTCTAAACTATGGGAGGAGAGAGATGGAGAGATAAACTCTGTATATATTGATATGGGCAAGTAAATCCATAATGTTTTTTTTTACTGTTAGTCATGTTAGTGTTGTTGCTCTTGTTTCATTCAAAAACCAAGCTCCTCACAAATGTTTAGTCCCACATCGGCTGTGACAAATAATTTGATAGAGCATATAATGCTTCACTCTTGTTTGCTTTATTGAAGTAGCGTGAGGTAACCCGTGGGCTACACACGCGCGTCATCGCCGCCACCCAGCATGGCTCAGTTCGGTTCGATTTGACGCATATAACGGGTGCAGGTACGTGCCCACATCTGCGACCGCCGAATGTCGATTTGATTCCTTTTTCGGGTTTGGTTAAAACCCTAATAACTTTTGCTATTCATTGGCCTTTGAACACTTTAATTCCTACTTAAAATTTTGAACATTGGACATCATTAATTTTGTCCAGATACATTGAACCACATTTTTATATGCCTTTATTCAACATCTATTACGTCCTTGATTCAAGCCATCAGTTACAAAGTTTATGCCTATATAATGAGCCTTTCTTCTCCTCCATTTACACAGAAAAATTTCTAAGAAAAAACTTTTCCAAATTCTTGTTTTACGGAGAAAAAATTTTGTTCTTCACATTCTCGCTCGGGACAGAGCTAAGTCTGGGTCAATCTTCTGGAGTTGTATGCGACGACGAGATACCGGTAGAGCAAAAATTTTACCACTAGGAGCATTCGAAAAAGTCTGCACATAGACCCGGTTTAATTCTTAGGACAGTGCTACGTGCGTGACTTCCCCGGAGGCCGTTAACTTTTAATTTTGGTTTATTTTGTTTACAGAATTTTGAAGATAAATGCAAATATATCCAACAATCTAAGAGTTAATTCATGTGTTTATTTTACATGTTCTGTTTAAACAAAGTTTGACACATGATATTTCACATGCATATCTACATATTTTGTCAAATTTTAGTAGAATTTATTCAGTAATATTTTCTTGTATATGTGTCACGCCCCAGAACCAGAATACTGGAGAGCGGGGGCGTACATAGCCAGCTACGTATATTGAAGTGCAACCCACCTCGTTATACGGTCACGACTGTCTAGATACATGAGGGTTTAACTACAAGCCAATAGTCTCTTATGGTCATGAACAAGCCTAGTGTCTCAATCACAAGCAAGTAAGTAAGTGTTACAAGATGTAAGATCACCAAATATACAATAGTAAGGCGTCCCAAACATTACATATTCAGCTGATCATGAAGCTAGTCGTTACAAAATGTCAGGACTAGCAAGAGTTTAGTCATACATGATCAACCCTAGGATCCGTCAATCATGTTACAGCCCGTAGGCAGACAGTAAATAAGGTACAATACGAGCTAACACGTGCTCGCCGGCTAAACGCCTCAAAAAAATAATTTTACAAATAAGTGGGAGGACAAAAAGAAACCCACTCGTTGCCAGGGTTACGCCTGGTGGCCACCATCTGGCTGGAAGACAGGTAGATCCTCTGGAGTTGCTCCGATATCTGGCCATACAAACCAGCTGGGTCAGACCCGAGAAAGAGCAAGTGCCATAAAGGAGGCTTCACTTAGGAACTAAAGCCAGCATATCACAATAGAGTATTAAAGTTAAATAATAATAAAGAATTGATAATAATAAAGATAATAACAGTAAAGATAATAACAGTAAACTGAGTATGAAGAAACCATTCAAGTAGCCAGGTCACAACCCCTAAACCAAACAAGGACCGGGGTTGCAGCCTTTCACCTGAATAGAAACCCGTCTCAATACTATTGGTAAGTAAAACATGATTAATCTTGGCATAGGATAAAAATAAGACAAGAAACGAAGAGAAGATAAGGAACTGCTCCGGAAGCCAGGTTACAACTCTTAAACCAAACAAGGACCGGAGTTGTAACCCTTCGCATGAACAGAACCTTGTCCTTAATCTTTATTGTTAAGGCGATCATAGGTAACCATGTCATGTCATATTCTAGTAAAACAGGACGAGCATGACACGAAATGCAAATAGGATAACAACGAGGAGAAGACACAGAACTGCTCCGGGAGCCAGGTTACAACTCTTAAACCAAACAAGGACCGGAGTTGTAACCCTTCGCCTGAACCGAACTGGCCCCTGATCATTATTGTCAAGGTAAGCATAAATAGTCATGGTATTAAGGTAAGGTAAAATATGGCAAACGTGGCATGGGGTTGTGATAAGACAATAAAACGAAGGGAGGATACAGAACTGCTCCGGGAGCCAGGTTACAACTCTTAAACCAAATAAGGACCGGAGTTGTAACCCTTCGCCTGAACAGAACTGGACCCCCGATCGTTATTGTTAAGGTAAGCATAAATGATCCCGTCATGTAACAATCTTGTACAGGATCGGGGCAAGACTAAGCCGAGCTAAATTACATCCAATCAATCACGGCCAAGCAATAAGTACGGTTTGATACTTTTAACTAACTAGGGTTATCACAGGCCTAGTTACTAGCAAGATGCAATGAGATTATCCCAACAGCCACAAGCCCTGCAGACCATCCGGTTATCCAGGTCGAATGTCCGTTTATGAAGAATGTAACACGTGACTGTGTGCTGGAATGTGCCCTACTCGTCGGTAGGCTACAAGTCCACTAAATGCGCCCAGATAACGGGATTGCCTGTAGCTGGTAATCTCTTCATGTCTACTGAATTATTCTAGTTAATTAGCCTTAGTCAATTTTAGTAGGTGCCCCTGACCGTGGTATTCAGGGGTCCCCGTCCTAGACATGATGCAACACAGTACTGGTTTATTGTACAAACACAATCGTCCACGGTGTCCAGGTCAATCATTCTTGTCAAGTCGTGTCATGTCATGTTAGCCGTCGTAACAGCAATTCGAGATAATCATGTCAGGTATACTTGTCATACCATGCCATGTTCAATTATCATTTCCAAACATATTGGATAAATTCGTGATTATCAAGTTCATGACAAAAGGCGTAAGGATATAAAATGGGCGTAAAAAAAAATAAAAACGTAAAGGTGTACGCCATAGGAACTCAAGTGTCTACGCGCGTACTACTACGCTAGACCAAGGGGCCTTCAAGCGTAAAGTGGCTTACACTAGCAAGAGCAAGGTAAGATAGCTCTACGCGAGCAAGGGTACATGTGGGTGGGGTTTTACGCTAGCCGGGCTTTACGCTCGTAAGATTTACGCACGCCAACTCTCGATCAAAGCTTTACGCGAGGGAAGCTTTACGCGAGGGAAGCTCGACAAACTTTACGCTCGTGAGAGCCGGCTCGAGCTAGGGATTTTACGCTAGCTCAATTTTACGCGAACGGGAGAGTCCCGAGCATAAAATCGATTAGCTCAGCGTAAAACGAGTACGCTTGGCACGCGATGCGTGAGCGTAAAGGGGCACTACGCGAACACGTTAAGACGTGAGCGTAAAAGGCTGAACAATACGCTGGCACGTAATACGTGTGCGTAAAACTATATCTTCTCCATATGGCAAGGTCAACATGCATAAAAGCTCAAAACTCAAGGAAACTCCATATCGGCTAGGACTTGGTGAAACCCGGCTATCCCAAAACCAAACTTGTGCCAAATCATGAGGCCTACTACATGAAACTCTTAATTTTCGAAAACAAACTATTTTAGTAGATCAAAACTAAGAAGTTCAAAAATACTAGAAACTCAGATCTACAAGGGAGGAGCCATGGAATTTGAAAAACACTAAATACTAAAGAGGCTTAGAATCTTGTGGAGAAGAAAATGGAACAATAAAATGGGAGTTCCTTCCTGAAGCAAGTTACACTTGCCTACGGTGGGGGTCCGATGAGGAAAAAGAAGAGGAAGAGTAGTGATGAAAAGTTGAATGAAGAGAGAGAAAGGTGGTTGGGTTTAATAAATAGAGATGGTGGTGGTAGGTAGGGGTTCTCCACTTGGTTCATGATGAACCAACTAAGCAAACCCAAGCCTAGCCGAACCAATCCCAAGGTGAACCAAGCAATGAAAATGCCAAATAAACCAAGCAGGGAGACATGCAATACGAGTCAAAATACGTACACGTATACCAAAATACGTAATACGAACCACAAGCATTACAACTCTATCCACCTTAAAAGAATTCCGTCCTCAGAATTTAATCAAGAGGCTAGAGATACAAGGACAAGCTATACTAATCATAGGCAAGCTATACTAGTCGAGCAATCAGGCAATCAATCATGCGAGCAAGGAATCGAAGCGATGAGGCATAAGGAAGACATTTTACCTCACGAGTCAAACAGGTCGGGATATCGCGATCGGATATCATCCTCACGCTCCCATATTGACTCACCCAAAGAGTGATGACCCCAAGCAACACGGACTAACTTGATAGTCTTTTTCTTGAGTATCTTCTCTCTTCGGTCCAATATGGATACGGGCCTCTCCTCATACGAAAGGTTGGTACCAACAACCAATTTCAAATGATCAAGGACATGACCCAGATCCGGGATATACCGTCGTAATTGGGATACATGAAACACGTCATGCACCTCTCTTAGCGACGGTGGAAGAGCAAGACGATAGGACACATCTCCTACTCGCTCCAGGATATCGAACGGCCCTATATACCTAGGACTAAGCTTTCCCCGTACGCCGAAACGAATGACGCCACGGTTAGGCGAAATCCTCAGGAATACTTGGTCGCCGACAGAAAACTCAAGGGGACGCCGATGAGAATCGGCCCAATGACGCTGGCGATCTTTAGCAACGCGAAGATGATCCCGGACTCTCCTGACCACTTCGATTGTCTGGGCAATAAGTTTCGGACCGAGCATCTGTCTCTCACCAACATCATCCCATGCTAGCGGGGACCTGCACTTCCTACCATATAGGGCCTCGAACGGTGCCATCTGGATACTGGCCTGGAAGCTGTTGTTGTATGAGAACTCCACCAGGTGCAGGTGATCTTTCCATGAACCATCGAAGTCGAGTGTACAAGATCTTAACATGTCTTCGAGAGTCTGGATCGTGCGTTCTGATTGGCCATCTGTCTGTGGATGATATGCTGAGCTGAACTGGAGGCGAGTCCCCAAACTCTCTTGTAGGCTACGCCAAAAATGTAACGTAAATCTGGAATCTCTGTCCGAGGTGATACTGACTGGAACACCATGAAGCCTGACGATCTGCCGGAGATACATCTCTGCTAGCTGAGCCGTCGACTGACCAACTCTGAACGGGAGAAAATGAGCCACCTTCGTGAGCCGGTCAACTATAACCCAGATAGCATCTCTACCAGCTGGGGATCTAGGTAATCCAGTCACGAAATCCATGGTTATATGCTCCCACTTCCATTCCGGAATCGGCAAGGGCTGAAGTAGTCCAGCTGGCCTCTGATGTTCAGCTTTAACTTGTTGACAAACTAAACATCGAGAGACAAACCGGGCTATCTCCCTCTTCATGCCATTCCAACAAAAGTGTTGTCGGATGTCATGGTACATCTTCGTACCACCAGGATGAATGGAATACTGCGAACTGTGAGCTTCTGCCATGATCTCCTGTCTGATATCTCCGCTGGGTACACAAAGACGCTTATCATGTCGAAGTGTACCATCATTATGGATACATAACTCTGGTATTCGTCCTGCCTCACACTCTGCTCTGAGTCGCTGAAGCTTGGAATCTGCTGACTGAGCCATCCGGATCCTCTTGACTATAGTGGACTGGACTTGCATACTGGCCATCAATGCCATACTGGAAGGGAGAACAACTTCTATTCCCATATTCTGAAGATCGGCTAACAGCCCTGGCTGCGCTGTTAGAAGATAAACTCCGGCTCTCCTGCTCAATGCATCTGCTACGATATTGGCCTTCCCTGGATGATACTGTAAATTGACATCATAATCCACAAGAAGCTCCAGCCATCTCCTCTGACGCATGTTAAGATCCTTCTGGGTGAACACATACTTCAGGCTCTTGTGGTCGGTGAAAATCTCCACCCTATCTCCATACAAGTAGTGCCTCCACAACTTAAGTGCAAATACTACTGCTGCCAGCTCCAAGTCATGGGTTGGATAATTCCTCTCATGATCACGAAGTTGTCGTGATGCGTAAGCTATTACCTTCCCATGCTGCATCAGAACACACCCTAAACCTCTGCCTGAAGCATCGCAATATACTGAGAATCCTCCAGTTCCATCTGGAAGCATGAGAATGGGTGCCGTCATCAAGCCTCGCTTCAACTTCTCAAAAGAATCTTGGCACTCTGCTGTCCAAGCAAACTATACATCCTTGCGGGTCAACTAGGTCAATGGCGCTGAAATCCGGGCAAAGTCTGAAACAAATCGCCGGTAGTAGCCGGCCAATCCAAGAAAGCTACGAACTTTTGCAGCTGTGCTAGGTACTGGCCATGATTCTATGGCCACGATCTTCTGGGGATCCACTTCAACTCCTCCTCGGGTGATGATATGACCCAAGTATGAAATACGATCGAGCCAGAACTCGCATTTACTAAACTTGGCATACAACTGGTGCTCTCTGAGAATCTGGAGGACAACTCGGAGATGCTGCTCATGCTCCGCTTCACTCTTGCTGTAAACCAGGATGTCGTCTAGGAACACAATCACGAACTGATCCAAATAAGGCATAAAGATACGATTCATGAGGTCCATGAATACTGCCGGCGCATTGGTTGCTCCAAATGGCATCAAAAGGAACTCCCAATGCCCATACCTAGATCTGAAAGCTGTCTTCGGGATGTCCTGCTCTCTGACTCTGATCTGGTGGTACCCTGACCGCAAATCTATCTTCGAGAATACTGTTGCCCCCTTGAGTTGATCAAACAAATCATCTATCCTCGGGAGAGGGTATCTGTTCTTGATTGTCACCGAGTTCAAGGTACGGTAATCTACACATAATCTGGACGTACCATCCTTCTTTTTTACAAGAAGCATCGGAGCTCCCCAAGGAGATCCACTTGCACGAATGAATCCCTTGGTTCTAAGTTCTTCAATCATCTTGTACAATATCTCCAATTCTGACGGCGCCATCCTATAGACTCTCTCTGACACAGGTGCGGTTCCGGGGATCAAGTCTATGGTGAACTCGATCTCTCGCTCTGGCGGCATTCCTGGAAGCTCTTCTGGGAAAACATCTGGAAACTCCCCGACTATCCGGGGTAACTGCACTACTGCTACTGCCATCCGCAATACTGGAGGAGAAGGTTCAACTTCGCCTTGGGAGAAGAAAAACTCTGGCTCACCTGGAATGCTAAAAACAACCCTGCCAATATGGCAGTCTATCCTAGCATACTGGTCTCTCAACCAATCCATCCCTAATACCACATCATAGTCGTCCATCGGGAACTCTATCAATCTAGCGGGGAATTCTCTACTGCTAACTATGATCCGACACGAAGAAAACACTCTATCTACTCCCACAAGTCCGTTACCAGTAAGTATATTGAGCCTTACTGATAATGACTCGGGCTCCAATCCTATTCGTATCGCGAATCGTGCAGACATAAATGAATGAGATACACCAGAGTCAAATAATACTGAAGCTGGAAAGGTGTTGACGAGAATAGTACCTGCCACTACCTCATCTGGTGCTATTCCTTCTTCTTCCATGGTCAAGGCCAGCACTTGACCATGTCCTCTGGGTGTGGGTCCCCTCTGCTGAAAATTCCTCTGCCTACTCTGGATCAGGGCTTGGGCTTGGGCATACTGCTACGGTCTCTGCTGCTGGAATGCCTGGGCCTGCGTCGACAATGGCCTCGGGAATGGGTACTGCTGCTGCTGCTGGACTGGTGCCGGTCCTCTAACTGAAGGACTAGAGACGGCTGAAGAAGATGAACTCTCTCTGTTCGGGCAGTTCCCCACCCTGTGGTCTGGGGCACCACAAACCAAGCACAAACCCTGTGCTCTGCGACACTCTGATACCACATGCCCCCGCTTCCCGCAGTGTGAACATCCCACTACGGAAGACTGCTTCTGCTTCTGCTGCTGGGGGTGCGTCGGGGCTGAATGTTGAACCGACGTCACTGAGGCCGCCCGCCTCGGAGCTCCAATGGTCAAAGCCCTGGCTGCCGGGGCTGGTGCTGAAGACTGATTCATCTGACCATGGGATCGCTTCCGACCCCCGGTCCTGTCTACGATCCTCTGGGAGGTATACTCATGCCTCCGGGCTGCCCTCAGTACTGCATCAAAGGTCTGATGCTCAAACTGCTCTACGACCAAAAGAATCTCTAAGTGAAGCCCCTGCTGGAACCGCTGGGCTCTGTCGAACTCGGTCGCTACCAAGGTAGGAGCAAACCGACTAAGTCTGGAGAACTCGGCCGCATATCCATCTGCCGTCCTACCCATCTGCTTCAGATTGGTGAACCTCGTCTATAGATCGTACCGAGCTACAGCGTCAAAATACTTTGTCTGGAATCTCTCTCTGAATACTGCCCACGCAATGGGGGCCACTAATCCGACGGCCTGTGACGTCCACCAGCTGCGGGCAAGATCCAACAACTGCAGGCGCACCACGGCCACCTTCTCGTTCTCTGGAGTCCTAGCTGCTTCTAGAATCACCTCGGTGTCCTGAAGCCATGCATCTGCAGCAATCGCATCTTCACTGCCGTCGAAGAAGGGAAGGTTCAAGCGCTTGAAGCTGTTGGCCACGCTGTTACCCTGATTACCTCCTCTGGTCAAAGCATCTGCCACCGCCCAGTGCAAGGCATCTCCTCGACGATCCTGGGAAGCTAATAGGGACCTGATGAGACCCACCAAAGTGCCATCATCAGGCTCTGCAGGCTGGACGGGCTGAACTGGTGGCTCTCCTTCAGAAGGCATGACTCTGGAAGTGTCACGCCCCAGAACCAGAATACTGGAGAGCGGGGGCAGACATAGCCAGCTACGTATAATGAAATGGAATCCATCTCACCATACGGTCACGGCTGTCTAGATATGTGAGGGTTTATCTACAAGCCATCAGTCTCTTAAGGTCATAAATTATCCTATTGTCTCAAACTCAACCAACTAGTAATAGTTACAAGATATCAGACCACCAAATATAGAATTGTAAGGCGTCCCAAACATTACATATCCAGGTGATCATGAAGCTAGTCGTACAAAATGTAAGGACTAGCAAGAGTTAAGTCATACATGATCAACCTCGAGTTGCCAATCATGTTACAGCCCGTAGGCAGACAGTAAGTAAAATATACACGAGCTAACACTTGCTCGGCGGCTAAACGCCTCAAAAGAATAATGTACAATTACAGTGGGAGGACAAAAGAAACCCACTCGTTGTCAGGATTACCTCTAATGGTCACCATCTGGCCGAAAAGCAGGTAGATCCTTTGCTGCTGCTCCGGTATCTGGCCATACAGAACCAGCTGGGTCAGACCCCAGAAAGAGCAAGTGCCACAAAGGAGGCTTCACTTAGGAACTAAAACCAGCAAATTAGCACAAGAATATAATTACAAATAAAAGACAGTAATTAAGAAAAAAATATGACAGGTGATATACGATGAGGTAACCATAGAACTATTCCGATAACCAAGTTACAACCCGTAAACCAAACAAGGACCGGGATTGTAACTCTTCATCTGAACGGAGCTTGGTATCCCCACCATTTATCAATAGCGCCAGTATAAATAATCACGATTTTGACGTAAGGTAAAGTATGTCGAGCATGTCATGGAGTATAACAAGACAATAAACGAAGAGAGGACACAGAACTGCTCCGGGGGCCAGGTTACAACCCTTAAACCAAACAAGGACCGGGGTTGTAACCCTTCGCCTGAACAGAACTGGACCCCCGATCGTTATTGTTAGAGCAAGCACAAGTAATCATGTCATGTAATAATCTTGTACAGGAATCAAGGCAAGAATAAACAGGGTTAGACTCCATTCAATCAATCACGGCCAAGCAATAAGTACGGCTTGTTACTTTAACTAACTAGGGTTATCACAGACCTAATTACTAGCAAGATGCAATGAGATACTCCACAGCCACAAGCCCTGCAGACCATCCAGTTATCCGGGCTGGAAATTAGGGGTTGAATTCAGGTGGGTACATCGTCCAGGAAACGTATGTACCCTTAAGTGACTTAGAGGGTGCAACACATAACAGTGTGCTGGAAATGTGCCCTACTCGACGGCAGGCTACAGATCCCTAGAGCGCCCAGGTAACGGGATTGCCTGTAGCTGGAAAATCTCTTCATGACTACTGGATTATTCTATTTGTTAACCTTAGTCGATTTTAGTGGGTACCCCTGACCGTGGTACTCAGGGATCCATGTCCTAGACATGATGCAAGACAAGACGGGTTCATTTGTACAAGCACAATCATCTACGGTGTCCAGGTCATTCATATTTGTCATGTCAAGCTAGCCGTCGCAACAGCAGTTCGAGAAATATCATGTCAGGCTTATTTGTCAAGAGTGCGCCACGGCGGGCCACTATCAAGAATTATCATGACAAGTTATCATGTCAAATTGTCAGGTCAAGTTATCATGTCAGGAGTACACCACGGCGGGTCACTATCGTGTTCTATTCTTATATTATCATGAATGAGAAAAACTTGCATAAAATAACTAATGACATATTCTTGAAGCCAAGGAAAAGATCTACAACTTTCATGTTTTGAGTTTTTCGAAATTCTGGCTAGAAAATAGCTTAACTTGGCAAAAACAGTCATTCTGTACACTTTTTAAGCCAAAAATTCAATTCTGTGTAAAATATGTAAAAGGGGAGGGTTCCAGCGTAAAATTTCACATTCTGGGTACCATTCAGCGTAAAATACGCAATTTTAGGGTTCCCTGCGTAAAATATTACATTCTGGATACATTCCAGCGTAATTTACGCAATTCCAGGGTTCCTTGCATAAAATATTACATTCTGGATACAATCCAGCGTAATTTACGCAATTCCAGGGTTCCCTGCATAAAATATTATATTCTGGATGACATCCAGCGTAATTTACGCAATGCCAGGGTTCCCTGCGTAAAATATTACATTCTGGATACATTCTAGCGTAATTTACGCAATTCCCTGCGTAAAATTTCATTTTACGCAAGCCTTCCTGCGTAAAATTTTATTTTACGCTAGCTCCCTGCGTAATTTCTGATTTTACGCCAGAATCAGATCCTTCAGCCGACATGAAAATTCAGAAAACTTGTTTTGGCCATAAAAACTTCATTTTAACTCGAAATGAGGTGAATCAAAAACCAAATTCACACGAAATTTCATGCTCTTGCTCATGGAACTATTAGTTTTCGAAAATAACAAGTTTTAGTAGATCAAAACCAAGAAAACTCCATGAACTCAAAGTTAAAATGTAGATCTAGAAGAATCTATCCATCAAAATTAAAAACTCCAAGTTCTAAAGGGGTTTAGAATCATGTAAATAAAAGAATGGAACAATAAAAATCAAGATCCCTCAAGAAGCAAGTTGCACTTGCCTACGGTGGGGTTGGGTGAGGAAGAAGAAGAAGAAGAGCAGTAATGAAAAGATTGAATGAAGAGAGAGAAAGGTGGTTGGGGTTAATAAATGAAAAGATGGTGGTGGTAGGTAAGGGTTCACCTTGGTTCATGATGAACCAAGTAAACCAAGCCAAGCCGAACCAACCCAATCCTTCTCCTATCCGAATAAAACCAAGCTCCACTTATTCAAAATAAATCCATGAACGATAAATGACAGTTAAACCACAATACTAAATACGAAATAAACTACAATTAACTAATCAAAGAAAATAAGAAATACGGGTCAGAAATATGAACACGTATAAAATACGTATCATGAATTTCGGGGCACTACAGGAAGCTACTCCTGAATGCTGGGCTTGATCTCCAGGTTGCTGCTGGTCCGCAGGAGGTGCTCCGCCTTGCTGATCGGTAGGTCCAGGAACAATGCCGCTGAAGAAGACGACATAGGGAACAATAAGGAAGGACCAGGATAGATCAACGATACAAACATGTGAACAGGTCAAGATTTTCAGGAATCAAGAGGATACGAGCAGAGATCAAGGGAGAGTACTGATTGAGACATCTATTCGGTAAACCCATACATATCTTGATTTACAAGACCTGCATGGGCCACCACTAAAACCATGTCACGCCCCAGAACCAGAATACTGGAGAGCGGGGGCGTACATAGCCAGCTACGTATATTGAAGTGCAACCTATCTCGTTATACGGTCATGGCTGTCTAGATACATGAGGGTTTAACTACAAGCAAACAGTCTCTTATGGTCATGAACAAGCCTAGTGTCTCAATCACAAGCAAGTAAGTAAGTGTTACAAGATGTAAGATCACCAAATATACAATAGTAAGGCGTCCCAAACATTATATATTCAGCTGATCATAAAGCTAGTCGTTACAAAATGTCAGGACTAGCAAGAGTTTAGTCATAAATGATCAACTATAGGATCCGTCAATCATGTTACAGCTCATAGGCAGACAGTAAATAAGGTGCAATACGAGCTAACACGTGCTCGCCGGCTAAACGCCTCAAAAGAATAATTTTACAAATAAGTGGGAGGACAAAAAGAAACCCACTCGTTGCCAGGGTTACGCCTGGTGGCCACCATCTGGCTGGAAGATAGGTAGATCCTCTAGAGTTGCTCCAATATCTGGCCATACAAACCAGCTGGGTCAGACCCCAGAAAGAGCAAGTGCCACAAAGGAGGCTTCACTTAGGAACTAAAGCCAGCATATCACAATAGAGTATTAAAGATAAATAATAATAAAGAATTGATAATAATAAAGATAATAACAGTAAACTGAGTACGAAGAAACCATTCAAGTAGCCAGGTCACAACCCCTAAACCAAACAAGGACCGGGGTTGCAGCCCTTCACCTGAATAGAAACCCGTCTCAATACTATTGGTAAGTAAAACATGATTAGTCTTGGCATAGGGTAAAAATAAGACAAGAAATAAAGAGAGGATAAGGAACTGCTCCGGAAGCCAGGTTACAACTCTTAAACCAAACAAGGACCGGAGTTGTAACCCTTCGCCTGAACAGAACCTTGCCCCTAATCTTTATTGTTAAGGCGATCATAGGTAACCATGTCATGTCATATTCTTGTAAAACAGGACGAGCATGACACGGAATGCAAATAGGACAACAACGAGGAGAAGACACAGAACTGCTCCGGGAGCCAGGTTACAACTCTTAAACCAAACAAGGACCAGAGTTGTAACCCTTCGCCTGAACCGAACTGGCCCCTGATCATTATTGTCAAGGTAAGCATAAATAGTCATGGTATTAATGTAAGGTAAAATATGGCGAACGTGGCATGGGGTTGTGATAAGACAATAAAACGAAGGGAGGACACAGAACTGCTCCGGGAGCCAGGTTACAACTCTTAAACCAAACAAGGACCGGAGTTGTAATCCTTCGCCTGAACAGAACCGGACCCCCGATCGTTATTGTTAAGGTAAGCATAAATGATCCCGTCATGTAACAATCTTGTACAGGATCGGGGCAAGACTAAGCCGGGTTAAATTACATCCAATCAATCACGGCCAAGCAATGAGTATGGCTTTATACTTTTAACTAACTAGGGTTATCACAGGCCTAGTTACTAGCAAGATGCAGTGAGATTATTCCAACAGCCACAAGCCCTGCAGACCATCCGGTTATCCAGGTCGAATGTCCGTTTATGAAGAATGCAACACGTGACTGTGTGCTGGAAATGTGCCCTACTCGTCGGTAGGCTACAAGTCCACTGAATGCGCCCAGATAACGGGATTGCCTGTAGCTGGTAATCTCTTCATGTCTACTGAATTATTCTAGTTAATTAGCCTTAGTCAATTTCAGTAGGTGCCGCTGACCGTGGTATTCAGGGGTCCCCGTCCCAGACATGATGCAACACAGTACTGGTTTATTGTACAAACACAATCGTCCACGGTGTCCAGGTCAATTATTCTTGTCAAGTCGTGTCATGTCATGTTAGCCGTCGTAACAGCAATTCGAGATAATCATGTCAAGTATACTTTTCATACCATGCCATGTTCAATTATCATTTCCAAACATATTGGATAAATTCGTGATTATCAAGTTCATGACAAAAGGCGTAAGGATATAAAATGGGCGTAAAAAAATATAAAAAGGTAAAGGTGTACGCCATAGGAACTCAAGTGTCTACGCACGTACTACTACGCTAGACCAAGGGGCCTTCAAGCGTAAAGTGGCTTACACTAGCAAGAGCAAGGTAAGATAGCTCTACACGAGCAAGGGTACATGTGGGTGGGGTTTTACGCTAGCCGGGCTTTACGCTCGTAAGATTTACGCACGCCAACTCTCGATCAAAGCCTTACGCGAGGGAAGCTTTACGCGAGGGAAGCTCGGCAAACTTTACGCTCGTGAGAGCCGGCTCGAGCTAGAGATTTTACGCTAGCTCGATTTTATGCGAGCGGGAGAGTCCCGAGCGTAAAATCGATTAACTCAGCGTAAAACGAGTACGCTTGGCATGCGATGCGTGAGCGTAAATGGGCACTACGCGAACACGTTAAGACGTGAGCATAAAAGGCTGAACAATACGCTGGCACGTGATACGTGTGCGTAAAACTATATCTTCTCCATATGGCAAGGTCAACATGCGTAAAAGCTCAAAATTCAAGAAAACTCCATCTCGGCCAGGACTTGGTGAAACCCGGCTATCCCAAAACCAAACTTGTGCCAAATTATGAGGCCTACTACATGAAACTCTTAATTTTTGAAAACAATCTATTTTAGTAGATCAAAACTAAGAAGATCGAAAATACTAGAAACTCGGATCTATAAGGGAGGAGCCATGGAATTTGAAAAACACTAAATACTAAAGAGGCTTAGAATCTTGTGGAGAAGAAAATGGAACAATAAAATGGGAGTTCCTTCCTGAAATAAGTTACACTTTCCTACGGTGGGGGTCCGGTGAGGAAGAAGAAGAGGAAGAGTAGTGATGAAAAGTTGAATGAAGAGAGAGAAAGGTGGTTGGGTTTAATAAATGGAGATGGTGGTGGTAGGTAGGGGTTCTCCACTTGGTTCATGATGAACCAACTAAGCAAACCCAAGCCTAGCCGAACCAATCCCAAGGTGAACCAAGCAATAAAAATGTCAAATAAACCAAGTAGGGAGACATGCAATACGAGTCAAAATACGTACACGTATACCAAGATACGTAATACGAACCACAGGCATTACAATATGTTATTCGATATCATAAGATTACTCAACCTTTTGAATGTTATTTGGCAATATAACTGTATGTTAGCCTCTGCAACAAATCGTTGTATATATATATATATATATATATATATATATATATATATATATATATATATATATATATATATATAAGATCCCGTCGGCGCGCGCGAGTTTGGAACTCAGAATTCGCGCTCCGTCGCAGCAACTTCGCGCACGTTTTCCCGAAAATTCGACCGTTGGATCGTCGATTTCTTTGCTCCGTCACAGTCTCGGTATATCCACCTTCGCTCATGTCAATTTTCGTCCGTTAATTTTATCGTTTGATACATGAAAACCGGCCACCAAGTTGACCGTTTAAATTGTATTAAATTTGGACAGTTTCGCGGGGGCAACTTCGTCAGCTTGTATCTCCTCCACCGTAGCTCCGTTTGGTGTGCTACCAGTTCCTGTACGAAGCTGGTATAACCCTCTTACTACCCCTTCAGTTTCGTTTCATTGTGAGCTTGTTTGATTGGTTGAATTCGACGCCAAAGTTGGTCGTCCGAATTCGTAATTTCCAACTTGTAAAATTCCATTTTTGAACACGGGACTCCAGATTTCATTTCTGACACACCATTAGATTCGTGGCATCGTTCTGGCATATTTTCATATAAAATTTGTTAGATTTGAAGAACGTGAGCCCGGGCACGTATTTCGGTGCAAAGCGGGTCCCACTTTCTGGGTCAACGGGACTTTTTGACGCCGGTTCATCGGAATCCAATTTCGGAGATACCGTTGAGTTCGTATCGTCATTCTGGACTCGTTGACATATAATTTGCTAGGTTTTGGTGGACGTTGGGTCCGGCACGTATTTCGGTGCAAGTCGGATACCAATATCCGGGTCAACGGGTCATTTTGAGATCGGCTCATCGGAATCCAATTCCGGATATACCGTTGAGTTTGTATCTTCATTCTGGACTCGTTGACATGTAGTTTGCTGAGTTTTGAGAACTTTGGCTCCGGCACGTATTTTCGTGTAAACCGGAATTCCAAGTTCTGGTCAACGGGCCAAAATGAGATCGGGTCAACGAAATCCAATTCTGGAGATACCTTTGGGTTCGTATCGACATTCTGGTTTCGTGTACATATGATTTATTATATTTTATTGACTTATTTTCTTGCACGTTTTTCGGTGCAAAACGGCTCCGACACGGACATCGTTTTGACCCAAAATTACCTTTTTGCCCTTGTGTCCAAATTGGACCGTTGGGTAGGCTATCCTAGCTAATTTGACCATTCTGGACACGTTGGCGATGTCTATTTCATCGTCCGACAATGTTTGTTGATAGTTTCTCTGAGTTTAACCTTTCTAATAATTAATTAATAATTAATTCATATAGTGCTCGTATTTCGGGATTAGTACAACGAAACTGAGCTCAGTCAATTCCAGTGATCTCACATCGCTGGAATTGACAAGATGGACACATGGATCACCATAATAAGATTATCAACTTTACCGTTGATCATCTTATCTCGATTTGCGTATCGTAAGTTTCGACGTACGAATAACGAAGTACACTTTATATTTTCAACAATTAGACTAGATTGACCCTGTTTGACCAAAGTTGACCAGTTGACCCAAAGTCAACTGTGAGTCAACGCTTGACCTAGTTTGACTAGATTATTGACCGGAGTTGACCTAGGGTTAATTTGACTAGAAGAACCTAGGATAAAATAGATTGTTTATAGAGATTCATTTAATATAAATTGAACACCTTGTAACCTGTGTTGCTTTAAATAGGACTCTGTGGCTTCAGTTGGACCCTCTATACTTATCAGCTTAGGACCACAGGCGAGTATATTCACTGATAGTTTTCATTGTCTTGATATCTACTATATCCGATTTAGTCGTAGTGTTATACTTGATTCCTGACACGACGGTTCACGGACTAGTATACGGGATCCTGGCATGAGATATTATTCCTGGACTTTCTTGGTATATGGGTATGAGATATTTCCGTGTTCCTGTACTTATATAGACACATATTGGGAGTAGGCTGATCACCTGCTCTCGAACCCCGTGTCATGACGTGCCATGTCCGGATTCGTGATACTATTCGGGGGATATATTGGGGAAATTATTAGGGGTTATGTGATCAAAACCTCAGAGTTGATATTTCAGAGTTTTGCTGGCGCCACCCTCACCTCACGTAGGGTGTAGCAGATACCTCCCCGCGGTTATCCAGGTTTGGCCGGCATGGCCCTCTTCGGAGGCCCTCTTCGGAGGTTCCGCGTGATTGTCGAGCCGAGTGGATAACCGTTCTCCTGATTCCCTAGCCGATCACATTTCGCCCTAATAATTCAAATCACTTTTTATTTATTGTTGTCATATCTTACATTCCAGTTCACCTTTACTTACTGTACTTTCACCATGTTATGATTCATTTCTCATATGCTCTACCTGCCTGTTATACTGTACCATGATGATGGGACTAGGTTCTGTTCGGAAGAAGGGTTACAACCCCGGTCCTTGTTTGGTTTAAGGGTTGTAACTCGGCTTTTGAATGGTTCCCAAGTCGCCTATACTCTTTGTCTTGTATTTCATTATTACTGTCTCTTATAGTATTTGTCAATTCACATGGAACTGCTGTTGGTGTTTTGTACTTGCTCATTTTCCTGGCAGAATATGTTGACAAATTTTACAGATGGTTGTGAGGTTGCCTGCTAGCCTAGAGGAGACACATTAGAGGTTGTTTAGTTAGTTTTTCTCAGTTGTCTGGAGTTGTATTTATTTTGTGGATTACTGTATTTGAGTTTTGAGATGTATTTCTGAGTTTGTATCTTAGACACTTAGATTCCTCTCTGTTGTACCACTTTTAGATTTTATGTTTTATCTATCTTCCTTTATGCTCTACCTTAGATGTGATTGAGTTTACATTCTGCCATGTCACCCTCATTCGGGGAGTATAAACGGTTAGTCTTATACTATTAGATGCATATAGACCTAGGACAGCGTTCTACCGCCGACACTGTGGCGTAGGCTGGGCGTTGTTACGTTCTCGTGCCCTAACCCTAGGGTGCGGGTCGTGACACATTTTTAGTGGTGGCCCATGCAGGTCGAGACTAAAGTGTAGTGGTATTCGAACTAGAGTACCACTACAGCCTGCAGTAGGATTAGGATATATTTTGAAGGTACTCAATCACAGTTAGGACCCTTGAGAGATTCCCGGGACGACCCTTGAGAATCTTATTTAACTTCGATTTGAAAACTCTTTTTCCTTGATTGATTTATCTTTACTTTCTGCTATTGAATTTGATTTTGATGGATTATTATTGAATTTGAGTTTGTATTTATTGATTTTGGAGGATGATTATTAAATTTTAAATTTTGATGATAGCTGTTGCATCCGAGTTTGTATTTTTATAGATTTTGTTCATTTTTGGATTTTGATATTCGTTGATAAATTGAATTGATTTTTGAGTATTCATTGTTGATTTAAATTAATTTTGTCAAGATGAAATTATATGGGCTAGGTCATCTAAGTTGTGGAGTCTAGTCTTCTACAGTCATATTAGCCAGCATGGTGAGGACATATAGTCTGACTTGGATCTATTTCTCGGGTGTGAGAATTTAAGGTTTTCGCAGCCAAGCGCGCGGCATCGCAAAAATGTTAAATACCATGATTCTAGAGGTATGTGCCAAAGTCGAGGACTCTGTGATTATCGTAGCATTGCTTACTAGTATGACGAGGATTAGTGTACCATGATTTTGGACAGACGCATATGATTATCAGATTGTACCTGAAATATTTTTGAAACATGTTTCTCTACTTTTGTTTCTGTCCTTCAAAAAAAAATTTAAAAAAATATATATTAATTATTAATTGTTTTGTTTTGTTTGCTTCTCATTATTTAACTTAAGAGTAGGTTTGCCTGTTTTTATAAACCTTTGTGTAACTTCTTGCTATGAGTTTCTTCTTAATACAATGAATCGATAATTTTGCTAGACTTCATCTTGGATTTGATAATTTAGCTCTGAATTTCAAAATGGTTCTTCTTTGAATAGATAAGCAAAACAAATTTTATCGTTATTTCTTTCTTGCTATTATTCTTGCACAAAAAAAAGAGCCATGATTAGTGTAACTTGATAGCTGTTGTTTTGGAACCCAATTTCTCATATACAATTTCATATGTATTCACGTACACACACGCCTACTATCTAACCATATGAACATGTCCCTATACACATAATGCTAGTTTTTTTTTCCATCTCTAACGCTCTATATATATTATGATTGGATTTCCATGCAATTGACTTTATTCCTTAACTAGTGATTTTGATTTTCCTTGAATAGTACCCTTTTTCAGATAATTGGTAGTTACCTTCATTTTGTTTTTTATGAGTACCAGTTTTCATATAAAATGGTAGACTGCCTTACAGTTTTGATGGTTTGTTGTCTCTGTAACTTTTTGTTTCGTACCCTGGATTGCTTGTGTGTTTTGATACCCTATGACCGCTTTGGTTTAGCATGACTAGTATACCTAGATGAGACTTTCACTACCACCGTATGCCATGACCCTGTATGTCGTCCTTTTGATGGTATGATTTATTTAAGTTCCGGGATTTGATTGTGGGGGTTTGACCTAGAAGGATTACGAACATTTTAATTTCGAGGACGAAATTTTTATAAGGTGGGTAGGATGTGAGCACCCTGAATTTCGGGTTGATTTTTTTATTTTTATTTATTTTCTGATTGATTTTAATTTCAATAGATAATTTATTCTGTATTTTTCCTTAAGTGTACTTTCCCATGCCTTTGATATTTGGAGTGTCAGGGATGTTCAACTCTGGAAATCTTCTTCATGAGTTTTGGAGTGGACATGATTACCTTCATGACGGTATATAGTGTCCCATCCAAACTTGTTCCCTTGTGCTCTTTTTGCTTCACTGAACTTCGGGTCGATTTAGACCATTTGATTATTATTTATTTTCCCACTCTTTTTCTTGATCATTTTCAGCGCGTTACCATGACTTTTAATTTGGGAGCGCAAGACCAGTCAGTTTCTTGAAACCAACTCCTCATTGATGATCTACTCGAGACGTTCGTCACCCATGACCTTCGTGTCCCACTCAGACACGTCATTTTGTGCTCCATTTGATTCGCACAACTTTTCCGACACGTGACCCGATTTTATTTCACTCCACGACGTCACATTCATCTTCCAACTTGATTTGTGGGTCCCCTGTCGACCAAAACCTGTCCGCCCCAATTATGGATATGGCCCACATTGAGCCTACTACCCATCCGCCACTTGTGTCCCATTTATTGGAATCCCCATGTGCAACTTATTTGCCCATGATTATCAACTCCTATTTTAATTCGAATATTTCGCCATGTCCGATTTTCATCCAACCCGGTTTGACCGAACCCAGTCCAAGCCCCATGTTACCCTCCATCGGGACACCCTCACTTTCCTCGTCCAAAAATAATATTAAATATCATGTTTGCCTATTTCAATATTTATTGGAATTTTTCATGTGTTCAATTTCTCATAGGAATGGTTTTTTTCCTACATTTAATTTCTAGCCTTTAGATCCACCCCTTTAAATACTCACCATATATTTCCCATCACCATTCATAGCAGCCAACCCATAGACTAGTGTCGGCCCTAACTTCAATGTAGGAACAA
Organism: Iris pallida; assembly: GCA_029216955.1. Taxonomy (NCBI): domain Eukaryota; kingdom Viridiplantae; phylum Streptophyta; class Magnoliopsida; order Asparagales; family Iridaceae; genus Iris; species Iris pallida. The sequence continues at coordinate 3,740,071 of JANAVB010029217.1, read as the reverse complement.
CTTTTTCTCTCTCTCTTCCTCTCTCTCTCTTCCTTAACTTTTTTTTTCCACACAACCAAAAACTACAACAACTCAACAACAACAGCAAGTATTCACCACCACCACCATGAACTCGACCAACTCCTCCCCTCCATGCAAACCCCGACCACTTCCTTCCTCCTCCCATGGCCAACCTCCCCTCACCCCTGGCCGACCATCGCCGTCGACCAAACAATCTCCTTCTTTCCTCCTCCTCCATCTCCTTCTTCTCAAACCGAGCCATCCCCACGCACACACAAACCCGACCATCCTCGAGCCATGGCCACCACACCGCGCGGTGCCTGGCCGTCCCGACGATGCCCTCGCCGGCCAAGCTTGGCCGCGTGCAGCCCACGCGCCGCCACGCATGCAGCGCACACAGCAGCTGCGAGCTGTGCACCACAGTGCACATGGCCGGCCGAGCGGCCCACCTGGCGCACGCGTACGCGGTTGAGCGCCGCCGCCGGCAACTTCGCCGCCGTAGCCGTGCCCCCATGGGCTGGGCGAGCTCAGGCGAACAGCCCCTGATGGCCACCGTCCTCCGGGACGCGCCGTCGAGGCGATTCGTGCGTTTTGAACGAGATCCCGTCGGCGCGCGCGAGTTTGGAACTCAGAATTTGCGCTCCGTCGCAGCAACTTCGCGCACGTTTTCCCGGAAATTCGACCGTTGGATCGTCGATTTCTTCGCTCCATCACAGTCTCGGTATATCCACCTTCGCTCATGTCAATTTTTGTCCGTTAATTTTATCGTTTGATACATGAAAACCGGCCACCAAGTTGACCGTTTAAATTGTATTAAATTTGGACAATTTCGCGGGGGCAACTTCGTCAGCCTGTATCTCCTCCACCGCAGCTCCGTTTGGTGTGATACCAGTTCCTGTGCGAAGCTGGTATAACCCTCTTACTACCCCTTCAGTTTCGTTTCATTGTGAGCTTGTTTGATTGGTTGAATTCGACGCCAAAGTTGGCCGTCCGAATTCATAATTTCCAACTTGTAAAATTCTATTTTTGAACACGGGACTCCAGATTTCATTTCTGACACCACCATTAGATTCGTGGCATCGTTCTGGCATGTTTTCATATAAAATTTGTTAGATTTGGAGAACGTGAGCCCGAGCACGCATTTCGGTGCAAAGCGGGTCCCACTTTCTGGGTCAACGGGACTTTTTGACGCCGGCTCATCGGAATCCAATTCCCGAGATACCGTTGAGTTCATATCGTCATTCTGGACTCGTTGACATATAATTTGCTAGGTTTTGGTGGACGTTGGGTCCGGCACGCATTTCGGTGCAAGTCGGATACCAATATCCGGGTCAACGGGTCATTTTGAGATCGGCTCATCGGAATCCAATTCCGAATATACCGTTGAGTTCGTATCTTCATTCTGGATTCGTTGACATGTAGTTTGCTGAGTTTTGAGAACTTTGGCTCCGGCACGCATTTTCGTGTAAACCGGAATACCAAGTTCTGGTCAACGGGCCAAAATGAGATCGGGTCAACGGAATCCAATTCTGGAGATACCGTTGGGTTCGTATCGACATTCTGGTTTCGTGGTCATATGATTTATTATATTTTATTAACTTATTTTCTTGCACGTTTTTCGGTGCAAAACGGCTCCGACACGGACACCGTTTTGACCAAAAATTACCTTTTTGCCCTTGTGTCCAAATTGGACCGTTGGATAGGCTATCCTAGCTAATTTGATCATTCTGGACACGTTGGCGATGTCTATTTCATCGTCCGACAATGTTTGTTGATAGTTTCTCTGAGTTTAACCTTTCTAATAATTAATTAATAATTAATTCATATAGTGCTCGTATTTCGGGATTAGTACAACGAAACTGAGCTCAGTCAATTCCAGTGATCTCACATCGCTGAAATTGACAAGATGGACACATGGATCACCATAATAAGATTATCAACTTTACCGTTGATCATCTTATCTCGATTTGCGTGTCGTAAGTTTCGACGTACGAATAACGAAGTACACTTTATATTTTCAACAATTAGACTAGATTGACCCTGTTTGACCAAAGTTGACCAATTGACCCAAAGTCAACTGTGAGTCAACGCTTGACCTAGTTTGACTAGATTATTGACCGGAGTTGACCTAGGGTTAATTTGACTAGAAAAACCTAGGATAAAATAGATTGTTTATAGAGATTCATTTAATATAACTTGAACACCTTGTAACCTGTGTTGCTTTAAATAGGACTCTGTGGCTTCAGTTGGACCCTCTATACTTATCAGCTCAGGACCACAGGCGAGTACATTCACTGATAGTTTTTATTGTCTTGATATCTACTATATCCGATTTAGTCGTAGTGTTATACTTGATTCCTGACATGACGGTTCACGGACTAGTATACGGGATCCTGGCAAGAGATGTTATTCCTGGACTTTCTTGGTATATGGGTATGAGATATTTCCGTTTTACCTGTACTTATATAGACACATATTGGGAGTAGGCTGATCACCTGCTCTCGAACCCCGTGTCATGACGTGCCATGTCCGGATCCGTGATACTATTCGGGGGATATATTGGGGGAATTATTAGGGGTTATGTGATCAAAACCTCATAGTTGATATTTCAGAGTTTTGCTGGCGCCACCCTCACCTCACGTAGGGTGTAGCAGATACCTCCCCGCGGTTATCCAGGTTGGCCGGCATGGCCCTCTTCGGAGGTTCCGCGTGATTGTCGAGCCGAGTGGATAACCGTTCTCCTGATTCCTTAGCCGATCACATTTCGCCCTAATAATTCAAATCACCTTTTATTTATTGTTGTCATATCTTACATTCCAGTTCACCTTTACTTACTGTACTTTCACCATGTTATGATTCATTTCTCATATGCTCTACCTGCCTGTTATACTGTACCATGATGATGGGACTAGGTTCTGTTCGGAAGAAGGGTTACAACCCCGGTCCTTGTTTGGTTTAAGGGTTGTAACTCGGCTTTTGAATGGTTCCCAAGTCGCCTATACTCTTTGTCTTGTATTTCATTATTACTGTCTCTTATAGTATTTGTCAATTCACATGGAACTGCTGTTGGTGTTTCGTACTTGCTCATTTTCCTGACAGGATATGTTGACAAATTTTACAGATGGTTGGGAGGTTGCTTGCTAGCCTAGAGGAGACACATTAGAGGTTGTTTAGTTAGTTTTTCTCAATTGTCTGGAGTTGTATTTATTTTTTGGATTACTGTATTTGAGTTTTGAGATGTATTTCTGAGTTTGTATCTTAGACACTTAGATTCCTCTCTGTTGTACCTCTTTTGGATTTTATGTTTTATCTATCTTCCTTTATGCTCTACCTTAGATGTGATTGAGTTTACATTCTGCCATGTCACCCCCATTCGGGGAGTATAAACGGTTAGTCTTATACTATTAGATGCATAGAGACCTAGGACAGCGTTCTACCGCCGACACTGCGGCGTAGGCTGGGCGTTGTTACGTTCTCGTGCCCTAACCCTAGGGTGCGGGTCGTGACACCCAAAGAGCGATGAACTCAAGCAACACGAACTAAACTGATAGTCTTGCGCTTAAGGCCTCTTTCTTTGGTCAAACAGGGACACGGGCCTCTCCTCATACGAAAAGGTTGGTACCAATAACCGTTTTCGAATGATCTAGGACATGGCTCGGGTCTGGGACATACCGTCGCATTCAGGATACAGGAAATACATTATGTACCCTGCATAATGACGGCAGGAAAACAAGACAATATGATGCAGGTACCTCTCTGCCGATTCTGGACCTGAGCCTGGGCTAGAGCAAACTGCTGAGGTCCCTGCTGCTGGAATCTCCTCTGCCTATACTGAACTTGCGCCTGGGCATACTGCTGAGGCCTTTGCTGCCGAAAAGCTTGGGCCTGCGTCGGCAACGGCCTCGGGGATGGAAACTGCTGCTGGACTGGTACTGGGGCTGGTCCCCTAACCGATGAACTGGTCATGGCTGGTGATGAGTCAGTCCTGAACGGGCAGGACCTTACCTTGTGGTCCGGCGCTCCACATAGCAAACACAATCCTCGATCCTTGCGACATTCTGAAACAACATGTCCATGCTTCCCACAATGAGAGCAGCCCATTGCGAAAGACTGCTTCTGCTTCTGCTGCTGAGGGGACGAGATCGACGTCACTGAGGCCGCCTGCTTCGGAGTTCCAATTGTCAAAGCCCTGACTGCCGGAGCTGGTACTGAAGACTGGATCATCTGACCGTGAGATCGCCTTCGACCTCCGGTCCTATTACTGTTCGCTGTACTATTCCCATGATGTCCACCTCTGCGTAGAGCATCTGCCACCGCCTGACGCAAAGCGTTTCCTCGAGGATCCTGCGATGCAAGTAACTCCTTGATAAGTCCAACCAAGGCTTCATCATCCTGCCTTGCGGGCTGGGCTGGCTGAACTGGTGGCTCTAGTTCTCCAGAAGGCATGGCTCGGGAGACGGCTGCTGAGGACTGATCTTGATCTTCTTGCTGTTGCTGGGATGTCGGTCGAACTTTTTCTGGCTGATCAACAGGAACGATGCCACTGAAGCAATGGCATCGGGAATATTAAGGAAGGACCAGGATAGAACAATGATGCAAGCATGTTATCAAGTCAGGAATCCAAGGAGACGAGAAGATACGAGTGGAGATCAAAGGCGAGTACAGATTGAGACATCTATCCGGTAAACCCTCACATTTCTTGATTGACAAGACCTTCATGGGCCACGACTTAAACCATGTCACGTCCCAGAACTAGAATAAAGGAGAGCGGGAGCAGACATAGCCAGCTACGTATAATGAAATGGATTCCATCTCACCATACGGTCACGGCTGTCTAGATATGTGAGGGTTTATCTACAAGCCATCAGTCTCTTAAGGTCATAAATTATCCTATTGTCTCAATCTCAACCAACTAGTAATAGTTACAAGATATCAGACCACCAAATATAGAATTGTAAGGCGTCCCAAATATTACATATCCAGGTGATCATGAAGCTAGTCGTACAAAATGTAAGGACTAGCAAGAGTTAAGTCATACATGATCAACCTCGAGTTGCCAATCATGTTACAGCCCGTAGGCAGACAGTAAGTAAAATATACACGAGCTAACACTTGCTCGGCGGCTAAACGCCTCAAAAGAATAATGTACAATTACAGTAGGAGAACAAAAGAAACCCACTTGTTGCCAGGATTCCCTCTAGTGGTCACCATCTGGCCGGAAAGCAGGTAGATCCTTTGCTGCTGCTCCGGTATCTGGCCATACAAAACCAGCTGGATCAGACCCCAGAAAGAGCAAGTGCCACAAAGGAGGCTTCACTTAGGAACTAAAACCAGCAAATTAGCACAAGAATATAATTACAAATAAAAGACAGTAATTAAGAAAAAAAACATGACAGGTGATATACGATGAGGTAACCATGGAACTATTCCGATAACCAAGTTACAACCCGTAAACCAAACAAGGACCGGGGTTGTAACTCTTCATCTGAACGGAGCTTGGTATCCCCACCATTTATCAATAGCGCCAGTATAAATAATCACGATCTTGACGTAAGGTAAAGTATGTCGAGCATGTCATGGAGTACAACAAGACAATAAACGAAGAGAGGACACAGAACTGCTCCGGGGGCCAGGTTACAACCCTTAAACCAAACAAGGACCGGGGTTGTAACCCTTCGTCTGAACAGAACTGGACCCCCGATCGTTATTGTTAGAGCAAGCACGAGTAATCATGTCATGTAACAATCTTGTACAGGAATCAAGGCAAGAATAAATAGGGTTAGACTCCATTCAATCAATCACGGCCAAGCAATAAGTACGGCTTGTTACTTTAACTAACTAGGGTTATCACAGACCTAATTACTAGCAAGATGCAATGAGATACTCCACAGCCACAAGCCCTGCAGACCATCCAGTTATCCGGGCTGGAAATTAGGGGTTGAATTCAGGTGGATACATCATCCAGGAAACGCATGTACCCTTAAGTGACTCAGAGGGTGCAACACATAACAGTGTGCTGGAAATGTGCCCTACTCGACGGCAGGCTACAGATCCCTAGAGCGCCCAGGTAACGGGATTGCCTGTAGCTGGAAAATCTCTTCATGACTACTGGATTATTCTAGTTGTTAACCTTAGTCGATTTTAGTGGGTACCCCTGACCGTGGTACTCAGGGATCCCTGTCCTAGACATGATGCAAGACAAGACGGGTTCATTTGTACAAGCACAATCATCTACGGTGTCCAGGTCATTCATATTTGTCATGTCAAGCTAGCCGTCGTAACAGCAGTTCGAGAAATATCATGTCAGGCTTATTTGTCAAGAGTGCGCCACGGCGGGCCACTATCAAGAATTATCATGACAAGTTATCATGTCAAATTGTCAGGTCAAGTTATCATGTCAGGAGTGCACCACGGCGGGTCACTATCGTGTTCTATTCTTATATTATCATGAATGAGAAAAACTTGCATAAAATAACCAATGATATATTTTTGAAGCCAAGGAAAAGATCTACAACTTTCATGTTTTGAGTTTTTCGAAATTCTGGCTAGAAAATAGCTTAACTTGGCAAAAACAGTCATTCTGTACACTTTTTAAGCCAAAAATTCAATTCTGTGTAAAATATGTAAAAGGGGAGGGTTCCAGCGTAAAATTTCACATTCTGGGTACCATTCAGCGTAAAATACGCAATTTTAGGGTTCCCTGCGTAAAATATTACATTCTGGATACATTCCAGCGTAATTTACGCAATTCCAGGGTTCCTTGCATAAAATATTACATTCTGGATACAATCCAGCATAATTTACGCAATTCCAGGGTTCCCTGCGTAAAATATTATATTCTGGATGACATCCAGCGTAATTTACGCAATGCCAGGGTTCCCTGCGTAAAATATTACATTCTGGATACATTCCAGCGTAATTTACGCAATTCCTGCGTAAAATTTCATTTTACGCAAGCCTTCCTGCGTAAAATTTCATTTTACGCTAGCTCCCTGCGTAATTTCTGATTTTACGCCAGAATCAGATCCTTCAGCCGACATGAAAATTCAGAAAACTTGTTTTGGCCATAAAAACTTTATTTTAACTCGAAATGAGGTGAATCAAAAACCAAATTCACACGAAATTTCGTGCTCTTGCTCATGGAACTATTAGTTTTCGAAAATAACAAGTTTTAGTAGATCAAAACCAAGAAAACTCCATGAACTCAAAGTTAAAATGTAGATCTAGAAGAATCTATCCATCAAAATTAAAAACTCCAAGTTCTAAAGGGGTTTAGAATCATGTAAATAAAAGAATGGAACAATAAAAATCAAGATCCCTCAAGAAGCAAGTTGCACTTGCCTACGGTGGGGTTGGGTGAGGAAGAAGAAGAAGAAGAGCAGTAATGAAAAGATTGAATGAAGAGAGAGAAAGGTGGTTGGGGTTAATAAATGAAAAGATGGTGGTGGTAGGTAAGGGTTCACCTTGGTTCATGATGAACCAAGTAAACCAAGCCAAGCCGAACCAACCCAATCCTTCTCCTATCAGAATAAAACCAAGCTCCACTTATTCAAAATAAATCCATGAATGATAAATGACAGTTAAACCACAATACTAAATACGAAATAAACCATAATTAACTAATCAAAGAAAATAAGAAATACGGGTCAGAAATACGAACACGTATAAAATACGTATCACGAATTTCGGGGCACTACAGGAAGCTACTCCTGAATGCTGGGCTTGATCTTCAGGTTGCTGTTGGTCCGCAGGAGGTGCTCCGCCTTGCTGATCGGTAGGTCCAGGAACAATGCCGCTGAAGAAGACGACATAGGGAACAATAAGGAAGGACCAGGATAGATCAACGATACAAACATGTGAACAGGTCAAGATTTTCAGGAATCAAGAGGATACGAGCAGAGATCAAGGGAGAGTACTGATTGAGACATCTATTCGGTAAATCCATACATATCTTGATTTACAAGACCTGCATGGGCCACCACTAAAACCATGTCACGCCCCAGAACCAGAATACTGGAGAGCGGGGGCGTACATAGCCAGCTACGTATATTGAAGTACAACCTATCTCGTTATACGGTCACGGCTGTCTAGATACATGAGGGTTTAACTACAAGCCAACAGTCTCTTATGGTCATGAACAAGCCTAGTGTCTCAATCACAAGCAAGTAAGTAAGTGTTACAAGATGTAAGATCACCAAATATACAATAGTAAGGCGTCCCAAACATTATATATTCAGCTGATCATGAAGCTAGTCGTTATAAAATATCAGGACTAGCAAGAGTTTAGTCATAAATGATCAACCATAGGATCCGTCAATCATGTTACAGCTCATAGGCAGACAGTAAATAAGGTGCAATACGAGCTAACACGTGCTCGCCGGCTAAACGTCTCAAAAGAATAATTTTACAAATAAGTGGGAGGACAAAAAGAAACCCACTCATTGCCAGGGTTACGCCTGGTGGCCACCATCTGGCTGGAAGACAGGTAGATCCTCTAGAGTTGCTCCAATATCTAGCCATACAAACCAGCTGGGTCAGACCCCAGAAAGAGCAAGTGCCACAAAGGAGGCTTCACTTAGGAACTAAAGCCAGCATATCACAATAGAATATTACAGATAAATAATAATAAAGAATTGATAATAATAAAGATAATAACAGTAAACTGAGTACGAAGAAACCATTCAAGTAGCCAGGTCACAACCCCTAAACCAAACAAGGACCGGAGTTGCAGCCTTTCACCTGAATAGAAACCCGTCTCAATACTATTGGTAAGTAAAACATGATTAGTCTTGGCATAGGGTAAAAATAAGACAAGAAACAAAGAGAGGATAAGGAACTGCTCCGGAAGCCAGGTTACAACTCTTAAACCAAACAAGGACCGGAGTTGTAACCCTTCGCCTGAACAGAACCTTGCCCCTAATCTTTATTGTTAAGGCGATCATAGGTAACCATGTCATGTCATATTCTTATAAAACAGGACGAGCATGACACGGAATACAAATAGGACAACAATGAGGAGAAGACACAGAACTGCTCCGGGAGCCAGGTTACAACTCTTAAACCAAACAAGGACCGGAGCTGTAACCCTTCGCCTGAACCGAACTGGCCCCTGATCATTATTGTCAAGGTAAGCATAAATAGTCATGGTATTAATGTAAGGTAAAATATGGCGAACGTGGCATGGGGTTGTGATAAGACAATAAAATGAAGGGAGGACACAGAACTGCTCCGGGAGCCAGGTTACAACTCTTAAACCAAACAAGGACCGGAGTTGTAATCCTTCGCCTGAACAGAACTGGACCCCCGATCGTTATTGTTAAGGTAAGCATAAATGATCCCGTCATGTAACAATCTTGTACAGGATCGGGGCAAGACTAAGCCGGGTTAAAATACATCCAATCAATCACGGCCAAGCAATGAGTACGGCTTGATACTTTTAACTAACTAGGGTTATCACAGGCCTAGTTACTAGCAAGATGCAGTGAGATTATCCCAACAGCCATAAGCCCTGCAGACCATCCGGTTATCCAGGTCGAATGTCCGTTTATGAAGAATGCAACACGTGACTGTGTGCTAGAAATGTGTCCTACTCGTCGGTAGGCTACAAGTCCACTGAATGCGCCCAGATAACGGGATTGCCTGTAGCTGGTAATCTCTTCATGTCTACTGAATTATTCTAGTTAATTAGCCTTAGTCAATTTCAGTAGGTGCCCCTGACCGTGGTATTCAGGGGTCCCCGTCCTAGACATGATGCAACACAGTACTGGTTTATTGTACAAACACAATCGTCCACGGTATCCAAGTCAATCATTCTTGTCAAGTCGTGTCATATCATGTTAGCCGTCGCAACAGCAATTCGAGATAATCATGTCAAGTATACTTTTCATACCATGCCATGTTCAATTATCATTTTCAAACATATTGGATAAATTCGTGATTATCAAGTTCATGACAAAAGGCGTAAGGATATAAAATGGGCGTAAAAAAAAATATAAAAAGGTAAAGGTGTACGACATAGGAACTCAAGTGTCTACGCGCGTACTACTACGCTAGACCATGGGGCCTTCAAGCGTAAAGTGGCTTACACTAGCAAGAGCAAGGTAAGATAGCTCTACACGAACAAGGGTACATGTGGGTGAGGTTTTACGCTAGCCGGGCTTTACGCTCGTAAGATTTACGCACGCCAACTCTCGATCAAAGCTTTACGCGAGGGAAGTTTTACGCGAGGGAAGCTCGACAAACTTTACGCTCGTGAGAGCCGGCTCGAGCTAGAGATTTTACGCTAGCTCGATTTTACTCGAGCGGGAGAGTCCCGAGCGTAAAATCGATTAGCTCAGCGTAAAACGGGTACGCTTGGCACGCGATGCGTGAGCGTAAAGGGGCACTACGCGAACACGTTAAGACGTGAGCGTAAAAGGCTGAACAATACGCTGGCACGTAATACGTGTGCGTAAAACTATATCTTCTCCATATGGCAAGGTCAACATGCGTAAAAGCTCAAAACTCAAGAAAACTCCATCTCGGCCAGGACTTGGTGAAACCCGGCTATCCTAAATCCAAACTTGTGCCAAATTATGAGGCCTACTACATGAAACTCTTAATTTTTGAAAACAAGCTATTTTAGTAGATCAAAACTAAGAAGATCGAAAATACTAGAAACTCGGATCTATAAGGGAGGAGCCATGGAATTTGAAAAACACTAAATACTAAAGAGGCTTAGAATCTTGTGGAGAAGAAAATGGAACAATAAAATGGGAGTTCCTTCCTGAAGCAAGTTACACTTGCCTACGGTGGGGGTCCGGTGAGGAAGAAGAAGAGGAAGAGTAGTGATGAAAAGTTGAATAAAGAGAGAGAAAGGTGGTTGGGTTTAATAAATGGAGATGGTGGTGGTAGGTAGGGGTTCTCCACTTGGTTCATGATGAACCAACTAAGCAAACCCAAGCCTAGCCGAACCAATCCCAAGGTGAACCAAGCAATGAAAATGCCAAATAAACCAAGTAGGGAGCATGCAGTACGAGTCAAAATACGTACACGTATACCAAGATACGTAATACGAACCACAGGCATTATAATATGTTATTCGATATCATAAGATTACTCAACCTTTTGAATGTTATTTGGCAATATAACTGTATGTTAGCCTCTGCAACAAATCGTTGTATATATATATATATATATAAGACCTCTAGCCTAGTGGTTAGGAGAGATGCATGCGGCCCGAGTGGTCAGGAGGTCGATTCCCGGTGGGAGCGTTCGCCACAATCACAAAATAATAATAATATATATATATATATATATATATATATATATATATATATATATATATATATATGTATATATATATATATATATATATATATATATAAGTTCCTCTATGGCGTTTATTGTACTCTTTATAAGAATATGACGTTTATTGTTAATATATTGTTAGGTATTAATCCCTAAACAACTTTGTGCTATATATTTGTAAATTTTGATAAGACCTTATTCCGAAAATTTATTCGCTATTGCTTGCTTAATTACGTATATACTAATATGTTTCATATGATTGCACATCTAGATCTGAATTATATAGTTTGTTCCGCTCTTAGAACACAATTCTAAATCATGTCTTCAAATACTGAAGACGTCATATTCCAAATGGTCAGACTATACAATTCTTAATGTCTTCCAGAAATGAGTCACTTTTGAATGGTCAGACAACTGTGAAGCTTCCTTCCAGGAGTTAAAGCAGCGGTTCGTCTCGGCCCCAATACTCACACTTCTAGATGGGACTGAGGGATTCCAGATCTTCAACGATGCGTCCATCCAGGGTTTGGGGTATGTGCTAATGCAGCAGAACAAGGTAATATCTTTTGCTTCCCGACAGCTAAAGCCGTACGAGAAGAACTATCCTACCCATGACCTGGAGTTGGCGGCGATTGTGTTAGCGTTGAAATTGTGGCATCACTATCTTTATGACGTGGCATGCATGATCTATACGGATCACAAGAGCCTGAAGTATCTATTCATGCAGAAGGAGCTGAACTTGCGGCAAAGGCATTGGCTTGAACTGATCAAAGATTATGATTTGACTATTGACTATACGCCAAAAAGGAAAATATTGTGGCAGACGCTCTGAGTCGGAAGTATATTGCCTCGCTATCCATCGACCGCAGATTGCTACATGACTTAGAAGAGATGGGCATCGACCTTCGGGTTCGATTCAGGGATGTGAAGTTGGCGTAGTTGTAGCTAGAGTCGAGCTTGCGGGAAAAGATCAAGACCGCTCAGAAGGATGATCCGTACCTGAAGAAAGTACGAGAGCTAATTTCAATGGGAGTGCGATCGACTTTACGGAAGATGAAACCGGCATGCTTCGATTGAAGGGTAGGCTATGCGTTCCGGATGATTCAGAACATAGAAAGGAAATATTGACAAAAGCACACTATGCAAAGTACTCCTTGCATCCAGGTAGCACGAAGATGTACAAGGACCTCCGTACGACCTTCTGGTGGCACGGAATGAAGAGAGATGTTGCACTCTTTGTGTCGCGATGCATGGCCTGTCAGCAGGTGAAAGCTGAGCATCAGAGGCCGGGCGGGAAGATGTAGAATCTGGCGATTCCGGAATGGAAGTGGCAGCACGTATACATGGATTTTATTGTTGGTCTGCCGAAGACGTCGGGAAAATAATGCCATCTGGGTCATCGTTGATCGACTAACCAAGTCAGCGCACTTCATTTCCATTAAAGTTACTCAGAGCGTTGATCGTCTGGCTCATATTTATCTTGATGAGATAGTACGGCTGCACGGAGTTCCTGTATCCATCGTCTCTGATCGGGATGCACGATTTCTATCGTGCTTCTGGAGTAGCCTTCAGTCGGCTCTAGGTACCAAGTTCAGTTCAGCTCAGCTTACCATCCCAAGACCGATGGCTAAACAGAGCGTGTGAATCAGATTCTCGAAGACATGTTACGGCTCTGTGCAATTGACTTCAAGTCGAGTTGGGATGTTCATCTACCTCTGGCTGAATTTGCATACCACAATAGCTATCAATACAGCATCCAGATGGCGTCGTACGAAGTTTTGTACGAACGGAAGTGCATGTCACCCATTTGCTGGGAAGAAGTCGGAGAGCGACAGATTCTCGGCCCGGAGCTGGTGGAACAAATTGTGCAGAAAGTTCGCTCATTCGAAAAAGATTAAAGAATGCGCAGAATCGACAGAAAAGTTACGCGGATGTCCATCGTTGACCCCTCGAGTTTCTAGAAGGCGATCACGTATTTATTAAAGTATCGCCCATGCAAGGAGTTACCCGGTTTGGTGCAAAGGAAAAGCTGAGTCTGAGATTTGTTGGGCCGTTCGAAATACCCAAGCGAGTCGCCCTAGTGGCCTATCAAATTGCCCTGTCGCCAGCGCTAGCGAATGTGCACGATGTCTTCCACGTCTCTCAGTTGTGGAAGTACGTGCACGACCCAAGCCACGTGATAGTTTTTGGTCAACTGGAGCTGAAGGCCGATTTATCATATGTTGAAGTGTCGGTCCAAATCTTAGAATGTAAAGATAAACTGTTGTGGAATCGAGTGATCCCTCTCGTCCGCATACTTTGGAGCAATCATTCGGTCGAGAAGTCGACCTGGGAACTTGAATCGGAGATGAAGGAGAAATTTTTTTCATTGTTCTCGTAGAGGTAGGTTCTATTCTTAAGTTTCGAGGACAAAAAAATTTTTTAGTTGGTTATGGTATAGTGCACCGTCCCTATATCATGCCCCATTTTCGTCAACGGGGTGCGCGAGAAAGGAATATTGTCGCTACCGATTCAGTCGGGACCGATAGATCGGGATAGATTGAATCGGTCGAACAGGAACGATTGAATTAAAATCATTTTCTCGTTATAGAAAGTCTTCTTCGAAATCAAGTCGCATATTTAGCGGGTTGTGCCTCCAGGATTAGCTCTGCGGCTGAGTCAGGAGAGACCTTCCGCTGCTCTGTTTTTCATGCCGCACTTGCTTTGGCTTTGGTTTTCGTGAATGTTTTCGTTAGTTTTCACGGTTTGCATTTTTGAACTTCGCATTTGTATCGAATTCCTTGAATAATACAGTGTCCTAATCAGTTGCTTATGCGCTTGCCGGTGATCGCGTAGGCGACGTCTAAGCGCAGTCAACCAGTCCCTCGCCAGAAGCAAAGACTAAGATGAGTGGCTGACCTCCTTCGCCTTGACTCTCTGTTTCAAAATCAATCATGAAACACAAAGGCAATGCTTGTCGCCATAATATAGAATCAATAAATTGATGCACGATTCTTCACGAAACACTTGCTAAAGAAAACTCAGAATAACTGCATCAATTTGAGTAATTTACTCTGAAAATGTAAGTTTCATACCAAAAAAAGAAAATATAAGGTTCTAGAAAAGAGAGAATTATTTCATGATCTGCAAAAATGGTCATTGCGCAACTTGTGCACAAGGTGCAGTTTTTTTGAATGGTTGCCTAGGCCAAGGAACCAATTCGGCCCGGGAGGAACGAGTTATAGCAAGCGCTAGCAATGAATCGGCGCGGGTGATTCGAAAACTTTCGCATAGGGCTCTCTACCTACCGCGAAAGGGTTGTCGTCTAACCCAGCTATAGTCCGTGATGGCTTGACATTGCCAATGACCTTCACCCTCTTTCACTGTTTGAACTAATGCACGTGAAACGGGATGAACTTGGATAACTACTCAATGTATACAATTTTATATGCTTGCCTCAAAACATGTTAACATACAAATTGATCATGATGGTTGGAAAGATCACCAAATAGCTAACATGTTTTATAAAACTGCTTGAACCAAATACAGAGCTTGGGTTTAATTAGCCACTCATCAGTACATGTGATCGTACAGACCCCCGCTCTTCGCAGGTGCGCACTAGGAATCAAGAAGAACGTGCCAAATGACTAAGGCGACGTTCGTGTTTTGAAGTTTCGACCGCACGTCGAAGACTCCCGTTGTACCACTTTTGAAGACTCTCTGCAATAGTCCAAGAAACATGTCTCTGCCACCTTCAATCCAGGTGGCTGGAATACTTTTATTGTAAATGAGGGATGTATGTATGGAACGGCTATCTCATCGGCACTTCTTTTATAATCGAGTCATGTTGTAAAGTCCGCACAACACAATTGTAATTGAGTCTGTAAATGATATCTATTATCAATAAAATGCAAAGTTTTCCTATTTCAATGTGTTGTTCAATTTGTCTGCGCTCTCTCTCTCTCTCTCTCTCTCTCTTAGATGTTGTGTTTCGAATTACCTTATGACCATGCCTTGTGCGATCGCAACCTAGGTTCGCACGACATCACGCCTGGGGGACGACTATCGATTCTTCGAAATTGGGGAGTGACAATTCCCTTTATACTAGGGAATATTAACCCTAATGTGAATTTTGTGATTTCTTTTTTTAATGTTTATTTATTTTGGTATGAAATAATGATATCCTACTACAGATCGGATTTGAAAGAATTCGTTACTTTAAGATTGTTAAGGTTATAGAATTGGCAATTATTTTGTGGAATATTATAATTTGCAGACATATGTTAGCAATTATGTTCTAATGCAAATTGGTAACTTTGATGCCAATGATTGAACTATACAAGTTCTAATGCAATATTATTGAGGTTTCATATTTATTAGAAACTTTTGTTGACCTTATTTGTTGTTACATGTTCTTATAGTATAAAAAATATTTTGTCAACAAAATACTGTGACTAATGTCTACTATTTTAATATATATATTGTTTACTTAACGAGCTATTCATAATATCCATGTATGTTTTTGCTTAATGAGATTTTTCTTGTGTGTCATCCATTAATAAATTTGAATTGGACACTTAATGTGCAACACCATAGTTGTCCAAAAGAGACATCTGCATCCAAATGACACAATAGTTGCTTCTCCTTGTTTTTTTTTCCTTTTTGGAGTACAATATATTTCAAGTTTGATTAAAAGGATGTTTCATGTTTTTTGATGTATGGATAGAATGAATGATTTTGAGAATATTTATGCCTTGACAATAACTCAAGCTCTTTACTCCTTCAGTCCGTAATGGTTGGAATCATAAATAATCCCTAGTGAATTTTTCGATTTCGTTCATAATATTTGTAAATAAAAGTTAGAAGTTATGTTACATATCATCTAGAATAGTTTTTCATTCTTTTTACAATGTTAGCACAAAATATTCTATACCATCGTCCTTATACTTGTTAGCACAGAACGAACTTGTCTTTCTATTCCAATTAGGAATAATATGTAGCATGTATGGATGAATAAAGTTTACTTTCAAGTTCATTAGAATATCTTGAGCCAATTGTAACATCTTGAGAATGTTGTTAATTCCAACTCTATAGCATTTAACATTTCCACTATTTCATTTGATTGGTAACAATATGTAGCATGTATTAATGAATTATTTTTTATGATAAACTACTTTGTTCAAATTTGCTATATGAAATTACAACAAATAGAATTTTGCGTCTGTATAAATAAAATATGCAAAGACATTTGACATAACAAAGGGGTTCTAGAAAAACCTAAATCCATATGCCCAAATGTGTTCTATAAAATATTTTAAATATTTCTCAAATAGATTAGAAATATTACATGGGTAATATATGTAGAGATATATTTTTGTAGCGTCTGATTTAATTGTGTATATTATTTAACGATTCTATTTAGAGTATTGTTCCTAAATATACTCAATTTTGGTTGCTAATAATTATGCTAACATATATAGCAAATCATTGTTTAGCACATACTTTAACACCTGTAATTTTATGGTGTAACATATAATAAGACACCTGGAGTGAGAAACTCATGTTACTTTAGTTTTGTATTTGTTTCTTTTGCATATTGTCACTCCCGTTTCCCGTTATACGTATCTTCAGTATACGTATACAAATTTCTGACATTTATCAGGTGGACCGTAGTTAGACTTGTCTTGTTTAGCCTAGTCTTGGTTTAATCTTGACTTGGTTTAATTTGGCTTGGTTTAATTTGACTTGGTTTGGTTCAATTTGACTTGGTTTAGCTTGCTTGGTTTATTTTGGTTTGGTTTGAGATGTTGAGGCTTACTATATGAGTCAACTCCACTCTCTCTCCTTTATTATTTTCTCATAACTTCTTCTTCTTCCTCCATTACTCTCCCACCAACCTAGAGAGCTTAGGCAAGTGCAACTTGCTTCATGATGGATCTTCCATTTTATTGTTCTTTCTTCTTCTCTACTTGATTCTAAGCATCATTAGGACTTAGTTTTCGGTTTGGACGGATGGATTTTTGTAGATCTAAGTTTGTAGTCTTTTCAGTTTCTTGGGTTTTGATCTACCAAACTTCATTATTTTTAAGTTTTGATTGTTCTATGTTGTAGAGAATTCGATTTTACCCAAAATAGACCTTTGAAAAGTTAGATTTCGGCTTGTTTTGAGGAAGTTATGGCCAAAGCAAGTTTTGAACATCTTCTATGTTCATCTGTCTTGGTTCTGGAAGGGACGATAAATAGTGCCGCATGGCTTGCATAGTGCTGCATGGCTTGCATAGTGCCGTATGGATGAATAGTGTCATAGGCTTGCATAGTGTCGTATGACTTGTATAATGCCGCATGGTTTTCATAGTGTCGCGGTCTTGCATAGTACCGTATAGATGAATAGTACCGCATGGCTTGCATAGTGCCGCAGGCTTGCATAGTGCCGCATTGATGAATAGTATCGCAGGCTTGCATAGTGCCGCATGGCTTGCATAGTGCCACAGGCTTGCATAGTACCATATGAATGAATAGTACCACATGGCTTGCATAGTGTCGTAGGCCTGCATAGTGCCGTATGGATGAATAGTGCCGCATGGCTTGCATAGTGCCTATTTTGGCTGTTTTATGTCCTATTTGTGGCCAGAATTTCTTCCAACTCCCAACATGAAAGTTGTAGATCTTTTTTTGGCTTCAAGAATATGTTACTAGCTATTTTATGCAAGCTTCTCTCATTCATGATAATGTAAGGATAGAACACGATAGTGGCCTGTTATGGCGCACTCTTAACAAGTGACAAGTAACTTGACATGATAACTCTTGATAGTGACCCGTCGTGGTGCACTCTTGACAAGCAATCTTGACATGATAATTCTTGATGGTGGTCCGTCGTGACGCACTCTTGACATGATAAGTAATCTTGATAGTGGCCCATCGTAGCGCACTCTTGACAAGTAATCTTGATAAGTAAGTCTAACATGTAATCTTGAATGCTGTTGCGACGTCTATCTTGACATGTTGAATAATAACTCGTCTTGACACCGTTGGTGATTGTTCTTGAATGTGCTTGTATAAGCTACCAGTCTTGTCTTGCATCATGTCTAGGACTTGCATCCCTGATTACCACGGTCAGGGATTCATGCTGAATCTGACTAGGTTAATTACTAGATTGATCAAAGTAACTCATATAGAGAGATGTTTCCAGTTACAGGCGATTCCGTTATCTGGGCGCCTTGAATAGACTTGTAGCCTGCCGTCGAGTAGGGCACATTTTCAGTCCATTGTCATGTAGGGCACTTCTTGAAACAAGTAATATGCACACTGTCATGTGTTGCACTCTAAGTCACCAAATAATTCTTGATAACTCTTACATGAATCTTGCCTGGATAACCTGGATAGCTGCATGGCTTGTGACTGCCGGAACATCTCATTGCATCTTACTAGTAACTAGGCTTGTGATAACCCTAGTTAGTTAAAGTATCAAGCCACACTCTTTGCTTGGCCGTGAATGTTGGATGGAGTCCTATCTTGTCTAGTCTTGCCTTGATCCAGTACTTGGCTATCTCAGGACTTGCTTGTGTATGCGTTACTTGTCGATAATTGGTTAGAGACTAAGTTATGTTCAGACGAAGGGTTACAACCCCGATCCTTGTTTGGTTTACGGGTTGTAACTTGGTTACCAGAATAGTTTCTTAGTTATCTTATCGTTTATCACCCTACTTTCATACTTCTGATTTTATTATTATTATTATGCTTTGTGTTTTAACTTTCTGGTTTTAGTTCCTAAGTGAAGTCTCCCTTGTGGCAGTTGCTATTTCTGGGGTCTGACCCAGCTGGTTTTGTATCGCCAGATTTTGGAGTAGCACCTGTCACGACCCGCTACCCAAATTGTTGGGCCGGACTGAGTCATGTCCAGCCTACGCTTGAGATAAAGCGTAGTAAGCTGTTCTAAAGACAACAAGATAAGACTAAATGTGCTAACAGTTCTATAAGTGAAGAAGAGTCATAAATTCTCCAAACACAAAAGTCGTCTCATATAGAAATAAGTCCAAGTACAAGTCTGAAATGTAAAACTGGATACATGTCCAATTACAAAATACGTAGTCTAATACATGACTACACTAAATATCCCAAGCGACTACGCAAACTAGACGATTTTCCCCGCAGGTACATCCTCGTAAGGCAAAGCCTGGTCCTCGGCAGTATCTCCATAATATGAGTCGTAGAGTAACTCCTCAGTAAGGATACCTACAACGTTATCCTGTCAGGAAGGGAGCAAGTACTGATTCTAACAAACTAGCATATAAAACATGGAAATGAACATAAGAGGAATAACTGGAAATATGGCATCACATAATCTATCATGGCAAGGACACATATGTCATAGGGACAGATGTATATGCAATGTTTAAAACTGTAGTAGGTACGTGATCGTCAATAGGTGTAAAATATACTGTGGTACAAGTATATAAAATGTACTTCTGTACAAGTAAAACAAGCGATAGATGTACATACGTACAAATACAGTTGGTGCGCCTATGACAAGGTATACATAAAATGTCAACCTTGCTCGGTACGTACGTACGAGTAAGGGGGCATGATCACGTACGCTACTAACAGTTTTCCCATAACCCAGATTCTAATCATGTGAGAGATACATAAAGACTGTTCTAAGCATGGTAGTAACTGAAAGTACAATATGTGAATATTTAACTTGCTACCCCAAGGATCAGCATTTAACATGGTTGGATTTGCAGTTCATTGATGTTACAGTATGTAAAGTTTGTAGAAAGTACTTGTCTCTAGCAAAGCAAAGCAGCGATAAGAATGCTATAGATGCCTGGTAACTCGTCACTGTAGAAATAAATACATAAACTTAGTTTTTATACTAAGTTAAACACTAAGACACTAAGTGGTGCTACACGACTTTCTGATTGGACACCTAGCCAAAATGATGACTTTAGCATAGGAGACCAATGTGGGGTAACACAATACTATAACTAACTTTTCAGGGTCTTTACACTAGTGCGGGGTGGGGTTCAATACGACTAAAACTCAAATTTACACAAAACATTAAAAAGTCGTAACTATTCAATAAATAAATCAACTGTACATTGTGTTCCAACAATTTTTGAGATAGACAAAAAGCTCAATTTTACATAAAATAAAGTACCAAAATGATCCTTGTTAATTATAGGAATTTATTATAATTATTTTGGAATTTATTAACCAGTATAAGTATTTTATAAAAATCAGTTTTCATAAGTACACAGAAAATGAGTTCTGGTTTCATATGCCAAAACAGTGGCAAAACTGTAAATTAAATACTGCAAAAATTATGATAAATTAGCTAAACTAACATAGTATCTAAATACTATTTTTCTAGAATTTTAACAGCAATAAAAGTATTTTTAGAAATTCAAAAACAGCATGGTACACAATTGAAATTAAATAATTAATTATCTGCGTATTTTGTCCATGTACATAATTTGAACCAGAGTTCAAATACAGGACCCAAGGCCATGAATCAAGTCCAATATGACTTATACAGGTCTTGAATGTGTGAAAACACATTTGAGCCCAAAAATCCATGCTAGGCTTGGATACCAAATGGTTGCAGTACTTAAAATACACAAAAAATACAAAGGGGTAAAGGTACATAATAAATACTAATATTTTAACTATGTAAAATTATACATAGTAGTCACATAAATATGACAAGTATATTTACATATATTAAAGAATAATATATGTACAATATTACGTAAATTACATAGGCTAAATAGTTATGTATACATATATACATATATAACATATATATATATATATATATATATATATATATATATATATATATATATATATATATATATATATATATATATATATATATATATATATATATATATATATATATATATATATATATATTTTTTATGTATATATATATATATATATATATATATATATATATATATATATATATATATATATATATATATATATATATATATATATATATATATATATAAGGAAATATATATATATATATATATATATATATATATATATATATATATATATATAAAGAAATAAATATATAATATGTACATATATGTATATACATAATATATATATAACAGAAAAAATAATATATATAATAGTATATATATTCATACACATACACATATACATATATATATATATATATTTATATATATATATATATATATATATATATATATATATATATATATATATATATATATATATATATATATATATATATATATATATAACAAAAGAAAAGAAAAGAAAAAGAAAATAAAAATAAAACATAACAGAGCCTAAGGCTCGAACTCGGGCCACTGAGCGCGGGGGGGGGGGGGGGGGGGGTTAAACTCGCGCATTGACCAGTGGGCCAACTCGGGCTCACTGTTAGGAATAGGTTTAGATTATATTTATTTAGGTTTTAAGTTAAAATATGTATAACCCGATAAATCAAACCCTGTGTCCTGACAGTTAGGGACACAGGAGTCGCGTGTCCGTGCTAAGCACGACATGCACGGGTCATAAAACGCGTGTCCAGACTTACCCCTAGGATGCTCGTGTCCAGGCGAACGTTGCACGTGAAAACGAGACACGTACGACACGTATTGGTGCTGCAACTTACGTGTCCGACTTCAGGGAGGGTTTCGAACGCGCTGGACGGCGGAGGAGGCAACGTCGCGGGGGCACTTGGGTGGCGATCGACTCAGCTTGCTGCGGCGAACCGATGGGTGGTGGTGGATGGGGGTGATCGTCGTCGGGGAGATGGATTTAGGGGTTAGCCGGAGTTAGGGTTCCGGTTGTGGGTTTGGGGAAGAAGAGGGCTGTGGGGGCGTCGATGGTGGTCGTGGGGTTGAGCTAGGGTTAGGGTTGAGTCTGGGGGTTCTTATAGGAGGGTTTGAGTCGATCGGGTTGGGCTAGCTCGGCCGAAAATGGCGGGGGCTGGTCGGCGTCGGTCGTCGGTCAATCGTCGGGCAGGGAGCAGTTGGAAGGAGAGAGAGAGGGTGATCGTAGGGGGGTAGGTAGATTAGCAGTCAGGCCCCTAGGATTTAGGAATTTGCAAAAAGACCCTAACAATGTCTAAATGCAAAATAAAATTTGCATCCCGCACTTTAAAATAAATAACTAATTACAAACTGACTTCTAAACAATTCAAAATATTACAAACAGCTATTAAGACATTTTAATAAATTGCAAAACTACCTTAAAATATTTTAATAAATTGTAAAATGGTATTTTAGCTATTAAAACTCATTTAAAAATTATTTTAAAAATTGTAGAAAATTACTAAAATCATATTAAATTATTTTTAGGCTAAAAATGACATTAACAACAAATTAACACTAATTAAACAAAAATTGAAAAACAGGGGTTGACAAGTCTTCCCTCCTTGAAAAATTTCGTCCTCGAAATTCACAAGGATTGAAGACCCTACAATTTCTAACATAGCAAGCAATGCAACAAATGACTAAGGCTATGATCGAAACTAACTTCTAAGGTATCAAGCGGGAACGGGGGGTTCTCTCGCAGCGGTTGGATCGAACAAGTAAGGGTATCTCTCCCTCATGTACGACTCCCTCTCCCAAGTAGATTCACCTGGAGAGTGACGGCTCCAAGCTACTCGTACTAAGGGTATAACCTTGTTCCTCAGCCTCTTCTCCCTCCTGTCTAATATCTCCATTGGCTGCTCGAAAACTGTAAGGCTCGGTCCGATCTCCAACTCCGAATGATCTAGCACATGGCTGGGGTCCGGAACATATCTCCTCAGCTGGGATACGTGAAAGACATCGTGAACTCCTGCTAGGTTGGGTGGAAGTGCAACCATGTAAGCTACCTCTCCAATCCTGCCAAGTATCTCGAACGGCCCGATGTATCTGGAGCTCAGCTTCCCTCCTCGTCCGAACCGGATCGTCCCTCTAGTAGATAATATCTTTACTAGCACCATATCACCATCTGCGAACTCCATCGGTCTGCGACTAGCATCAGTCCAGTGTTTCTGCCTGTCCTGAGCTACTCTGAGCCTGTCTCTGATCATCCCGACCTTCTCTCCTGCATCCGTGATCATCTCTGGCCCAAGCATAACTCTGTCCCCAATATCGTCCCAAAAGAGCGGTGTACGGCATCGTCGTCCATATAGTGCCTCGAAATAAGACATACCGATGCTGGCTTGGTAGCTGTTGTTGTATGAAAACTCTACCAAGTTGTCACGACCCGATCCCAATTTCTTGGGTCGACTCGGATCATGCCCAGCCTGCACCGTTGTTGAGACGGCGGCAGTAAGCTGTATTCCATATGCAGGTACAATCAACAACATTTGAAATTTTTAATTGCCACAACATTTAATTTAACGATAAAATAAACTTGTTCATTACAAAAGAGTTCACCACTTTTAAAATAACATTAATTTAAATAAAAGACAACAAATCTCCATCTAAGCAGAAGTATCATCATCAACATCAGGAACCTCCTCTGGAAGCATAGCAGGATACAGCTCTGGGTCGTAATAGCTACTAATCTGTAGCTCTGAGTCATCAATAGGACCTATTGGGTGTGGGGAATCCAGTCAGGAAAGGAGCAAGTACAATTATGAAAATAACAATTTGCATAATGAATAGAAAATTGAAATATTAAAATAACTTTGGAAACAATGATTTTCAACTATAAAACAATTGTGATTTGAGTATGCAGTATCTATGACCGATTTAGGATGATTCACTTGTATCCTATTGATACGGTCCGGCCTAACCCCGTGTGAAGAGGGGTAAGCTCGCACATTCATTTACTATTGGGCTTTGATCATAGATAACTACACTACTCTCCATTATCCCGATGCAATGATTCAATGTGTTACTCTAGGAGAGAGTACGTGTAACAATTGTGTATTTAATATGCAATATTCTAATATTAATTAAACTGAAATTAACACAACCATACTTGCCTTGAATTTCAATTGGTCGAGATTTGTACTTCGGGATTCGAAAGGTCACGTTCTTCTTTGAAATCCTACATTCCGGGGAACTTTATCTCAGAAATACAAATACCAGAAAAATCTAGTTGCAATCTCTATTTGTCTTTCCTAGTCTATTTTAGTTATTAGCTAACTAACACAACATCACAACGTTTACTAATGAGTTTGAATTTAGAAATTCAATTTATTTAGGTTTTTCGGGAAAACTTGTAATTTTCAATTTAAATATAAAACTTGGTATTTTATTAACTTATTGGGAAAAAGATTGGTGTTTTATAATAACTAAATAAAAATATAATTTCTTTTCTTAAAATGAGAAAATCGTGAATTATTAATTAATAATTAATAATATTATTGATTAATCCTACTCGTTTACTCAATCCCAGAATTCACAAATCTAATGTTCCTACTGATTACAAACTTTTGCAGAAAATAAAAGAATAGGCTTATGCCCTTACAAATTAATACATGAATTTAAATAAGAGAAAAATGGGTTAGTCCTTTTAAATCACCTAAAAATTAAATAATAAAATTTTAACTAAATTTGTAAATTATTAGAATGTCTCAGAACTGGTCCAATCTTCAAATACAGCTACTCTGCCTCAACGTCCGGACGAACCGGTGCGTTTGCATTTCGCTGGGGCCCATTGACCAATATGGTCGTCGCCCAAAATAATATAAAAAAAAATAATATTATCCGAAAATCCTTTGAAAATCATTTTTATAATTTTTTAAAAATTTCGGCAGCACTCCCTCTGTTTTCGGTCAACCCAAAAACTGGGAAATGCTTCCGATATACCTGCAAAATAATTTCCAAAACTCGAAATTCATATATATATCCATAGAACATATTTTTCCAAAGCCAACACAGCATTTCCGAAATGATAACGAAATTCCCGAAACCCGAAACCATTCCGATTTAACTTCCCAAAAGAATTCAATTCCAGCATATTAACCGAAAATTCCCAACAGAACCCAAATACAATAACAGAACATTATCCAATCTCATTCACAGAGCTTAAGAGCAAAAATTTGAATCTCCAATCATTTCCATTAATTCTCGAAAACCCGAGAATACAGAAAACAGAGAATCTCTTCTTAAAAAGTTCTCAAAAATCCGAGAAAAACTACAGAACCCAGTTCTGTCCTAATAATTCTATTTAATCACAGAAAACAAACCACAGCAATCATTTCCGAGATTTTCGGAAAAGCCGAAATAGCAACGTAACTATTACGTTGTCGAAAATCGAAATCCCGAAGGATTCGGGGACCAGAGAATTCATCATCGACAGAAAGGAAAATAGAGTTCCAGAAATTATACCCAAAACCGAAGTCGAAGGAAATCCCGAATTTGGGTCGCGGAACCGAACGGCAAAACGGACAGTGCTGGACATGGACAGGGGCGAGCAAAGGGTCGACGGACGAAGGCCACGCGGGGTGCCGGCGGTGGACGGCGGCGGTCGCCGGTCGGGCGCGGGCGGCGGTGACGCGGGGCCGCGCGGGTCGACGGGAGCGCCGGGAAGCGGCTCGGTCGCGCTGGAAAGGGGCATCGGCCTCGGGAAAACTCGGCCAGTGGTTCGCCGGGGAGGATCGAGAAGGGGATCGCCGGAAAATAGTTGATTTGGAAAGAGGATGAAGAAGATGGTGATGGTGTGGAAAAAAAATGATGGGGAAAAGCCCCTTTTATAGGAAATAGGTAGTGAAGGTTACCTTTAAAGAAGATGGAGAGCCACCATGGCTTGATGGTCGGCCGGTTATGGAAGGCGAGGGGGTCGACGGGTGGGGAAGAAGAAGAAAACTTCTTCGGTTCACAAAGGCCACTCACAGCACCCAACACTAAAGGAGAATGAAAAGGCTATTGAATGTTTTCTTCATCAGACACTTAATATATGTCATTCAATACCAAGAGTAAGTATAGACTTAATGGGTTGAGACATACGAATGGGTTTGAAACCCATTCAAGATTTATAGGTTAGCCTATAATTGGCTTGGGTTAGGTCCAATTGGACTTTAGAAAAATAATGAGTTTGGGCCAGGATTGAAACTAATGGCCAAAGCAATGGGTTTCAATAAAATTTAAAGGCTTTGGGCTAGGAAAATTTTAGACAACTAAAAATATTTTTAAAGGAAATATTATTTAGAAAATTTTTGTACAATTTATAAAAATATTTTATGTTCAAATTTGGGTTCAAGTCCGGGCTGACATGCCAAAAATCCAAGTTTAACTATTTGGAAAATAATTTACTCTTAAATAAATATTATTAACATCTAACATTATTCTAAAGAAAAAATTTATTGCTAACAAAATTTTATTTAGCAAATAAAAAAAAATTAGAAGTAAACTAAAAATACGGGTTTCACA
This sequence comes from Iris pallida, assembly GCA_029216955.1. Classification (NCBI taxonomy): domain Eukaryota; kingdom Viridiplantae; phylum Streptophyta; class Magnoliopsida; order Asparagales; family Iridaceae; genus Iris; species Iris pallida. The sequence goes on along the minus strand of JANAVB010029217.1, from coordinate 3,713,441 downwards.
CAAGTGCAGATGGCTCTCCCATGATCCGTCAAAGTCCAGTATGCAGGTCCTCAGCATATCCTCCAGTGTCTGTATCGTCCTCTCGGACTGCCCATCTGTCTGCGGGTGGTATGCCGTACTGAACTTGAGCCTACTGCCCAACTCCTCCTGTAAGCTCCTCCAGTAGTGGGACGTGAATCTGTTGTCTCTGTCCGACACGATGCTCACTGGTACTCCGTGCAAGCGAACAATCTGCTGCATGTAAAGCTCCGCCAACTTCTCGGTAGAAAGCCCCACCTTGAAGGGTATGAAGTGCGCACACTTCGTCAGCCTATCCACGATGACCCAAATGGCATCCTTCCCTCCTTGGGAACGAGGAAGCCCTGAGACAAAGTCCATCGTAATGTGTTCCCACTTCCACTCGGGAATGGGTAATGGCTGCAACAGACCAGCTGGCCTCTGGCGCTCCGCCTTGACCTGCTGGCAAACTAGGTATCTCGAAATGAAACATGATACATCCCTCTTCATCCCGTGCAATCAAAGATGTTCCCGCAAGTTACGGTACATCTTGTTAGCACCAGGGTGAATAGAATATCTCGATCGGTGCACCTCCTGTAAGACTGCCTCTACCAGCTCTCCCTTCGGCACGCACAATCGGCTGCCATGTCTCAAGGATCCATCCACTGCTACAGTAAAGTCATCCAGCAATCCAGCTAAAGCCTGGGCTCGAAGTCTGCGAAGGCTCTCATCTGTAGACTGTGCCTCCCTGATCTTCTCCATAAAATCTGACTGAATGTCAAGCGCCATCATCTGTATCACTGATCCTGGCCGAACTATCTCGATATCGAGCTTCTCCAGATCTTCCCGCAAATGCCGATCTATCATCAGATACCATGCCATCGGATGCCTGCTCAGCGCATCCGCCACCACATTTGCCTTTCCGGAATGATACTGTAAATCGATGTCGAAGTCCTTTATCAACTCCAACCATCGTCTTTGCCTCATGTTCAGCTCTTTCTGCGTGAACACATACTTCAAGCTCTTGTGGTCAGTAAAGATTTCCACACGCTCTCCGTATAAGTAATGTTTCCATAACTTGAGTGCAAAAATCACCGCAGCTAACTCTAGGTCATGGGTAGGATAGTTTCGCTCATGAGTCCGCAATTGCCTAGATGCATAAGCAATCACTTTCCCATGCTGCTGTAGGACACATCCTATCCCCTTTCCTGAAGCATCGCTGTATATGGTGAAACCTCCAGAACTTGAAGGTAATGTCAGAACTGGAGCGGTCGTCAGCCTCCTCTTCAGCTCCTCAAATGCTGCCTGGCAGTCTTCTGACCAAATATACTCTGTGTCCTTCCGCGTCAGCTTCGTCATGGGTTCAGCTATCCTAGCAAATTCCTGGACGAATTTTCTATAATAGCCTGCTAAACCCAGAAAGCTCCTGATCTCTGAAACTGACGTCGGAGCCTTCCATGTCTCAACTGCAGCAATCTTCCTGGGATCCACCGAGATTCCCTCTCCGATAACTACATGGCCAAGAAACTCCACTCGGTCTAAAAAGAACTCGTACTTTGACAATTTGGCAAACAATCTCTCCTGTCTCAGAATCCCCAAAACTGTCCGCAAGTGCTCTGCATGCTCCTTCGGTGTCTTCGAGTATATCAGGATGTCGTCGATAAACACTATGACGAACTTATCCAGATACTGGTGAAATATCTTATTCATCAAATTCATAAAGACAGCTGGCGCATTTGTGAGACCAAATGGCATCACCAGAAACTCGTACTGCCCGTACTTCATGTTGAACGCCGTCTTCTGGATGTCTGCTGCCCTGACCTTCACCTGGTGGTACCCGGATCTTAATTCTATCATGGAAAACACTTTCGCCCCATTCAACTGGTCGAACAAATCATCTATCCTGGGCAGAGGATATTTGTTCTTGATGGTGATGGCATTCAAGGCCCGGTAGTCAATACACAATCGAACTGTACCATCCTTCTTAGGCACAAAGAGCACTGGCGCTCCCCATGGAGAAGTACTAGATCGAATGAAATCCTTTTTCAACAGGTCATCAATCTGCTCTTTCATCTTTACAGCCTCCTTGGGGTTTACTCTATAGCAAGCCCGGGATACTGGTGATGAACCCGGTACTAAATCTATAGTGAACTCCACATCTCTGTCAGGCGGAAGTCCTGGAAGATCCTCTGGGAATACATCCATAAACTCCCTAATGATAGGGTGTGGCGGTGCTACGTCCCCAACTGTCGCACAACAGTTCGGCTCTAGGCTGATCTCCGGCCCTGTCCTCCTGACACTGAATGGTGCTGTGCCTGGGAGACTGAACAGAATACTACCCTCATGACAGTCTATAGCTGCATGGGCATAGCTAAGCCAGTCCATCCCCAATATGATATCATAACCGGGGAGTGGCATCACAAAGAATCGTCCCCTGAACTCTCTTTCAGCTATAAAAATAGAGCATCTATAGATTGCTCTAATAGGCACTGGTCCTCCTCCCGTCATTACTCTACTAATCTCCTCGGTAGGTGTAGCTACTAGATGGTGTTTATGCAAAAACTATAATGACAGGAAGCTATGAGATGTACCAGAATCAAACAAGAATAGAGCTAGAAAAGTATGCAAATAAACATGACCTGTGATGACGTCAGCCAAATAATCTGGCTCCGACACCTGCTCCGGCTCCGGCTCAAGAGCTAGACTATAAGCCTTCCCCTGGGGTCCCTTCTGCTGCTGCAGATGTTGCCCAAACCTATGATGCTGAGTCGGGAGTGGTCCTCTAGGTCCCTTGGCTACTGGGCAGTCCCGAATCGGATGGGTGGCAGACCCACAAACTAAGCACTGCTTCAACCTCTTTCTGCAGATGGAGTAATCATGCCCTGGTCTTCCGTAGAAAGAACATATAGCTCCCTTCTGCTGCTGCTGCTGATGTCGGGGTCCCGGGGCTCTAACTGGCGGGGTCGGGTGATGTGATGTAGGGGGACGGTATGTCTGCTGGTGCGACGTCGGTGCTCTCTGCTGGAAAGCCTGACGCTTGGACGGTCCCTCGGGGTGTACAGAAGCCGGCCTCTTACAAGACAGAAGATGCTCCTCGATGCTCCAGGCCAACTCTAGGCTCTGGTAGTAGTCAGTCGTACCGTTCGCCACTATAAGAATGCCAATGTCTGAAACTAGACCATGGCAAAACCTACGCGTCATCTCCTCTGGGTCTACAACCAGACTAGGAGCGAAACGGCTCAGGCGACTAAACACTGCCGCATACTCATCAATAGAACGGTTCTCCTGCTGGATGTTCTGGAATCGTAGCCCCATGGCTACTCTAGCGGTGGTCGAGAAAAATTTCTTCTTAAACTGTGTCTTGAACTGATCCCAAGTGGCCCTCTCTCTCGCAAATAACGGCTCATTTCGGAACCAAACTCCTGCCAAGTCTATCAGCAGAAATCCCGCTGCCTCGACCTGGAGGTCATCCGGCATCCTAACTCCAAGGAGCTTCCTCTCTACCGAGTCTAGCCAGTCATCGGCTACTACTATGCCCTCAGTCCCTGAGAACTCCTTGGGGTTCAGACCCATGAAGTCCTTGATCGTCCCCACTCTCTGCCGTGGCTCTACAGGTGGTGGGACCACGGTACGTTCCTCACAACGCTCCATGCTCTGGAGGAGTAGAGTAGTCTGCTCCTGATGGGTTGTTAGGAACCCCTGGGTCAGAGTGAGCAGTTGGTTCCCGTCGAGTGTGACGGAAGCCTGGGTAGGTATAGTGATAGGTGGTGGTGGAAGTATCGGGTCCTGTTGGGACTGTGATGTGGAAGGTGGTGGAGGCATCTGGGTTGGTAGATTTGTGGAGTGGGGGAGTATGGTAGGTGGAGGTGGGGGTGTATCCGTCAACTGCCCAGCTGACTGGATGGGGAGTGTGCCATTCTCAGGTGTGACATACTGGGATGAACGAGTAAGCACCATCTAAAATAAAATAAAAGGACTTATAAGGACTCGTGTAAAGTAAGCAATCATAGGCAAGAAAATCTAATTATAATAGCAAGCATGTGATGTATTTCCTATGTTGCAATCCTAGTATTCCTCTAGGTGTTCTAAGCGTCATTCCTAATGTTGTCTAATTACCTTAAGTTCCTAATTGCAGGCATGCTTGGTACAATAACGTAACCAAACAATTTAGTCTCGACCTGCATGGGCCACCACTAAAAACATGTCACGACCCGCTACCCAAATTGTTGGGCCGGGCCGAGTCATGTCCAGCCTACGCTTGAGATAAAGCGTAGTAAGCTGTTCTAAAGACAACAAGATAAGACTAAATGTGCTAACAGTTCTATAAGTGAAGAAGAGTCATAAATGCTCCAAACACAAAAGTCGTCTCATATAGAAATAAGTCCAAGTACAAGTCTGAAATGTAAAACTGGATACATGTCCAGTTACAAAATACGTAGTCTAATACATGACTACACTAAATATCCCAAGCGACTACACAAACTAGACGAGTTTCTCCGCAGGTACATCCTCGTATGGCAAAGCCTGGTCCTCGACAGTATCTCCATAATATGAGTCGCAGAGTAACTCCTCCTCAGTAAGGATACCTACAACGTTATCCTGTCAGGAAGGGAGCAAGTACTGATTCTAACAAACTAGCATATGAAACATGAAAATGAACATAAGAGGAATAACTGGAAACATGGCATCACATAATCTATCATGGCAAGGACACATATGTCATAGAGACGGATGTATATGTAATGTTTAAAACTGTAGCAGGTACGTGATCGTCAATAGGTATAAAATATACTGTGGTACAAGTATATAAAATGTACTTTCGTACAAGTAAAACAAGCGATAGATGTACATACGTACAAATACAGCTGGTGCGCCTACGACAAGGTATACATAAAATGTCAACCTTGCTCGGTACGTACGTACGAATAAGGGGACATGATCACGTACGCTACTAACAGTTTTCCCATAACCCAGATTCTAATTATGTGAAAGATACATAACGACTATTCTAAGCATGGTAGTAACTGAAAGTACAACATGTGAATATTTAACTTGCTATCCCAAGGATCAGCATTTAATATGGTTGGATTTGTAGTTCATTGATGTAACAATATGTAAAGTTTGTAGAAAGTACCTGCCTCTAGCAAAGCAAAGCAGCGATAAGAATGCTATAGATGCCTGGTAACTCGTCACTGTAGAAATAAATACATAAACTTAGTTTTTATACTAAGTTAAACACTAAGACACTAAGTGGTGCTACACGACTTTCTGATTGGACACCTAGCCAAAATGTTGACTTTAGCATAGGAGACCAATGTGGGGTGACACAATACTGTAACTAACTTTCCAGGGTCTTTACACTAGTGCGGGGTGGGGTTCAATACGACTAAAACTCAAATTTACACAAAACATTAAAAAGTCGTAACTATTCAATAAATAAATCAACTGTACATTGTGTTCCAACAATTTTTGAAAAGACAAAAAGCTCAATTTTACATAAAATAAAGTACCAAAATGGTCCTTTTTAATTATAGGAATTTATTATAATTTTTCTGGAATTTATTAACCAGTATAAGTATTTTATAAAAATCAGTTTTCATAAGTACACAGAAAATGAGTTCTGGTTTCATATGACAAAACAGTGGCAAAACTATAAATTAAATACTGCAAAAATTATGATAAATTAGCTAAATTAACATAGTATCTAAATACTATTTTTCTAGAATTTTAACAGCAATAAAAGTATTTTTAGAAATTCAAAAACAGCATGGTACACAATTGAAATTAAATAATTAATTATCTGCGTATTTTGTCCATGTACATAATTTGAACCAGAGTTCAAATACAGGACCCAAGGCCATGAATCAAGTCCAATATGACTTGTACAGGTCTTGAGTGTGTGAAAACACATTTGAGCCCAAAAACCCATGCTAGGCTTGGACACCAAATGGTTGTAGTACTTAAAATACACAAAAAATACAAAAGGGTAAAGGTACATAATAAATACTAATATTTTAACTATGTGAAATTATACATAGTAGTCACATAAATATGACAAGTATATTTACATATATTAAAGTATAATATATGTATAATATTACGTAAATTACATAGGCTAAATAGTTATGTATACATACATATACATATATAACATATATATATATATATATATATATATATATATATATATATATATATATATATATATATATATATATTTTAATATATATATATATAAACATAATATATATATATATATATATATATATATATATATATATATATATTTTGTTTATATATATATATATATAAAAACAATATATATATATATATATATATATATATATATATATATATATATATATATATATATATATATATTGTTTTTATATATATATATATAAACAATATATATATATATATATATATATATATATATATATATATATATATATATATATATATAACGAAAGAAAAAAAAAAGAAAAAGAAAATAAAAATAAAACATAACAGAGCCTAAGGCTCGAACTCGGGCCATTGAGCGCCGGGGGGGGGGAGGGGGGGTTTAAACTCGCGCGCTGACCAGTGGGCCAACTCGGGCTCGCTGTTAGGAATAGGTTTAGATTATATTTATTTAGGTTTTAAGTTAAAATATGTATAACCCGATAAATCAAACCTTGTGTCCTGACAGTTAGGGACACAGGAGTCGCGTGTCCGTGCTAAGCATGACACGCACGGGTCATAAAACGCGTGTCCAGACTTACCCCTAGGATGCTCGTGTCCAGGCGAACGTTGCACGTGAAAACGAGACACGTACGACACGTATTGGTGCTGCAACTTACGTGTCCGACTTCAGGAGGGGTTTCGAACGCGCTGGACGGCGGAGGAGGCAACGTCGCAGCGGCGCTTGGGTGGCGATCGACTCAGCTTGCTGCGGCGAACCGATGGGTGGTGGTGGATGGGGGTGATCGTCGTCGGGGAGGTGGCTTTGGGGGTTAGCCGGAGTTAGGGTTCCGGTTGTGGGTTTGGGGAAGAAGAGAGCTGTGGGGGCGTCGATGGTGGTCGTGGGGTTGAGCTAGGGTTATGGCTAAGTCTGGGGGTTCTTATAGGAGGGTTTGAGTCGGTCGGGCTGGGCTAGGTCGGCCGAAAATGACGGGGGCAGATCGGCGTCGGTCGTCGGTCAGTCGTCGGGCAGGGAGCAGTTGGGAGGAGAGAGAGAGGGTGATCGTGGGGGGGGGGGGTAGGTAGATTAGCAGTCAGGCCCCTAGGATTTAGGAATTTACAAAAAGACCCTAACAATGTCTAAATGCAAAATAAAATTTGTATCTCGCACATTAAAATAAATAACTAATTACAAACTGACTTCTAAACAATTCGAAATATTACAAACAGCTATTAAGACATTTTAATAAATTGCAAAACTACCTTAAAATATTTTAATAAATTATAAAATGGTATTTTAGCTATTAAAACTCATTTAAAAATCATTTTAAAAATTGTAGAAAATTCCTAAAATCATATTAAATTATTTTAAGGCTAAAAATGACATTAACAACAAATTGACACTAATTAAACAAAAATTAAAAAACAGGGGTTGACAGCACCCGAGGATCTCCCAGCCTTCCAGCCAGATGGTGAACACTAGGCACAACCCTGGCAACGAGTGGGTTTTATTTTGCTCTCCCACTCTATTGTAAATTATTTTTTTGAGGCATTTAGCCGCCGAGCAAGTGTTAGCTCGTATTGAATACTTATATTCCTTGTCTGCCTAAGGGTTGTAACATGATTGACAAATCCTAGGGTTGATCATGTATGACTGAAACTCTTGCTAGTTCTCGCGTTTTGTACGACTAGCTTCATGATCATCTGTATATGAAATATATGGGACGCCTTACTATTGAATATCTGATGGTCTAACATCTTGTAACTATTACTACTTGCTTGAGATTGAGACACTAGACTTGTTCTTGACCATAAGAGACTGATGGCTTGTAGATAAACCCTCATACATCTAGACAGCTGTGTCCGTATATTGAGGTGGATTACACTTCTATATACATAGCTTGATGTGTCCGCCCCCGCTCTCCAGTATTCTGGTTCTGGGGCGTGACACGGTTTAAGTGGTGGCCCATGCGTGGTCTTGTAAATCAAGATATGTGAGGGTTTTACCAAATAGATGTCTCAATCAGCATTCACCTTTGATCTCTACTCGTGCATTCTAATCTTCCTAGAATCTTGACTTGATCACATGCTTATATCCCTGATCTATCTTGTTCCTTCCTTATTGTCCCCTATGTCATTGTTTTTCAGTGGCATTGTTCCTGGTCCTACCGATCAGCCGGGAGGAGAACCTCCAGTGAATCAGCAACAACTTGGGGATCAAGCCCAGCACTCAGAAGCAGCCTCCCGAGTCATGCCTTCCGGGGATCCAGAGCCTCCAGTTCAACCCGTCCAGCCTGCAGAGCCTGATAATGGAGTCCTAGTTGGACTTATCAGGGAATTGCTTGTATCACAGGATCGTCGGGGCGATGTCCTGCACTAGACAGTATAAGATGCCATGGGCAGAGTTGGTTACCAAGGGAACAATGCAGCTAACAATTTCAAGCGCCTGAACCCTCCCTTCTTTGACGGCAGCGAGGACGTGATTGCAGCTGATGCGTGGCTATAGGACATCGAGATTATCTTGGAAGCAGCCAAGACTCCAGAGGAAGAGAAAGTAGTTGTAGTGCGCCTACAGTTATTGGACTTAGCCCGCACCTGGTGGGCGATGTTGGCAGTAGGATTGGCGACGTCTGTTCCATGGGCGACATTTAGTGACAAGTTTCAGATCAAGTACTTTGATGCAGTGGCTCAACATGATCTGCAGACGAGGTTCACCAATTTGAAGCAGATGAGCAGAACGGTCGATGGATATGCGGCCGAGTTTTCAAGACTCAGTCAGTTTGCTCCTACCTTAGTGGCAACTGAGTTGGACCGAGCCCAGCGGTTCCAGCAGGGACTTCACCTAAAGCTTATTCTAGCGGTAGAGCAGTTCGAGCATCAAATTTTTGATGCTTTCTTGAGGGCAGCTAGGAAGCACGAGTATACCTCGCAGAGGATCGTGGACCGAACCGGAAGCAGGAAGAGATCTCAAGGGCAGATGAGTCTGTCCTCAGCACCAGCCACGACGGTTAGGGCTTTGTCGATAGGAGTTCTCCGAAGGGCGAATTCAGTTACGTCGGTTCAGCATTCAACACCGACGTACCCTCAGCAACAGAAGTAGAAGCAGTCTTCCGCAATGGGTTGCACTCATTGTGGGAAGCCAGGGCATGTAGTATCAAAATGCCGCAGAGCACAGGGATTGTGCTGGACTTGTGGGACACCAGACCACATGATAGGGTCCTGCCCGAATAGGGCCAGTTCATCATCGTCGAACCTAACTAGTCCATCGGTTAGGGGACCAGCAACAGTATAGAAGCATCAGCAGTACCAGTCTTCGAAGCCATTGTCGCCTCAAGCACAAGCCTTCCAGCAGCAGAGACCCCAGCAGTATGCTCAGACCCAAGCTCAGATGCAGAATCGGCAGAGAGGTTTCCAGCAGAGTGTCTTCCTTATGCCTTATGCCTTTTAATTCCTTGCTTGCATGAATGATTGCTTGATTGGTTGCTAGTTATAGATGGCTGTGCTTTAGTATAGCTTGCTCCGACATCTCTAGCCTCTTGATTAAATTTTGAGGACGAAATTCTTCTAAGGTGGATAGAGTTGTCACTCCCATTTCCCGTTATACGTATCTTCAGTATACGTATACGGATTTCTGACATTTATCAGGTGGACCGTAGTTAGACTTGTCTTGCTTAGCCTAGTCTTGGTTTAATCATGACTTAGTTTAATTTGACTTGGTTTGGTTCAATTTGACTTGGTTTAGCTTGCTTAGTTTATTTTGGTTTGGTTTGAGATAGTGAGGCTTACTATATAAGTCAACTCTACTCTCTCTCCTTCATTATTTTCTCATAACTTCTTCTTCTTCCTCCATTACTCTCCCACCAACCTAGAGAGCTTAGGCAAGTGCAACTTGCTTTATGATGGATTTTCTATTTTATTGTTCTTTCTTCTTCTCTACTTGATTCTAAGCATCTTTAGGACTTGGAGTTTTTGGTTTGGACGAATAGATTTTTGTAGATCTAAGTTTGTAGTCTTTTCGGTTTTCTTGGGTTTTGATCTACCAAACTTCATTATTTTCAAGTTTTGATTGTTCTATGTTGTAGAGAATTCGATTTTACCCAAAATGGACCTTTGAAAAGTTAGATTTTGGCTTATTTTGTGGAAGTTATGACCAAAGCAAGTTTTGGACATCTTCTATGTTCATCTGTCCTAGTTCTGGCAGGGACGATGAATAGTGCCGCATGGCTTGCATAGTGTAGTGCCCCGCTCCGCAAAGGCACTAGATAGACAGAAAGATCGGATTGCTGGCTCTGTAACAGAAGACGATTGATCTGGGTGAGTGGACAAAGACTCATTTTATGATTCGCTTGCGCCTAATAAGAATCTGAGCTTTTGAATGAATGTATTGCTAATAACAAGATAGTAATCTTGAGTATGCTTATAAGATAATCCGTGCACTGTCGGCTAAGAAAGAGAAATGTTTCCTGCTTGAAAAGAAGATGGAATTGTTTATGACTTGCTCGATTGATGCATGATGGTTTCATTTGATATTGCATGTGCATTGGGGTATCCACTTAGTGACGAGCTGAACCCTAGAGAGTCACAGCGGCTAGCGACGAGCTGAACCCATGCGAGTCACATCGGTTAGCGACGAGCTGAACCCAAGAGAGTCACAGCGGCTAGCGACGAGCTGAACCCATGCGAGTCACAGCGGTTAGCGACGAGCTGAACCCGTAGGAGGCACAGCGGCTAAGATGGAAATGTTATGTTGGTTTTTCAAAGATATTTTCAAAAGAGATGTAAACTGACTATGTATGCATGGAATGAACATAGGTAAAAAGTAGCAAGATCACATCACAAGAAATGTTTTCTCTCTAAATGAACAGTGATCGTTTCAGACAAATGTAGCTCGTTGTTCACAATTCACCAGTATGCTGATATACTGACCCACCATCAGTCTGCATGCAGGTGCACTATGCATCGAGAAGGATAGTCCGAAGCGATAGCCCGAGCCTCATCCTCAGGAGCCAGAAATCAGAAGAGATGCCAAGAGATGACATCTGTTGCAAGAGTTGATTTTGTTTATAAAGGGATGTAATGTATGGGAACGGGATCATTGTAATCTGTAAAGTTCTGAGAGAATGTAACATTGTATCAGAGAGAATCGAGAGCTTGTAATCTGTTTAAATAAAATTAATAAAGAGAATTGTTTCTTGTTACCATCGTGTTCAATACATGCATTATTCTGAAATATGTCCGCTGCGGCTTCAATTATCTGCGATATGTTCCGCTGCGTATTGTCAACCTTGTCTATCTTGTCTTGCTTCAGGTCTTGGCCTTGTGCAAGCGCAACTTAGGCTTGCACGACATCATGCCTTAGTGAGGACGAACGGTCTCACAGAGTCCAAAGCGAGGACGAAAGGACTCTGCGGGATCGGGGCGTGACAGAATGGTATCAGAGCAACACGATCCTCTGGCCAATTGTTGGTTCGATTGAATTCGTACATGTTCTTCTGATCAAAATTTTCTTGCCTGCTTGATATCATCAATGAGATGAACGTTCCATACAATAAGTCCGTAAATATTTTTATGATGCCGGCATATGTTTTATCGATTTGATTGATTGAAGGATTGAAATGCTTTATTGAACAAGAGTTTTTATATGATCTGAACTTTGATTTCATGGATTGATGATGGCAAAGGATGAGGACTATCACTGCTAAGGATATCATAAGTTTCTCCTTAAGTTTCGAGGACGAAACTTCTTTTCGGTGGGTAATTATGTAGTGCCCCGCTCCGCGAAGGCACTAGATAGACAGAAAGATCGGATTGCTGGCTCTGCAATAGAAGACGATTGATCTGGGTGAGTGGACAAAGACTCATTTTATGATTCGCTTGCGCCTAATAAAAATCTGAGCTTTTGAATGAATGTATTGCTAATAGCAAGATAGTAATCTTGAGTATGCTTATAAGTGAATCCGTGCACTGTCTGCTAAGAAAGAGAAAAGTTTCCTGCTTGAAAAGAAGATGGAATTGTTTATGACTTGCTCGATTGATGCATGATGGTTTCATTTGATATTGCATGTGCATTGGGGTATCCACTTAGTGACGAGCTGAACCCTAGAGAGTCACAGCGGCTAGCGACGAGCTGAACCCATGCGAGTCACAGCGGTTAGCGACGAGCTGAACCCAAGAGAGTCACAGGGGCTAGCGACGAGCTGAACCCATGCGAGTCACAACGGTTAGCGACGAGCTGAACCCGTGGGAGGCACAGCGGCTAAGATGGAAATGTTATGTTGGTTTTTCAAAGATATTTTCAAAAGAGATGTAAACTGACTCTGTATGCATGGAATGAACATAGGTAAAAAGTAGCAAGATCACATCACAAGAAACATTTTCTCACTAAATGAACAGTGATCGTTTCAGACAAATGTAGCTTTTTGTTCACAATTCACCAGTATGCTGATATACTGACCCACCATCAGTCTGCATGCAGGTGCACTATGCATCAAGAAGGATAGTCCGAAGCGATAGTCCGAGGCTCATCCTCAGGAGCCAAAAATCAGAAAAGATGCTAAGAGATGACATCTGTTGCAAGAGTTGATTTTGTATATAAAGGGATGTAATGTATGGGAATGGGATCATTGTAATCTGTAAAGTTCTGAGAGAATGTAATATTGTATCAGAGAGAATCGAGAGCTTGTAATCTGTTCAAATGAAATCAATAAAGAGAATTATTTCTTGTTACCATCGTGTTCAATACATGCATTATTCTGAAATATGTCCGCTGCTGCTTCAATTATCTGCGATACGTTCTGCTGCGTATTGTCAACCTTGTCTATCTTGTCTTGCTTCAGGTCTTGGCCTTGTGCAAGCGCAACTTAGGCTTGTACGGCATCACGTCTTAGCGAGGACGAACGGTCTCACAGAGTCCGAAGCGAGGACGAAAGGACTCTGCGGGATCGGGGCGTGACACATAGTGCCGCAGGCTTGCATAGGGCCGCATAGATGAATAGTGCCGTAGGCTTGCATAGTTGTCGCATGGCTTGCATAGTGTCGCAAGCTTGCATAGTGCCGCAGGGATGAATAGTGCCGCATGGCTTGCATAGTACCGCAGGCTTGCATAGTACCGCATGGATAAATAGTGCCGCAGGCTTGCATAGTGTCATATGGCTTGCATAGTATCGCATGGCTTGCATAGTACTGTAGGCTTGCATAGTGCCGTATGGATGAATAGTGTCCCATGGCTTGCATAGTGCCGCAGGCTTGCATAGTGCCGTATGGATGAATAGTGCCGTATGGCTTGCATAGTGTCGCATAGTGCCTATTTTGGCTATTTTATGTCCTATTTGGCTGATTTGTGGCCAGAATTTCTCCTAACTCCCAACATGAAAGTTGTAGATCTTTTTATTGGCTTCAAGAATATGTTGTAGAACCCTAGAGGGGGGTGAATAGGGTAATTAAAAATTAACTACAACAATTGATGTAATAAAAACAATTGAAAGTAAAGAGTTGAAAGATCAAACGCAAACGCAAGGATGTATCCTGGTATCCTCTTTTGAGGCAGTCCAGTCCCGGAACTCTCTCCGGCTTTAATCCACTATTTAACTAAATAGTACACACGAGTTTGGATCCGAAGAACCCGCCAACTTCAATACGAGTTTGGATCTGAAGACTCGCCAACTTCTACACACGAGTTTTCTTACGAAGGCTCGCCAACTTCAAACAAAAGAGAATGAGAACTTGTTGATCTTCTAACACGTGAAGATCGAAATGTACAACTCTTTAATACTCTAGCACTTTGGGAGAGGATGACAATGAAAAGCTTGGAAGAGTATTAATGGTGGAGCTCTTGGTTGTTGGAAAATTTATGGAAGAGTTGGTGAGAAAGCTCAAGAGAGAGAGAGCTTTCTTTTATAAGAGAACCAAGAGTTGGTGGCATTTAATGCTCTGAATACAGACAGACCGGCATGCCGTCGGTATGCCGCGACATACCGTCGGTATACCGGCCAAATAGTAACAGTCAATTAATGACCGTTTGAGAGCATTAAATACGGCCATTAATGCTAGTCAGAGTAATTCGAAAACCAAATATTTGAAACTCGGTATACCGCCGGTATGCTGGAGCATGCCGCCGGTATGCCGACAATTTGTCACAGCAAGTTTTGAGTTGCTAAAAACGGTATACCGCCGGTATGCCGGAGCATACCGTCGGTATGCCAACAATTTTTTACAGCAACTTTTGGGTTGCTAAAAACGGTATACCGTCGGTATGCCGGAGCATGCCGTCGGTATGCCGACAATTTGTTCCAGCAACTTTCTGGACAAGAAAAGCGGTATACCGTCGGTATGCCGAAGCATGCTGCCGGTATGCCGACTATTTGTCACAGCAACTTTCTGTATGCTAAAAACGGTATACCGTCGGTATGCCGGAGCATACCGCCGGTATGCCGCTCTGTAGCTATTTGATTTTTGACTTGTTCTTTTTACTGTCATCCGTCCTTAGGTGTTTACAGATATACCTAGACCAGTACAGACTCGAAGACTCTAAGCAGGAAGACGTCGTCTTATGCAGGGGAACGCCGGTAACTGCTACAGTCTTCAAGGAAGAAGGAGAAAGCTCTTGAACGGAAGAACTCCATGTAGTAGATCTTCTGAGAATATTTGAATCTGAAGAACAGAAGACTAAACTACGAAGATGCTGTTAATTACTCAAAATAAAATGTGCCAACAAACTCCCCCATTTTGATAATTGACAAAATAGAGAGATAGCATCTTCAGGAAGTAGCTCCCCCGTAGGAGACAGCTCCCCCTCAATACGATTTCTTTCCCTTTGTCACTTAGTCAAAGATGGGGATAATCAATAGAAACAGTGCATAATAAAAATGACATGAGTATATAAAGAGAAGCATGCATTAATATATTGAAGGAGGAAGTGAATACATGCTGGACACAAACATATCATACTGAAAACATAAAAGACTCTCCACCATGAGAGCCAAACACTAGAGACAACCATAGATAAAGTCCCCGAAGGACAGCAAACAACTAGTAACAACCACACACCGGTCCCCAAAGGACCACAAAAGACGACATAAAGACAAACACATAAAAACTAGAAACACTAAAAAATCGAAACTATCACCAAAAGGAAGTCCATCCCTAATCCTCAGCCGGATCATCATCATCATCACCCTGAGCTTGCTGGAAGGCGCCAAAAGGATCAATGCCGTCAGGGTACATAAACCCATAGGCATTGGGGTCAAAGAAACGCGGGGCCGTGTACATGGGATCCTGAAGATTAAGATCCAGAAAGGCATCCCGGTCTTGCAGAGTGCGCTGAATAAAATACCTCTGATCATGGAAACGAGACTGGATCAGGGTGCCAAGTCCACGAGTGTGGTCCCGCATCTGCTCCTCCGCCTGGGCCATCCGTATATCAAAGTGCTGCTGAGTGAGCGGCATATAACGGCCCGAAGTAGGAGGGGTAGATGTGGGAGCTGCAGGAGTGGATGCCGGTTGCTCTTGGAAAGATGAGGCACGGGAAGTAGAGGCGCCAGCAAGGGTACGGGAGACAGCAAGATATGAGGGGACGCCATCCGAGGAGCAGAGAGACAGGTCAACATGTTTGGCCTCCATAAGCAGAGTGATAAAAGAGCCATAGTAGAGATTCTGCTTCCCCGAAGGCAAGACACGCCGGAATTGCAAAAGAAGAGTCTTCGGGAAGGAGAATCGCTTCCGGGCATAGAGATGATACATGCAGACGAGGGCATCACCGGTGATTGCGTTATAATTCCCGCCCTTAGGAAATAGAGTGTGGCACACGATCCGATGGAGCTCGTAGTAAAACGGCTCCAGCTGGACAGAGAGGGCCGGGATGGCAGGAGGGTTGGGACCCTTACAGATGATACGGCAAAATTTGTCGAAAGGTGACGCCGCCGAGGAGTTGAGAGCACCCAAAGATGGTAACGCTTCCCCTTTGTCCGGGATACCTAAGATGTTCCCCACTTCCCGAGAAGTAAGACGGAAGTGGCGGTCATTGACCATAGATTGAATGGCGGATGGATCGTCGTCATCCCCTCTCAGGTTGCAATAGAAAAGTCGGACAGCAGCGGGGTAGACCAGAATTTGGCACCGAAGAAGAGAGGAGAGACCGGTGTCGTCAAACAAAGGGACGTGACCGGGAAAGAGGTTCCAGTTGATCGCCCGTCCCTTGAACACGTTGTGATGGATGAAGTGCTGGAACCAAAGCTCGACCGCCAGAGAGTTGGAGAAGACGCGTTGGTCATAGCCGGTAGGTAGCGCCACCGGGATGAAGGGGTTGAACAAGGAGGAGGAGGAGGATCGGGGGCGCTTAGGGTTTGCCATGTAGAGAGATTTGGTGCTTTGGTGTGGAAGAAGAAGTAGTAGAGAGGAGATGGAAGAAGGAGGGTTTTTAAAGTAGAGGAGGAAGATGAAGAGATGAGTTTGAAAGGGGGGGTAGGGAGGGAACGGTTGTAGAGGAGGATTAAAGTGGGAAGATAAAAAGGTGATGGGATGAATTAATGAGAGTGGAGTAAAAAGAGGAGAGAAAGGGGGAAAGTGATTTGAAGAGTAATAAATATGAAGGGAGTTGAGGAGATGGGTAGTTAAGAGGGATGGGATGGATGAGAGGGAATAAAGATATGATAAAAAGAATAATGGAAGAGAGATGAAAAAGTGGGCCCGGATTTCAGAGTACGTGTCCTGTCCGCCTCCTTCCGGCATACCGGCGGTATGCCGACGTGTACCGACGGTATGCCGAGTTTCGAAACAGAACATAATTCTGCTTGGAAAAACGGCATGCCGCCGGTATACTGTAGTATACCGTCGGTGTGCCGGCCGAATGGGACTATGGATCAAAGGACAAAATGCCTAGTTCACGGCAAAGGAAAGAGAAGCGATCTTCCAGGAGAGGCTTAGTGAAGATATCGGCTAATTGATAGGTAGTATCAATAAATTCAAGACGGATATCTCCTTTTTGCTGATGGTCACGAAGAAAATGGTGTCTAATTTCAATGTGCTTCGTGCGTGAGTGACAAATCAGGTTTTTCGTGAGATTGATAGAGCTAGTGTTATCACATTTAATAGGGGTGCAAGAATGAGAAATGCCATAATCTAAAAGTGTTTGTGACATCCAAAGAATTTGTGCACAACAACAACCAGCCGCAATATACTCTGCCTCAGTGGTTGAAAGAGCAACAGAGTTTTGCTTCTTACTAAACCACGATACCAAGGACTTCCCGAGGAATTGACAAGTGCCACTAGTGCTTTTGCGGTCAATCTTACATCCGGCAAAATCCGCATCCGAAAAGCCGTGAAGCTCAAAGGATAAGGATTTCGGATACCAAAGATCCATGTTAATGGTGCCTTTGAGATAACGAAAAATGCGCTTAACGGCACTCAAATGTGATTCCTTTGGATTGGCTTGATATCGTGCACACAAGCAAACACTAAACATGATATCCGGACGGCTAGCAGTTAAATAGAGTAAGCTACCGATCATACCTCTATACTTACGAATGTCGACCGCTGTGCCATCTTCATCACTGTCAAGCTTTGTCGTTGTGGCCATAGGAGTCCTCATTGATTTGGATGAGTCAAGGTCGAAACGCTTGAGGAGGTCCTTTGTATATTTTGCTTGATTGATGAAGGTTCCTTTAGGTCATTGTTTAATTTGTAATCCCAAGAAGAAGGAGAGTTCACCCATCATACTCATTTCAAACTCTTCCTTCATAACTTTGGCAAATTCTACACAAAGTGTGTTGTTAGTAGAACCAAAAATAATATCATCAACATAAATTTGAACCAATAAGAGAGTCCCATCATGGGATTTAATAAAAAGTGTGGTGTCAACTTTGCCCTTTGAAAAATTGTGAGAAACAAGAAAAGAGCTAAGACGCTCATACCAAGCACGTGGAGCTTGTTTGAGGCCATAAAGGGCTTTATGGAGTTTGAAGACGTGATTAGGAAATTGAAAATCTTCAAAACCAGGAGGTTGTTTAACATAAACTTCCTCTTTAATAATACCATTTAGAAAAGCACTTTTAACATCCATTTGAAATAGCTTAAAGTCATTAAAACAAGCAAAGGCACAAAGCATACGAATGGATTCAAGACGTGCAACCGGAGCATAGGTTTCGTCGTAGTCAATGCCTTCCTCTTGGTTATAGCCTTGAGCAACCAATCGGGCTTTGTTACGAGTCACTAACCCATCTTCATTAAGTTTGTTGCGAAACACCCATTTAGTTCCAATAATGGGGTAATTGTTAGGTTTTGGGACAAGTTCCCAAATCTTGCTTCGCTCAAATTGATTTAGCTCCTGTTGCATAGCTATCATCCAAAATTCATCAAGAAAAGCATCATTAACATTTTTAGGCTCTATTTGAGAGATAAAAGCCACATTGGCACAAAGATCACGAGTGGCGGATCTTGTGCTAACACTTGAGGAAGGATCCCCAATGATAAGCTCCTTAGGATGATTGGTGACAAATCTCCATTCTCTTGGGAGATCCTTTGGAGGAGGCTCGAGAGGAGGAGACTCTTTAGATGGGGTCACAACTTCATTGTTAGATGAAAAAGGACGATCCTCAATAGAGGAGTTCTCCAACCCAAACGAGATGTCATCAATATCCTCGGAAGAGGAGAATGTAGAAGAGTTGAGTTCATTAAAAGAGACATTGATTGACTCTTCGACAACAAGACTTCTTTTGTTAAAAATACGAAAACCTTTACTATGAGTAGAGTATCCAAGGAATATTCCTTCATAGGCTTTTTCTTCAAACTTGCCTAGGTTATCCTTGGTATTCAAAATAAAACAATTGTAACCAAAAACTTTGAAATATTCAATAGAAGGAATTTTGTTGAACCAAAGCTCATAAGGAGTCTTCTTAGTAATAGGTCTAATTAAGACTCTATTAATAACATGACACGCCGTATTAACGGCTTCCGCCCAAAAGTATTGGGGGAGCTTATATTGGTTTAACATAACCCGGGCAATATCGCCAAGGGTTCTAATCTTTCTCTCCACAACACCATTTTGTTGAGGAGTACGAGGACAAGCAAAATCATGTCCAAAACCATTCTTTTCACAAAATCTTTTAAAATCAACATTATCAAATTCTCCTCCATGATCACTCCTAATTTTGTTGATAGAAAAACCTTTCTCATTTTGAACACGTTTACAAAAAGCAACAAATTCACAAAAAGTATCACTTTTGCAAGCAAGAAAAATAACCCAAGTAAATCTCGAAAAATCATCAACTAAAACAAAAGCATAAAGTTTGCCACCAAGGCTAGCTACTCTACTAGGCCCGAAAAGATCCATATGAATAAGTTGAAGAGGTCTAGTGGTACTCACAGAGTTGATGGATTTGAAGGATGACTTGGTCAACTTACTTTTCTCGCATTCTTCACAAACCATATCCTTTTTGAAAGGGGTACTAGGAAGTCCTCGTACAAGCTTCTTGGAGGCGAGGCGAGAGATAGTATCCATGTTGGCATGTCCAAGCCTCATGTGCCAAAGCCAACTCTCATCGTTCTTTGCAACTAGGCACCTGTCATTGTTAGTACCTTCAACAAGATAAAGAACATAAATATTGTTTTCTCTAATGCCTTCATACACAATAGTTCCATTGGAGCTATCGGTAATGTAGCATTTGAGTTTAACAAACTTGATATCATAGCCATTATCGGTAAGATGGCTAATACTAAGGAGATTATGCTTGAGATTAGTAACAAGACATACATTATTAATACAAGGATAAGGAGGAGAACCGATATTACCATTTCCAATAATATAACCTTTAAGATTGTTACCGAAGGAGACGTGTCCTTCTTTCTTCATCGATAGCGTTGTAAAAAGTGAAGCATCACCGGTCATGTGCCGTGAACAACCACTATCGAGAATCCACTTGCTTCTAGCATGAGAAGGATTCGTCACCTACAACATAAGTTGAAGATGAACATTTTGGTACCCATGATCTTATGGGTCCATGAGTGTTAGTCTTAGGAACCCACTTAAGAACTCTCATGTCAACTTGTTTTCTTGTATAACAAATGTTTGAAGTGTGACCGACCAAACCACAATAATTGCACATCAAAGAAGATTTAGAAGAAGAAGTGTGAGTGTTGTGCATGTGTGAGTTTCTAGTGTTAGAAGTTCTACCATGAGTGTTATGATGATAGTAAAAAGCATGATGAGAGGTGTTCTTCTTGACAAAAGGTCCTTTTTTTGTGTTAGAAAAGGAGTTGTGTGTAGTGTTCATGTAATGGTTATGCCTAGCATTGTGATGAGTGTGAGGGTGTCTTGGAGCATGCATGTGAGTGGTATTCTTATTACCTAAATTCTTACTCCGTGTTAGAAGATCATTATACTTAATAGAAGTGGAATATTCTCTTCTATTAGCATCTTGACATTTGCGCATGGAAAATTCATAAGAGCTTCTCATGGATTGAATCTCATCATCCTTTTTCTTGATGGTGTCAAGAGATTCTTGAAATTTGAGTCGTAAAGACTCTATTTCATCCGTGTCGGAAATAGGAGATTTTCCCTTCACATCAATAATGATACTTGAGAGCCTCTCTACTTCAAGTTGAAGAGCCTCAACCTCCTTAAGAGATTTCTTGTATTTATTTCGAACACCTTTGTGTTCTTCATGTAACTCAAGAATGGCTTTCTCCAAATTATCATAGGTAAGAGTGTTTAAGGAAAAATCATCAAGTACCTCATCGGTTGCCATGAGACAGACGTTGGCATTGTGTTTGCACTCCTTGTCGTTGTCGGAGTCGCTCGCGTCGCTTTCACACCAAATGCTAGTGTTGGCGAACTTTCTGGAGGACGAGCTTCCCTTGCTAGGCTTCTCGTACTTGCTTGAGTCTTTTCGTATCATCGGACAATCCCTCTTGATGTGTCCGGGTCTTCTGCATTGATAGCACGCCGGGTCTTCTTCATTGTCCCGTCTAGAGCGGTTGGCCTTGTTGAACTTTAAGAACTTTCGGAAGTGCTTAGCTGTGAGAGCTATTTCTTCATCATCGTCCGACTCATTGTCGTCGGAGCTATCCTTGGAGTAGGACCTTGATGCTTTGAGAGCAAGAGTCTTCTCCTTTTCTTTGGTCTTCTCCTTCTCCTTCTCTTGAATGGAGGATTCCTCTTGATCCTTCATGTCAAGCTCGTGAGTCATTAGCTTACCCATGAGGGTCTCTAGGTTCATGATGGTTAGATCGTTCCCCTCAATAATTGCGGTAGCTTTAGGACTCCAAGCTTTCGTCAATCCTCTAAGAATCTTCCTTATCTTTTCATGAGCGGGATATTCCTTTCCAAGAGAAGAGAGAGGGTTAATGATGTCACCAAAACGAGTAAACATGCTAGCAATAGATTCATCATGCTTCATTTTAAAAGACTCATATTCTTGCGTGAGTCTACTGATCTTGGATTCCTTCACTTGTGAAGTTCCCTCGTGTGTGACTTCAAGTAACTTTCAAATCTCATTGGAAGTCTTGCAAGTAGAGATTCGGTTGAATTCACTACTGTCGAGAGCACAGTAAAGAGCATTCATTTTCTTGGCATCTCGACAAGCAAGCTTCTTCATGTTTTCAGCAAGTGTCTCCCGAAGGGTGTCAGAAGCAATATCCTCAATAGCTCTGGAAGGAGTAGGAAGGCCATTTATCACGCAATCCCATAAATTGAAATCTATGGACTTTAGATAAATTCCCATCCTAATCTTCCAATAGTTATAGTTGGTACCATCAAATAGGGGAGGCCTATTTGTGGAGTATCCCTCATTGTGAAACGTGTTGATGCTAGGGTTAGAGGCCATGGATCACTCAAGGGTGTAAATCCAAATCAAGA
Organism: Iris pallida; assembly: GCA_029216955.1. Taxonomy (NCBI): domain Eukaryota; kingdom Viridiplantae; phylum Streptophyta; class Magnoliopsida; order Asparagales; family Iridaceae; genus Iris; species Iris pallida. The sequence goes on along the minus strand of JANAVB010029217.1, from coordinate 3,691,435 downwards.
GAACGAAGCTCTGATACCAATTGTAGAACCCTAGAGGGGGGGTGAATAGGGTAATTAAAAATTAACTACAACAATTGATGCAATAAAGACAATTAAAAGTAAAGAGTTGAAAGATCAAACGCAAAAGCAAGGATGTATCCTAGTATCCTCTTTTGAGGCAGTCTAGTCCCGAAATTCTCTCCGGTTTTAATCTACTATTTAACCAAATAGTACACACGAGTTTGGATCCGAAGAACTCGCCAACTTCAACACGAGTTTGGATCCGAAGACTCGCCAACTTCTACACACGAGTTTTCTTACGAAGGCTCGCCAACTTCAAACAAAAGAGAATGAGAACTTGTTGATCTTCTAACACGTGAAGATCAAAATGTACAACTCTTTAATACTCTAGCACTTTGGGAGAGGATGACAATGAAAAGCTTGGAAGAGTATTAATGGTGGAGCTCTTGGTTGTTGGAAAATTTATGGAAGAGTTGGTGAGAAAGCTCAAGAGAGAGAGCTTTCTTTTATAAGAGAACCAAGAGTTGGTGGCATTTAATGCTCTGAATACAGACAGACCGGCATGCCGTCGGTATGCCGCGACATACCGTCGGTATACCGGCCAAATAGTAACGGTCATATTAATGACCGTTTGAGAGCATTAAATGCGACATTAATGCTAGTCAGAGTAATTCGAAAACCAAATATTTGAAACTCGGTATACCGTCGGTATGCCGGAGCATGCCGCCGGTATGCCGACAATTTGTCACAGCAAGTTTTGAGTTGCTAAAAACGGTATACCGCCGGTATGCCGGAGCATACCGTCGGTATGCCGACAATTTGTCACAGCAACTTTTGGGTTGCTAAAAACGGTATACCGTCGGTATGCCGGAGCATGCCGTCGGTATGCCAACAATTTATCCCAGCAACTTTCTGGACAAGAAAAGCGGTATACCGCCGGTATGCCGAAGCATGCCGCCGGTATACCGACTATTTGTCACAGCAACTTTCTGTATGCTAAAAACGGTATACCGCCGGTATGCCACTCTGTAGCTATTTGATTTTTGACTTGTTCTTTTTACTGTCATCCGTCCTTAGGTGTTTACAGATATACCTAGACCAGTACAGACTCGAAGACTCTAAGCAGGAAGACGCCGTCTTATGCAGAGAAACGCCGGTAACTGCTACAGTCTTCAAGGAAGAAGGAGAAAGCTCTTGAACGGAAGAACTCCATGTAGTAGATCTTCTGAGAATATTTGAATCTGAAGAACAGAAGACTAAACTACGAAGATGCTGTTAATTACTCAAAATAAAATGTGCCAACATATGTTACTAGCTATTTTATGCAAGCTTCTCTCATTCATGATAATGTAAGGATAGAACACGATAGTGACCTGTTATGGCGCACTCTTAACAAGTGACAAGTAACTTGACATGATAACTCTTGATAGTGACCCGTCGTGGTGCACTCTTGACAAGCAACTTTGACATGATAATTCTTGATGGTGGTCCATCGTGACGCACTCTTGACATGATAAGTAATCTTGATAGTGGCCCGTCGTGGCGCACTCTTGACAAGTAATCTTGATAAATAATTCTAACATGTAATCTTGAATGCTGTTACGACAGCTATCTTGACATGCTGAATAATAACTCGTCTTGACACCGTGGATAATTTTTCTTGAATGTGCTTGTATAAGCTACCAGTCTTGTCTTGCATCATATCTAGGACTTGCATCCCTGATTACCACGGTCAGGGGTTCATGCTGAATCTGACTAGTTTAATTACTAGATTGATCAAAGTAGCTCATATAGAAAGATGTTTCTAGTTACAGGCGATCCCTTTATCTTGGTGCCTTGAATGGACTTGTAGCCTGCCGTCGAGTAGGGCATATTTCCAGCCCACTGTCATGTGGGGCACTTCTTGAAACAAGTAATATGCACACTGTCATGTGTTGCACTCTAAGTCACCTAATAATTCTTGATAACTCTTACATGAATCTCGCCTGGATAACCTGGATAGCTGCAGGACTTGTGACTGCCGGAACATCTTATTGCATCTTGCTAGTAACTAGGCTTGTGATAACCCTAGTTAGTTAAAGTATCAAGCCACACTCTTTGCTTGGCCGTGAATGTTGGATGGAGTCCTATCTTGTCTAGTCTTGCCTTGATCCAGTACATGGCTATCTCAGGACATGCTTGTGTATGCTTTAATTGTCGATAATTGGTTAGAGACTAAGTTCTGTTCAGGCGAAGGGTTACAACCCCGGTCCTTGTTTGGTTTACGGGTTGTAACTTGGTTACCAGAATAGTTTCTTAGTTATCTTATCGTTTATCACCCTACTTTCATACTTTCGATTTTCTTGTTATTATTATGCTTTGTGTTTTAACTTGCTGGTTTTAGTTCCTAAGTGAAGCCTTCCTTGTGGCACTTGCTCTGTCTGGGGTCTGACCCAGCTGGTTTTGTTTGGCCAGATTTCAGAGTAGCACCCAAGGATCTCCCAGCCTTCCAGCCAGATGGTGAACACTAGGCGCAACCCTGGCAACGAGTGGGTTTTATTTCTCTCCCACTATATTGTAAATTATTCTTTTGAGACGTTTAGCCGTCGAGCAAGTGTTAGCTCATGTTGAATACTTATATTCCTTGTCTGCCTAAGGACTGTAACATGATTGACAAATCCTAGGGTTGATCATGTATGACTGAAACTCTTGCTAGTCCTCGCATTTTGTACTACTAGCTTCATGATCATCTGTATTTGAAATGTATGAGACGTCTTACTATTGAATATCTGATGGTCTAACATCTTGTAACTATTACTACTTGCTTGAGATTGAGACACTAGGCTTGTTCTTGACCATAAGAGACTGATGACTTGTAGATAAACCCTCATACATCTAGACAACCATGACCATATATCGAGATTGATTACACTTCTATATACGTAGCTGGCTGTGTCCGCCCCCGCTCTCCAGTATTCTGGTTCTGGGACGTGACACATATCATTGGGATAGTGCAAAGATCATAACACCTATTTTAATTCCATGTTTTTATTCCTAATACATCGAGAGGAATACTTTTAATTTAATGTTATTAATAACTAGTTAAGTAGCCTGGTGTCATGGATAATATCATAGAATTTAGTTAGGTCATGATACAAAACTAGGTTTTACTACAAATTAATAACAAAATTTTACATCGTTTAATATTAATTATGGATTTTGGCATCTAGAATAAAAATTTGTAAAATCGTCTAAATATAAAAATGTTGTTATGTGATTAATTTATATTAATGTTTAATTTATGGGAAATGATACATATTGCTATATAGTATTGTCAAATATTTTCTTTTACTGTATTATGTAACTAAAATATATGTTAGACTTGGACATACTGATAACATCTTTATAATTTTTGTTTTCATATTTACATTAAGATATTGTTGAATTATTTTAATGTTAAACTATATATATTGGTGTGTCAGAATGAACAAGTTGTGCATCGGTTCAAATTATTATTTTTTAATATGCAAACTAACAATTATTTTCTTGAAGACCGAACTATTAGAGATTTTTATCCTTTTCGAACATGATCTTTGTAATGTTATTTCTTCAACTCAGAAGCATTAGAAGTTATGAAATGTTAGAAAAGGAGCAAACATGCTAAGGCATAATGTAAGTAATACAAAGTTCTTCGATTTATTATTCTAAATTTGATGTTTATAAAAATTTTATTTTTCCAAATTCTTGGACAAAATTGGATGTCAGTGAGATTATAGAACTATCACAAAACAATATACAAAATGATATTTATTCTGAAGTGCTATTACTATGTCGAAATCAAGAAGTACAAAATTAATTTGAACACGTGGAAAGGTAATTTTTTTTTTACTTTACAATTCACATATTCTATTCATTTTGACTACTAAGTTTAGTTGAACAAATATATGAAGTCTGTGAGCCTTCATTTTTGGTTTCTGTATGTAGAATATGGTGATAATGGATAATATTCTTTCCTTGATCGATTTACATGTTTGAACCTTAAATGACTATATCATCACAATATTATAATTGCTAGTCAGAAAGAAATCACAATATTGTTCTGTCATAATATTTAGACAAACTTTGTCTTTGCTTATATTCCGTGACGCTAGACTCATTAAAACAATCTAGTCACAAGAAAGTAGTTAGTGAAATTGCAAATTTTTTAAATCTAAAATTTTAAAAGTTGAGATTATTTTGGGTACAAGCCGAAAGGGTCCTTCTGTCAACTGGGCGTAAATAGCCCTGCAATACGGTACTTAATCGTCCCCATGTAGACCTCCGCTAGCTGGGAACCGGCTCCTACAGCTAACCAAAGTTAATCAACACTTGATATACTAAAGATTTTTTAAGATTGATTAGCAAAATCACGTAAACTATTATTATAGTACTTTAGACTGTCTTTTTTTTACAAACATGGCTAGTAAAGATGAATCTTTAGAGCAATGGTTGAAAGATACTGTGTTAGTTTAAGAGGTGACATAGTCGGATGATTTTTGACTCACTATCCTAAGGCTTATATTAATAATTAGTGGAATCACACATTTTGTTAAATGGATTACGAGGACACAAACTATGATTTTGGAGTAATCCAAACATCTGGCTTAGTCAAACCAAAAGGTCCTAAAGAAATGGACTACAATTGGTTTCACAAAATTTTAAGTGTTTTCTAAGTCATTATATAACATTTTCTTCGAATATAAAAATACTAAAGATCACTATGATCCAGTGTGAGGTTTCACCCGTGGAACAACTTAGATACTCATAAGTTGATAGGTAATTGTGACAAACTAGCATAGCTAGGAGTATCAAAGAATGTGAAATAGTATATTAAACATAGTTTGTACTGAAGTTGAATGGCTCATATATCTTACTATGTATATATCAAATAGATCAAGGCAATCAAGCATCTTATTATGCATATACATGATCTAAATATTTTTCTACCTGTTATTTTTATAAATTATTCTAAAGAGCTGCTCAAGTATGATCTTTTGAAATCTAAGATAAACAAGTATCTCCAGCGGCATTTCAAGACATTAAAAGAGCCTAAAAGGCAAAAAATGTGGTTCTTGACTATAAAAGTCATAAAAGAACTTTACAGATCTCTTGACGAAGAGTCTGTTTACTCTTGACGAAGAGTTTGCATAGGAAATTAATCCTAGAATTATCGGGGGTGGGGGGGTGGGGTTAAAGCCCATAAGTAAGTCACCAGCAGTGGCAACCCACTGAGTCTGACTGGAGATCCCAATAAACCGGTTCAATGGGTAGGACCAAGCTGGACTTAGGTGACTATTATGGAATACTGGCACTGAGATTAAATTCTCTTAAACTAATGCCCAAGATGTTGTACGATGTTGTACATGGATACCCCATCCATATGGTGACAGTATTCCGGTGTGATTTGGTTAGGATGAGTTTTAAAACTCTTAATAGGTCAAAACATAGTTATGCATGGTTGACTTCAATCACCAACCCTTTGATGACTTACCTATATGAGAGGTCATGAAGGCCGCGAATATAGGACAGGACGATCCTAGTCAACTCTCATTAATATAAAAAAAGTGCACATAGCCAATCAAACGCGCCACCCGATAGACCCAAGTACCTCTAGCATACTATGTGTGTTATTTTTTGAATCTGATTAAAGAACACTGATTCAAGGCGTAGTCCATCAGCTCTTCTTCAGACAAAGAAAATAGTCACTAAAAGTGAGATTCAAGACTGTAGTCCATCTCATCTACGCATAGTATATAACTGACCAGATATTTTCTACTCATATTATTTCCTTATTCGAAACTTGGTTTTTGGAGGGATTGTTAGTATTGTTGCTCTTGTTTTATTCAAAAACCAAGCTCCTCACAAATGTTTAGTCCCACATCGGCTGTGACATAGACTTTGATAGAGCATATAATGCTTCACTCTTGTTTGCTTCATTGAAGTGTTGTGAGGTAGCCCGTGGGCCACACGCGCGCGCCGCCGCCGCCGCCCAACCCGGTTCGGTTCGGTTCGATTCGTGTAATGGGTGCGGATATGTGCCCACATCTGCGGGCACCGAATGCCGATTCGATTCCTTTTTCGGGTTTGGATTAAAACCCTAATAACTTTTACTATTCATTGGCCTTTGACTACTTTAATTTCTACTTAAAATTTTGAACATTGGACACCATTAATTTTGTCAAGATACATTAAACCATATTTTTTATATGCCTTTATTCAACATCTATTACGTCCTTGATTCAAGCCATCGGTTACAAAGTTTATGACTATGTAATGAGCCTTTCTTCTTCTCTATTTACACAGAAAAATCTCTAAGAAAAAACCCTTCAAAATTATTGTTTTACGGAATTTTTTTTTGTTCTTCACATTCTCGCTCTGGGCAAAGATAAGTCAGGGTCAATCTCTCGGAGTTGTATGCGACGACGGGATACCGGTAGAGCGGAGATTTTACCATATGAGCATTCGAAAAAGTCTGTACACAGATCCAGATTAAATCTTAGGGCAGTGCTACGTGCGCGACTTCTCCGGAGGCCGCTAGCTTTTAATTTTGGTTTATTTTGTTTACAGAATTTTGAAGAAAAAGACAAATATATCCAATAAGTCCTATATACAAAGTTGGTTAATTACATGAGATAACAACCAAAACACAAAAAGATGGTTATATTAGTTGGTACAATCATATAACTAACTACAATATAACGAATAATTTTGAAAGACTAAGACTAGGTTGCACTTTCAATATTTATAAGTTGCACTTTCAATATTTATATAATATAATGAATAATTTTGCAATGAGCCTAAAAGATATACAATGCGGGTTTAGACTAAAGTTGCAGTTTCAAAAATTATACTATATAATGAATAATTTTGCAACTAAAAGTACAATGTACCGTACATAAAGTTTCGTTTGTATAGGACATCTCAATAGGGGTGAGCATATAACGGTTTAAAACCGAAAATCGAACCGAACCGAATCGAGATATGACAAACGGTTCGGTTTTTTCGGTTATAGGTTCGGTTTTCGGTTTGAAAATTGAAAATTTTGAAATAATGGTTCGTTTTTCGGTTCTTGATCCGAATAACCGAACCGAAAACCGATTTAGATTTAGTAATTTATCAAACTACCCTCAGTCTATGTATACTAATATTTTTTAACCCCTAACTGAGGGCACTCTTTTCTTCTATTCTATATCGATGATTCTTTGAGCACTTTCTCTCTACCCTCAATCTATATATACTAATATTTTTTAGTCTATGTAATATAATAATTCATAAATATAATAATGACATATTTTTTTAAAAAAAATTTGTCATTTAAATAGGCACATTTTGTTAAAAATTTGAAGGTCCTACACATTAGCCCATGAAATTAAACTGACTGAAAATTGAACCGAATTTTGTTCGATTTTTATAAAAATAATTTAATTTTTTTGTTTCGGGAAATACGGTTTTATGGTTATTTCAGTTTTTATATATTCAGTTCCGTTCAAACCGAATCATACGCTTACGCCTAGACGGAGGAACTTCGGTGCTTCCTCGCAAACAATGGAAGCAGCGGCGGCGGCTTCTCACTCTCTCTTCCTCCCGCGCTCTTTCCCCTTCCTATCCCGATACAGGCACTATATTTATACTCCTGCCACTCTCTTCTCCACTCCTCCTACTACTACAAGAAGCTTCTTCTCCTCCCTCTCGAAGAAGAACGCCAAACCCTTGCGAGCCCCTCCTCCTCCTTCCTGCACTTCTTCCTCCTCGGAGCTCAGATCTGCGAAGCCGTCGTCGCAGGAGCTCGCCATTCTTCTCGAGGTCGAGGGGTCAGTAACTTCCCTTTCTCTCCGTTCTTCCCAATTAGGGTTTTATGCTGGATCTTATGTTTTTGTTTGGGGAATGAATCTGGACTTAGGGTTTCTAGTTGCTGTGTCTTGTAACCGGTCGTTGAGGCATTTCGTCGAACATATTTGGCTTACGAATACTTTGGGGATCCGCAAAAGTTGAGAATCTCACGTATGCTGATTACAATCTTGGAAGCACGACACTTCATAAGTCGGTGATAGTATATTTTGGCAAATGTTAAAGGCCACCAACTTAATAAGAGCAACCATCCTACACTCATATTTTTACTAAGGGCAACCTAAAATGAACCATTTTATTAAGGGCTACCAAAGGAAAAAAAGAAAACAAAAAACAAAAACAAAACAAAAAACCCAAACTCTTTCCCTCCCGTTCGTCCACAAAATCTCCTTTCCCGTTCGTTCCCCCCTCCTCCACCCGACATCCCCCCTTATCCGTTCGCGCCTCCCCCTCCTCAACCCGACAGGCCCCCCCTTCCCCGTTCGTTCCCCCCTCCCCAACTCGACAGCCCCTCCCTTCCCCGTTCGTTCCCCCCTCCTCCACCCGACATCCCCCCCTTCCCCGTTCGCCCCCCCTCTCCTCAACCCGACATCCCCCCTTCCCCGTTCGTTCCCCTCCTCAACTCGACAACCCCCCTTCCCCATTCGTTCCCCTCCATCCGACAGCCCCCCTCCATCTCACCTCCCTCTCTCCGCTCTCTACTATCCATCGAGCCGATAGCCTCCTCGGAGATACTCGAAAAACTTCTCGGCATTCTTCATGGGTCGCAAAAAACATTCTCAAGCTAGGTATGGCTACGTTTTCTTCTATTTTTTGCTCCCTTAGCTTGTGTACCAAATTTTGAAATTTCGTGCGTCTTGTTAATCAGGACTGTAGTGTACACCTACAGTCTACCCTGCAGTCCTCAATGGACTTAGGACTGCAGGGTTGGCCTGCAGTCACTGTAGCCATCTATTTGAGATAAAATAGGAAGAAGGAAGTTTCTGTCAATTGGGGACTGTAGGGTAGGCCTGCAGTCCTCAAGCGACTTAGGACTGCAGGGTAGGCCTGCAGTCACTGTAGCCATCTATTTTTCTCAAAAATAGAAGAAGGGAGCTTCTGTCAATTGGGGACTGCAGGGTAGGCCTGCAGTCCTCAATGGACTTAGGACTGCAGGGTTGGCCTGCAGTCACTGTAGCCATCTATTTTTTTTCAAAATTAGGAAGGAAGGAGTTTCTGTCAATTGGGGACTGCAGGGTAGGCCTGCAGTCCTCAATCGACTTAGGACTGCAGGGAGTTTATTGTTTTTGTATTATTTTCGCTATAATTTTGTATTACTTCTTCTTGCCATCGTAGCCGCGGGGAGGAAGATGCCAAAAGAAAGCGTCCGACAGCGTCGGAACGAAAAACACGCCAATTAGTGCAGGAAGGTGCCAAGAGAAAGCGTTCGACAGTGTCGGAACGAAAAATACGCTAATTAGTGCGTTATGTCGAGAAACCTCTAGTTATAGCCACTGAATCGGCTACGAGGTCAAAGAGTCGAGGCATAGTGAAGAGGGTGGCCTCGAAGAAAAAGGTTTTAGTTCTTCATCTAGCTCCGATAAGGAGTATGTACCACCGGTGGATGATTCTAGGGGAGATCAAGGGGATGAAGGAGCTGGACCATCATCCCCACCCTCATCTCAACCCTCATCTCGCGAGTGTGAGGGCGATTCACGTCCAATTGGGTGCACAATCTTAACGTCAATAGAGCACCATATTGCGTACAAAATCTGGAATGAACCTGTAAGTACAACGCCCTATAGTTCTAGTATTGCATTCATTATCAAGTTGCAAATTATGTTGACACTTTGTTCTTTAAATGTTGGAATAGGCCCATATGCGGATCCTAAGACCTATCAATCACGGCACGAAATGTCGCTCTTGGGCGTACGACGACCTTGCAAACGACGTCAAGGCCCTTATTGCCCCTACCGGCTTGCATTATTTGGCAAAATATAGCTATCAGACGGTCGACAACGCCCTAGTCTCTGCATTTGTCGAGCGTTGGCACCCGGAGACGAACAGTTTCCATTTTCGGTGTGGGGAGATGATGATTACGCTTGACGACGTTTATCAAATATTGGGTGTTCCTGTGGATGGTCGTCCGTGGGAGAGCGACAACGTAGAGCAGATGGTCTTCCATTGGTACGATGAGATGGTCTCACTGGTCGGCGAGTCCCTCGGACTAGAGCCGTCAGCATTTACATCTCTGGAAGGTTTCAAGAAGGGGCAATCTCTCCCTCTCAAAATTTTGGAGTCATTGACTAGCGTGGCCGGGGTTGCTGATGATGCAAATAGGCTTTCCCGTGCATACTTGATGTTTATTCTTGGATATGTCGGCATCACAGATAAGTCTGGAACTTCGATAAATTCGAGATATCTTTTGGACTTCAGAAATCTGAATAACCTAGGAGAGGTTTCTTGGGGAAGCGGTCTTCTTGTATTCCTATACCGCGAGCTTGGGGCGGCATCTCGTGTCAATTCGAAAACTATTGCCGGATGCCAGACCTTACTTCATGTAAGTTCTTTACTAGTTTATACTTGTGTATTCGCTAGCGTTGTTAACTTTTCTAATGTTTTTCATCAAGGCATGGATTTATGAGCACTTTCCGACGCTCAAATGTACAACAGTCGTCGGAGACTACGATGAGCGTCTGTCCAGGATGTGCAGATGGAAGCAAAACATATCCAACTCATCCGACGCCAAAAAATCGGACGCATTACATGCCTTGCGGAATGCGCTGTCTTGTATTGATAAAGAAGAGGTAAAATATTTACTTATTTTACTTAGCGTTGGTCACCGCATTAATGTTGTAATTGTCATCCACAGATAGTATGAGATCCGTTCCGTGATGTGAGACAGAGTCGACCCATGCAACAAGTTGCTCTGTTCCACGGGATGCTTACCTGTCATGACATTGAGGAACCATACATGCCGAACCGAGTGTTTCGCCAGTTTGGTTACATACAGACGGTCCTGCGGGACACTCTCAGGGTAGTGACGGCTTCAAAGGGGGATAAGGTCCAAACCTACTATCAACCAAAGTTCAATGCGCTACCGGCTTCTTTTGTGGAGTGGCAAAGTCATTTATTACGCAATTCCGATCGTCGGCCGGTGGACGAGATGTACGATTGTAGCGACGACTACATGCAGCATCATGCGTACGTCGGCATGACTATCCTAACCAATTCAGACAAGCCCGGGCCATCCCTAAAAACTTCTATCCCGACCAAGGAAGCGTTGTACGCCGCTGTGCAGAAAATGGCAAGTGATCCATTCATTAGCATATGTTGTGTGACTATCCTAACTAATATATGTTTACCATTGTGCAGGGTAGGAAATTGCGTGACTTGTCAAGAAGTCTCGTCATTTGCAAGGGTGCAAACTATGTCGAAGTCGCCACACAAATGCAAGACTTAGACACCCTGGCTGAATATCCCTTCTCCGCAACGATAGAGCGACGCACGAAAAGAAGAAATGACCAATGATTGGGATTCTTTTGGATTGTTGTCTAGAATGTTTGGTTTTGTTGTTTGTTGAATATTGTGTTTTGGATTGTTGTTTGGAATGACTTGGTCTTGTTTTGGAATGTTGTATTGGAATGTTGTATTGGAATGTTGTTTTGGAATGACTGGAATTATGGCACCTTGTATTTATGTTTTGGAATTATATTTCGGAATGTTGTTGATCCAAGCTTGATAAACAAGTTCGATGAACTGAGATTTGTTAATTGGGGTTAGAGTACTTGGAGGGGAGGTTCCTGTGTTGAAGTTACCCTAGTCTTGTGTTGAAGTTAACTGATAGTCTGCAGTTAATTTGATCTAGGAAACTGATACCTTCTTGAGTTCAGGTAATTAGAGTACTTGATAGTGTTGAAGTTACCATAGTCTTATGTGAATGGTCATATCATGCTGGTCAATGATCTGCAGTTAATTTGATCTGGGAAACTGATACCTTCTTGAGTTCAGGTAATTGTGACTGTATGTTTTCTCAAATATATGTCATAAGCTGTATCAACTCTGGATTGGGGATATTTAGAACTGATGTGTTTCCGACAATGTACTTCACATTTGTGTTTCCAAGGGAACCAAACACACGTTTATCACCAAATATTTACAAAAACAGACAATCGATTAGGATTGCAGGGTAGGCCTGCAGTCCTCAATGTACTTAGGACTGCAGGCTAGGCCTGCAGTCACTGTAGCCATCCATTTTTTTTCAAATTTTTTCCTACCTGAGCTTCTCCAATTGTGGACTGCAGGCTACGCCTGCAGTCCTCAACTGAAGCTTTCCAACATAGTAGTGATCCACAAAACTAAAAACACTTCCATTCTTTAGCTTTCCAACATAGTAGTGATCCACAAAACAAAACACACTTCCATTCTTTAGCTTTCCAACATAGTAGTGATCCACAAAACTAAAGCAAGCTAAAACACTCAAACACTAAAGCAAGCTAAACAGTAGCTTTCCAACATAACCCAAAATCTTCCAGAAAAAAGAAAATACACATTCATTCAATTACAACATCAAAATAGTCTGCGGGCCTGATTTCGGGGTCCTCGATCTTCATAAAACTCTTATAAGCATTTATTGCGCCCAAGTAAGGAATCGTCCAACCGATCGCTTCAGCTGGTGCACACTTTGACCAACAACTCGCAGGTGGGGGAATAGGAGCATGTCCAATAAATCTGGGAATGACAAAGTGGTCTCCGACACGGCCAATTGCAGGAAGAGTAGTTCGAACGTGGTTGTCCGGCGGATGGCACATTGGAAGGAAGGTATTGTTATTATTAGGTGAAAGAAGTACTAGTGGTATATTATACCTATTAGCAAACAGGTATGCAGCGGAAGGTACGGATAAGTAGTTTGTTTCTCCACAAACGGTCTCATTGCAAACAAGGCTCATCAACAAAGAATCCACCATTTCGATACCGAGTAACTTGGTGTAGAATGGAAGATGTGACTGTAACTCTGAATGAAGCTCGGCTCTAACTTGTCTCCACCCTTCTTTATGACAATACCTAAGATGTCGGGCAAGAGCATGAAATCCATAATGTCCGTCAGCGGGAACATCATCAATAACCCATATATAGTGCCGTATCTCAATCGAAAATGCGTCACTGTAGACGCCAAGAGCAGAAGGTAAGTGTTTCTCAACTCCGTCATCGGGAACATCATCGACTGTTTTCTGTTTCCTCCGGCAAACGGACAACTTACTCCTCTGCGACCCAGTAGAAGGTAAACTAACTTCTGCTCTCTGAAACATTCGATCAACATGCTCGAATGAGGATGGATTTCTCTGAGTAGACTGGATCTTCTTCTTTTGTGCGCTAGTCAGTCTTGTCTGTGGTCTTCCCTTACGAGCGGAAACAACAGATGGCTCTTGCAATCGAGTAGATGATGGGTTAGCAAGTTCATGTATTTGGTTCTCGATAGAACGTCTTTCTGGTCCAAGTGAAGCGCACCATCTAGCGTGGAGTAGTTTTACCTGCGGCAGAGAGTAGAAGTTATCTTCAAGAGCAACCGGAGGCATAATTGACAGTTGTCTCCACCGTTGATCGACATCGTCTACCGGAATTGGTCTTCCTTCACGTCGATACAAGTTGATTTCATGTGCACACGGTAGGTCGAGAGAATGACGATATGCACAACCACAAACATCAGGATCAAAACCAACGAATTTAGCCCTCTCAATCTCCTCCATTAGTAATCCCAGCGCTTTGTGGGACACTTCATGAGTTAAGGCATCCAACATGTGTTCTTTCTTATGATCATGTTTTGTAATATTGAGACTCATCTCAAATGATGCTTTAATCTCGTAGAGGCCAGACGATATCATCATATCCATCGCTTCCCAAACAAACACGAAGTTACCAAGCGATGACCGAAGACGTTTCTTCAAACTTGAGTGCGCTCCCTCGGCCCGGTTTGTGGTTGTGCCATAATGCTTCAACTTGTTGGTCCACGCTAGAACAAACTGCTCTTTATGTGGTGCTAGCCAAGTATCGTTGATGTAAGATATACATTCCGGATTACTCGGCCCCCACTTCTCCTTGAACATGTATCATACCGTATCGTAATTGTCTATGGTAGTGGCTCGCCACACAAGTTCCTAATCCTTATAGAATTCAGTAAATCAGACCTTATCAAGCTTTCCATCCACCTTTTGGAACTTTAGCTTATACTGTGATTGAACATTTCGATTTATATGCCAGCTACATAAGATTCTTTACGCGGTAGAAAATATCGCATCCACATCACTCATTAGTGCATACTCTCTGTCCGTAACAAAAAGGGAGGGCTCTTTTTGTTCATTGTAAAGTGATTTGGCTCTCATCATCGTCCAGGTGTAATCCGCAATAGTCTCACTCTTCATGAAACAGAATGCGACCGTGAAACTTTTTTCTGTTGAGGTGAATCCGACGACATGAAAAAGTGGCATCTTGTATTTATTTGTCTTATACGTGCAATCAAGGATCAGTACATCGACAAAGGACCTAGCCAAATGTATTGAATCAGGATGAGTCCATAAGATTGAAAGAACTTCCTGCGAATCTGGGTGTCTTCTACTGTACTGGACATAGTGACTATCGGAAAGCAATTTTATCAGTTGCTGCATCGCCATTCTTCCCATCATTTTATCAGATTTTGCTCCGGCTAAGGCATTGTAGATGGTCCTTAGTGTCGACTTCATGTCGACGTTTTCTTGTTGCAAGGCTGTGTGAATCTGTCTAGGAGCAACTCCGCTAGTGGCTAGTTTTTTAACTAGCATCTTTTGATCACTATTCAATCTTCCGGCGTAAGCATGACCCACGAGTGTGTCGGCAATAGGGTGATTGTGACTTCCATTCTTCACTTGGACTGTATAATCCGTCATACATCCTAGTGATACAATCTTTAAGGCGAAAGGACAACCGCATTTCTTCGTCCCTCCTCTTCTACGTTTGACGACGTTCAGATTCATGCTTTCAGAATCTTTTGCGCTTTTATGGCTCCTAAAAATATCACCTCTTTCACATCCGAGTTCTAACTTTTTCCATCCTGTATCTCCTCTCGGATTTCACAATGACAACAACAATGTTATGTAGGCGTCCAACTTCTCTGCACCATCCGAACGCCGCATCACAAGAAGGAAATGTAGAGGATGTTGAGAATAAGTGTCATACGTCAACATTATGTTGGACAACAAGATCTGTACAATGTACGACCTGCAAAGTAATAAAAAATCAAATTTACACAAGATATCAATATGTCAAATTGTACAGGACTATTCAACCGCATGACTCCAATTTGTAGAAAGCTAACTTTGGCTCCCTCCTCCCTCCATTCGAGCATGTTCAACAATGTTGGCATTTATATGAATATATCGGGATGTTGTCCTAATGTTAAGATGTAGAATGGAAATGACATTACTCAATAGCACATCTTGCTTGCCACAGGACTTCTTGATTTTGGTTGTTGATAGCATCCAGGATTATTTTGCAATTACATTCGATAATAACATCTGAAATATTCTTCCTTCCACAAAGCTTGAGAGCCAACTCCAATGCCAAGCTTTCATCCTCTTTCGGAGGCCCACCCTCCTGACGAACTGATATTGCATGTCGAAAATGCCCAGTGTTATCCCTCAGCACCGCCGCCACAGCCACGCAATTGTCTACATAAGCCCGTCAAAGTTAGCTTTCCACAAATTGGAGGGAGGCAAACTTGTCTATGAAGTTTGATTGAGGCAGAGCAGGAGTCATGCAGTTGAATAGACTGCAGTTTAGTACTGCAGTCCAGTCCTTTTACAGGACTGCAGGGCTATACTGCAGTCCAGTCCTTGTACAGGACTATAGGTCGAGCACCGCAGTCCTGTCTTTGTACAGGCGTATGAAATCTCGAAAATTGACATTTCAGTTTACTTACCGAGGATGGTTCACACGTAATCGTTGGTTCTTGGGGACCAATAATGGAATTGAATGACTCAATCTCTTCTTCAACAATATTTTGGTCCATAATTCTAAACAAAGATTGAGTGTCAAAACAATAACCTAATTAAAAAAACAAAATAAAAAAAGAGAAAGAACTACCGAAGATAGAGAACTTCAATAGAGGTGGGGACAACAACAATGGAGGAGGGGACACCAATGGTGGAGGTGGGGACAACAATGGAGGGGGTGGGGACAACAATGGAGGTGGAGATTGAGAGAAGTGGTTTGGGGATTGAGAAAAGAGGAAGAAGACAAAGGAAGAAGAAAGACAAACTTGGTAGCCCTTAGTGTTTTGAAAATGGCAAACTTGTAATTTTTAAAAAAATTTAAGTTGGTGGCCCTTAGTAAAAGGCAAATGTTAAAGGCCACCCCCTTTTTACTAAGGGCCACCAACTTAATTTTTTTTAAAAATTACAAGTTTGCCATTTTCAAAACACTAAGGCACCAAGTTTGTCTTTCTTCTTCCTTTGTCTTCTTACTCTTTTCTCAATCCCCAAACCACTTCTCTCAATCTCCACCTCCATTGTTGTCCCTATCCCCTCCATTATTGTCCCCACCTCCACCATTGGTGTCCCCTCCTCCATTGTTGTTGTCCCCACCTCTATTGAAGTTCTCTATCTTCGGTAGTTCTCTATCTTTTTTTTATTTTGTTTTTTAAATTAGGTTATTGTTTTGACACTCAATCTTTGTTTAGAATTATGGACCAAAATATTGTTGAAGAAGAGATCGGGTCATTCAATCTCATTATTGGTCCCCAAGAACCAACGATTACGTGTGAACCATCCTCGGTAAGTAAATTGAAATGTCAATTTTCGAGATTTCATACGCCTGTACAAAGACAGGACTGCAGTGCTCGACCTACAGTCCTGTACAAGGACTGGACTGCAGTATAGCCCTGCAGTCCTGTAAAAGGACTGGACTGCAGTACTAAACTGCAGTCTATTCAACCGCATGACTCCTGCTCTGCCTCAATCAAACTTCAGAGACAAGTTTGGCTCCCTCCTCCCTCCAATTTGTGGAAAGCTAACTTTGACAGGCTTATGTGGACAATTGTATGGCTGTGGCGACGGTGCCGAGGGATAACACTAGGCATTTTCGACATGCAATATCAGTTCGTCAGGAGGGTGGGCCTCCGAAAGAGGATGAAAGCTTGGCATTGGAGTTGGCTCTCAAGCTTTGTGGAAGGAAGAATATTTCAGATGTTATTATCGAATGTAATTGCAAAATGATCCTGGATGCTATCAACAACCAGAATCAAGAAGTCCTGTGGCAAGCAAGATATGCTATTGAGTAATGTCATTTCCATTCTACATCTTAACATTGGGACAACATCCCGATATATTCATATAAATGCCAACATTGTTGAACATGCTCGAATGGAGGGAGGAGGGAGCCAAAGTTAGCTTTCCACGAATTGGAGGAGTCATGCGGTTGAATAGTCCTGTACAATTTGACATATATCTTGTGTAAATTTGATTTTTTATTACTTTGCAGGTCGTACATTGTACAGATCTTGTTGTCCAACATAATGTTGACGTAGGACACTTATTCTCAACATCCTCTACATTTCCTTCTTGTGATGCGGCGCTCGGATGGTGCAGAGAAGTTGGACGCCTACATAACATTGTTGTTGTCATTGTGAAATCCGAGAGAGGAGATGTAGGATGGAAAAAGTTAGAACTCGGTGGTATTTTTAGGAGCCATAAAAGCGCAAAAGATTTTGAAAGCATGAATCTGAACGTCGTCAAACGTAGAAGAGGAGGGACAAAGAAATGCGGTTGTCCTTTCGCCTTAAAGATTGTATCACTAGGATGTATGACGGATTATACAGTCCAAGTGAAGAATGGAAGTCACAATCACCCTATTGCCGACACACTCGTGGGTCATGCTTACGCCGGAAGATTGAATAGTGATCAAAAGATGCTAGTTAAAAAACTAGCCACTAGCGGAGTTGCTCCTAGACAGATTCACACAGCCTTGCGACAAGAAAACGTCGACACGAAGTCGACACTAAGGACCATCTACAATGCCTTAGCCGGACCAAAATCTGATAAAATGATGGGAAGAATGGCGATGCAGCAACTGATAAAGTTGCTTTCCGATAGTCACTATGTCCAGTACAGTAGAAGACACCCAGATTCGCAGGAAGTTCTTTCAATCTTATGGGCTCATCCTGATTCAATACATTTGGCTAGGTCCTTTGCCGATGTACTGATCCTTGATTGCACGTATAAGACAAATAAATACAAGATGCCACTTTTTCATGTCGTCGGATTCACCTCAACAGAGAAAAGTTTCACGGTCGCATTTTGTTTCATGAAGAGTGAGACTATTGCGGATTACACCTGGACGATGATGAGAGTCAAATCACTTTACAATGAACAAAAAGAGCCCTCCTTTTTGTTACGGACAGAGAGTATGCACTAATGAGTGCTGTGGATGCGATATTTCCTACCGTGCAAAGAATCTTATGTAGTTGGCATATAAATCGAAATGTTCAATCACAGTGTAAGCTAAAGTTCCAAAAGGTGGATGGAAAGCTCGATAAGGTCCGATTTACTGAATTCTATAAGGATTGGGAACTTATGTGGCGAGCCACTACCATAGACAATTACGACACGGCATGGTACATGTTCAAGGAGAAGTGGGGGCCGAGTAATCCGACATGTATATCTTACATCAACGATACTTGGCTAGCACCACATAAAGAGCAGTTTGTTTTAGCGTGGACCAACAAGTTGAAGCATTATGGCACAACCACTACAAACCGGGCCGAGGGAGCGCACTAAGTTTGAAGAAACGTCTTCGGTCATCGCTTGGTAACTTCGTGTTTGTTTGGGAAGCGATGGGTATGATGATATCGTCTGGCCTCCACGAGATTAAAGCATCATTTGAGATGAGTCTCAATATTACAAAACATGATCATAAGAAAGAACACATGTTGGATGCCTTAACTCACGAAGTGTCCCACAAAGCGCTGGGATTACTAATGGAGGAGATTGAGAGGGCTAAATTCGTTGGTTTTGATCCTGATGTTTGTGGTTGTGCATATCGCCATTCTCTCGGTCTACCGTGTGCACATGAAATCAACTTGTATCGACGTGAAGGAAGACCAATTCCGGTAGACGATGTCGATCAACGGTGGAGACAACTGTCAATTATGCCTCCGGTTGCTCTTGAAGATGACGTCTACTCTCTGCCGCAGGTGAAACTACTCCACGCTAGATGTTGCGCCTCACTTGGACCAGAAAGACGTTCTATCGAGAACCAAATACATGAACTTGCTAACCCATTATCTACTCGATTGCAAGAGCCATCTGTTGTTTCCGCTCGTAAGGGAAGACCACAGACAAGACTGACTAGCGCACAAAAGAAGAAGATCCAGTCTACTCAGAGAAATCCATCCTCATTCGAGCATGTTGATCGAATGTTTCAGAGAGCAGAAGTTAGCTTACCTTCTACTGGGTCGTAGAGGAGTAAGGTCCGTTTGTCGGAGGAAACAGAAAACAGTCGATGATGTTCCCGCTGACGGAGTTGAGAAACACTTACCTTCTGCTCTTGGCGTCTACAGTGACACATTTTCGCTTGAGATACGACACTATATATGGGTTATTGATGATGTTCCCGCTGACGGACTTTGTGGATTTCATGCTCTTGCCCAACATCTTGGGTATTGTCATAAAGAAGGGTGGAGACAAGTTAAGAGCCGAGCTTCATTCAGAGTTACAGTCACATCTTCCATTCTACACCAAGTTACTCGGTATCGAAATGGTGGGTTCTTTGTTGACGAGCCTTGTTTGCAATGAGACCGTTTGTGGAGAAGCAAACTACTTATCCGTACCTTCCGCTGCATACCTGTTTGCTAATAGGTATAATATACCACCAGTACTTTTTTCACCTAATAATAACAATACCTTCTTTCCAATGTGCCATCCGCCGGACAACCACGTTCGAACTACTCTTCCTGCAATTGTCCGTGTCGGAGACCACTTTGTTATTCCCAGATTTATTGGACATGCTCCTATTCCCCCACCAGCGAGTTGTTGGTCAAAGCATGCACCAGCTGAAGCGATCGGTTGGACGATTCCTTATTTGGGCGCAATAAATGCTTATAAGAGTTTGATGAAGATCGAGGACCCCGAAATCAGGCCCACAGACTATTTTGATCTTGTAATTGATTGAATGTGTATTTTCTTTTTTCTGGAAGATTTTGGGTTATGTTGGAAAGCTACTGTTTAGTTTGCTTTAGTTTTTTGGATCACTACTATGTTGGAAAGTTAAAGAATGGAAGTGTTTTTAGTTTTGTGGATCACTACTATGTTGGAAAGCTAAAGAAAAAGAATGGAAGTGTTTTTAGTTTTGTGGATCACTACTATGTTGGAAAGCTAAAGAATGGAAGTGTTTTTAGTTTTGTGGATCACTACTATGTTGGAAAGCTTGCTTTAGTTTTGTGGATCACTACTATGTTGGAAAGCTTCAGTTGAGGACTGCAGGCGTAGCCTGCAGTCCCCAATTGACAGAAGCTCAGGTAGGAGAGAATTTGAAAAAAATGGATGGCTACAGTGACTGCAGGCCTAGCCTGCAGTCCTAAGTACATTGAGGACTGCAG
The DNA here is from genome assembly GCA_029216955.1 of Iris pallida. NCBI lineage: Eukaryota > Viridiplantae > Streptophyta > Magnoliopsida > Asparagales > Iridaceae > Iris > Iris pallida. The sequence continues at coordinate 3,670,965 of JANAVB010029217.1, read as the reverse complement.
GCCTACCCTGCAGTCCTAATCGATTGTCTGTTTTTGTAAATATTTGGTGATAAACGTGTGTTTGGTTCCCTTGGAAACACAAATGTGAAGTACATTGTCGGAAACACATCAGTTCTAAATATCCCCAATCCAGAGTTGATACAGCTTATGACATATATTTGAGAAAACATACAGAGTCACAATTACCTGAACTCAAGAAGGTATCAGTTTCCTAGATCAAATTAACTGCAGATCATTGACCAGCATGATATGACCATTCACATAAGACTAGGGTAACTTCAACACTATCAAGTACTCTAATTACCTGAACTCAAGAAGGTATCAGTTTCCTAGATCAAATTAACTGCAGACTATCAGTTAACTTCAACACAAGACTAGGGTAACTTCAACACAGGAACCTCCCCTCAAGTACTCTTAACCCCAATTGACAAATCTCAGATCATCGAACTTGTTTATCAAGCTTGGTATCAACAACATTTCAAACAACATTCCAAAACATAAATACAAGGTGACATAATTCCAGTCATTCCAAAACAACATTCCAATACAACATTCCAAAACAAGACAAGTCATTCCAAACAACAATCCAAAACACAACATTCAACAAACAACAAAACCAAACATTCTAGACAACAATCCAAAAGAATCCCAGTCATTGGTCATTTCTTCTTTTCGTGCGTCGCTCCATCGTTGCGGAGAAGGGATATTCAGACAGGGTGTCTAAGTCTTGCATTTGTGTGGCGACTTCGACATAGTTTGCACCCTTGCAAATGACGAGACTTCTCGACAAGTCACGCAATTTTCTACCCTGCACAATGGTAAACATATATTAGTTAGGATAGTCACACAACATATGCTAATGAATGGATCACTTGCCATTTTATGCACAGCGGCGTACAACGCTTCCTTGGTCGGGATAGGAGTTTTTAGGGATGGCCCGGGCTTGTATGGATTGGTTAGGATAGTCATGCCGACGTACGCATGATGCTGCATGTAGTCGTCGCTATAATCGTACATCTCGCCCACCGGTCGACGATCGGAATTGCGTAATAAATGACTTTGCCACTCCACAAAAGAAGCCGGTAGTGCATTGAACTTTGGTTGATAGTAGGTTTGGACCTTATCCCCCTTTGAAGCCGTCACCACCCTGAGAGTGTCCTGCGGGACCGTCTGTATGTAACCAAATTGGCGAAGCACTCGGTTCGGCATGTATGGTTCCTCAATGTCATGTCAGGTAAGCATCTCGTGGAACAGAGCAACTTGTTGCATGGATCGACTCTGTCTCACATCACGGTACGGATCCCATACTATCTGTAGATGATAATTACAACATTAATGCGGTGACCGACGCTAAGTAAGATAAGTATTCATTATCAATACAAGACAGCGCATTCCGCAAGGCATGTAATGCGTCCAGTTTTTTGGCGTCGGATGAGTTGGATATATTTTGCTTCCATCTGTACATCCTGGGCAGACGCTCATCGTAGTCTCCGACGACTGTTGCACGTTTGAGCGTCGAAAAGTGCTCATAAATCCATGCCTTGATGAAAAACATTAGAAAAGTTAACAACGCTAGCGAATACACAAGTATAAACTAGTAAAGAACTTACATGAAGTAAGGTCTGGCATCCGGCAATAGTCTTCGAATTGACACGAGATGCCGCCTCAAGCTCGCGGTATAGGAATACAAGAAGACCGCTTCCCCAAGAAACCTCTCCCAGGTTATTCAGATTTCTGAAGTATAAAAGATACCTCGAATTTATCGAAGTTCCAGACTTATCTGTGATGCCGACACATCCAAAAATAAACATCAAGTATGCACGGGCAAGCCTATTTGCATCATCAGCAACCCCGGCTACGCTAGTCAATGACTCCAAAAATTTGAGAGGGAGAGATTGCCCCTTCTTGAAACCTTCCAGAGATGTAAATGCCGACGGCTCTAGTCCGAGGGACTCGCCGACCAGTGGGACCATCTCATCGTACCAATGGAAGACCATCTGCTCTTCGTTGTCGCTCTCCCACGGACGACCATCCACAGGAACACCCAATATTTGATAAACGTCGTCAAGCGTAATCTTCATCTCCCCACACCGAAGATGAAACTGTTCGTCTCCGGGTGCCAACGCTCGACAAATGCAGTGACTAGGACGTTGTCGACCGTCTGATAGCTATATTTTGCCAAATAATACAAGCCGGTAGGGGCAATAAGGACCTTGACGTCGTTTGCGAGGTCGTCGTACGCCCAAGAGCGACATTTCGTGTCGTGATTGATAGGTCTTAGGATACGCATATGGGCCTATTCCAACATTTATAGAACAAAGTGTCAACATAATTTGCAACTTGATAATGAATACAATACTAGAACTATAGGGCGTTGTACTTACAGGTTTATTCCAGATTTTGTACGCAATGTGGTGCTCTATTGACGTTAAGATTGTGCACCCAATTGGACGTGGATCGCCCTGAGGGTTGAGATGAGGGTGGGGATGATGGTCCAGCTCCTTCATCCCCTTGATCTCCCCTAGAATCATCCACCGGTGGTACGTACTCCTCATCGGAGCTAGATGAAGAACTAACTAAATCCTTTTTCTTCAAGGCCACCCTCTTCACTATGCCTCGACTCTTTGACCTCGTAGCCGGTTCAATGGCTATAACTAGAGGTTTCTCGGCATAACGCACTAATTGGCGTGTTTTTCGTTCCGACGTTGTCGGACGCTTTCTCTTGGCACCTTCCTGCACTAATTGACGTGTTTTTCGTTCCAACGCTGTCGGACGCTTTCTCTTGGCACCTTCCTCCCCGCGGCTACGATGGCAAGAAGAAGTAATGCAAAATTATAGCGAAAATAATACAAAAAACAATAAACTCCCTGCAGTCCTAAGTCGATTGAGGACTGCAGGCCTACCCTGCAGTCTCCAATTGACAGAAACTCACTCCTTCTTAATTTTGAAAAAAATAGATGGCTGCAGTGACTGCAGGCCAACCCTGCAGTCCTAAGTCCATTGAGGACTGCAGGCCTACCCTGCAGTCCCCAATTGACAAAAGCTTCCTTCTTCCTATTTTTGAGAAAAATAGATGGCTACAGTGACTGCAGGCCTACCCTGCAGGCCTAAGTCGCTTGAGGACTGCAGGCCTACCCTACAGTCCCCAATTGACATAAACTTCCTTCTTCCTATTTTATCTCAAATAGATGGCTACAGTGACTGCAGGCCAACCCTGCAGTCCTAAGTCCATTGAGGACTGCAGGGTAGACTATACCCTGCAGTCCTAAGTCCATTGAGGACTGCAGGGTAGACTGTAGGTGTACACTACAATCCTGATTAACAAGACGCACGAAATTTCAAAATTTGGTACACAAGCTAAGGGAGCAAAAAATAGAAGGAAACGTAGCCATACCTAGCTTGAGAATGTTTTTTGCGACCCATGAAGAATGCCGAGAAGTTTTTCGAGTATCTCCGAGGAGGCTATCGGCTCGATGGATAGTAGAGAGCGGAGAGAGGGAGGTGAGATGGAGGGGGGCTGTCGGATGGAGGGGAACGAATGGGGAAGGGGGGGTTGTCGAGTTGAGGAGGGGAACGAACGGGGAAGGGGGGGATGTCGGGTTGAGGAGAGGGGGGGGGGGGGGGCGAACGGGGAAGGGGGGGATGTCGGGTGGAGGAGGGGGGAACGAACGGGGAAGGGCGGGGCTGTCGAGTTGAGGAGGGGGGAACGAACGGGGAAGGGGGGGGGGGGGGGGGCTGTCGGGTTGAGGAGGGGGAGGCGTGAACGGGGAAGGGGGGATGTCGGGTGGAGGAGGGGGGAACGAACGGGGAAGGGGATTTTGTGGACGAACGGGAGGGAAAAAGTTTGGGTTTTTTGTTTTCTTTTTGTTTTTTTTTTCCTTTGGTAGCCCTTAGTAAAATGGTTCATTTTAGGTTGCCCTTAGTAAAAATAAGAGTGTAGGATGGTTGCTCTTAGTAGGTTGGTGGCCCTTAGTAACAAGGGGGTGACCTTTAACATTTGCCTAGTAAAAAGGGGGTGGCCTTTAACATTTGCCTATATTTTAGAGTGTCCACGGTGTGTCTGATATGTGTGTCAACGGACATGACATGTCTTTTGGAGTGTCCCATGCTTCTTGGATTCTATTTGATTAAGTTTTATATATCATCTGAAATAGTATCAAAATTTTCCTTTTCCTTAGGGTTCTTGCTGATGCATACCGTTCAGGCAATAGTGAAGCTTTTAATGTAGGTAAGCATTTTTGTAATGTTTCGTGTTTATTACCATTGACCTTATTTTTGGTGCTTAACACAAGTGAATAGGTTGATGGATTTGGTATGTCATATTATCACCCAAATCCATTTCACCAGGCTTTGCGATTTTGTTATATCCTAGCTTAAAAACACAATCTCATGGAGAAGTTTCATGTAACATATTATTCACTAAAAATTGGCATATTTATGTTTTTCTTATGCCTCAGCCTTCCAGAAACATGGACTGGATTGTGCAAATTGGACCGAGCCAGTATACACGGACCTGACTAGGTCTGTTGAGGCTAATTTATCCTCTCTTTTTTCTTTTCTTTATCACGTGACATTACTCCCAACTTTTACTATTTCGGTACTATTCTCTCTAGAGCTCTACCTTTCATAGCAGTAATTCAAATAATAAGTTACAAATGCATTCTTATAATTACGTCACTGGGTATTTTTTTATTAGTGGATGCTATTGAGCATGTACCACCAGAACATGTAAATAAGTATATTATCTCTAAAGAGCTACGTATCATCTTTTTTTTTCTTTGCAGAAAGGCTGGTGGTGATGAAGAAAGGATGCTGATCTTATTCTTCAACCGTGTAGGTGTCTAGTAATTACATATAGAACTTCTTACATGCTAGTTTCTTGTTAGAACAAGGAGATATGTTTCACATGTTCCTGCAAGTGGTTTTGTTCACTGTCCACATACGACTCCATATTGCTCCATGTTGTGCCCATTGAGAATTGCCACCGAAAGTTGCTCTTTCTATATTCTAAGTTTTTGGTGCAGCCTAAGGTTAGAATACTGCTCTACGTCACGCCTTGCTCCCGTAAGAGCGATCGTCCTCGCTAAGACGTGATGCCGCGTAAGCCTAGATTGCGCCCACGTTAGGCGGGTTCCATAATGACCGATTACAGGCTAAGCGACGGGGTCGTCGTACATAAGTCCCAAGCAGAAACATTGATTAATACCAGCGAAAACTGAAACAAAACACAAGTCAAGCAAATAGCTCTTTATTGATATTGAAACAAAGATTACATAGGTGGGCATGAGGCCAAGATTACAATCACTAAGTCTCACTCTTCTCACAATACAAGTCACTCTGCTCTCTCTCATCTCTCAATACGATTTGACGAGCCAGCAGATGCTTCAGATAGACGATGTCCATACATTATGTCCCGTATAAGTCTAGAGTCCATGCAGCCGCGCGCATCGAAACGCAAGGAACTCCGTACCTCGACGCATCCAAGCGAGCTCCGCGCCAACGAGCTTCTACCTGTTCATGCACATGCAAATTGTATGTGTGTTAGTACTCAACTGTACTGGTGGAGTGAGCTCCTTATCCACCCATACAAAACCGACACGTTCATTTACTTTGTGCAACATAATCCCTTTATGATTGTTTTTCTATTCTTGTCTTAGGTTCGATTTTAGGACATAGGCTCTTGGCCTATTTTGTGTCTCTAGACCATCCCCGTACCTACAACGTCAACTTATCAAGGCGTGCTTGCCTTTCGGCGCATACTCAGAGACGCAACTACACGATAGTACCAAATTCCCATGTGACCGTGCTACAAGTCCATTGTGCTAACATCGTGGTCGTATCATAAGCTCTATTTGTGTGTCTGTATTGAGGCCGTGCCTCGCAACTCAGTGTGACTTAATCATATTGCCGCCTCACGGCCCATGCTGCTTTTAATCATCAACTGACTCAATCAAGATTTGTGAACTAAGTGTCACTTAACCAACTTTGCTCTACGGCGCTTCCTGACTTAAACTCGAAACGACTCAAATCCAACTTATGCAACTCTATGCCAACAACTTAATACTCGACGCCACATCTCATGCCGAAGCACGGTGTCTTCGTTGCAGCCAAATCTTAGGTCCAAACATTGTGTTCTGATAGTGCACACATTCAACTCGACTCATTCCAAAGGCATGCACGCGGATCGTCGCTATATGTCGACTCATCTATATGAAAGTCACTAGCACCACAAGCTATCTTGGACTTATAGCTTTGCTATTCGGTGACCCTTTCAGCGCAAGTAGCGAGCCCCGTTGAAAGTTTTCGAATAACTTGAGCGGTACTCCCAGCTCGGCTATATTGTGTTTCCTCCTAGGCCGAAACGGTCCCATGGCCCAAGGATGCCGCTCGAGGAAACTTTTCCTTGTCGACAAGTTGTCCAATGACCATGCAAGACTCGACTCGAACTAACGTCTCATACAGTCATTTTTCTTCTAGTGCTACCATCTTTTCAGGACCATGTTCAAGACTTCTAATATTTGAGACCGCTTCAATGATCCATGGTCGCGAGTATTCTTCAATGCTGTCCTATCAATTTACTTAACTCAGAAACGACTATTTGATAGCCCTTTTTCTAAACTCACTTTGAATCAGCCGTGGCTCGTGTCTTAAACACTAAGTTCGTGACATCGTGTCTTAAGCCAAATTTGTGTTCTGTGCGACATTAACACCTAAGTCATACTTTATATGACGGACCTTGGGATCGTGGAACTAAGTGACTTGACAACCGCAGAAAATATGAGACAGTGCTTAGAATGACTTTGATAACCCAACGTAACTTGCCTAACTTAATCGTGCAATAACTTGACGAGCAAAGGCTGCGTCAAGCCTTGCTTCGTGGGAACGTATCATGCACACGTTCGACTTTGAACAACCAAGTCATTTGGGTGCCTAGACTTATGCCACAAGCCGTGCGGTGCAACTTAACCCGTGGGGGCGAGCAAAGGCTATGCCAAGCCTTTGACGTTGGAACTGTGCATGCTTTATCAATCATTTATGTGAGCGACGTCTATGACTTCGGCTAATTCATAGCTTTGTGGCGAAGACCAACTTTCCTTCTCCCAAGCCACGGGACGAAGGATCGAGTGTCATTTTGAAGGCCACTGTACAATATTTCTAAGCCGACCGTGGGACCTTTCCATATTCTAACTCAGTTTGACCTGACTTGGATTATTCTCTTAGCTATGTGGATTCGTCTCTTTTATTATCAAGCCTACTTGTGCATTTAAATTTTTTTGTTTTATTAGTGCGAAGGCCAAGCTGAGGCAAGTTCACCGAAGCCACCCAGCTGAACGAGGAGTCGCCTCGAACGTACGGGTCTTCGAGCAAGCCGTTGCATGGCTAAGTCCAAACGCAGTTGACGGTTTGATTCCTCCGATTGACTGAGCGGGACGGGGCACTACACTCTAGGCTCACCTGGACTAACATCCTAAGTAGTTGAAGCCGATGTAGCAATCCAGGCACAAGAGCTTTACATCATACCTTGGCAAGATTTCGGACGTAAAATAGCCATATTTTGCTTATGGACGTAACATTTTGCCTTAATGCATCCACTTCCAATAAGAAAGTGACCTGGAGCTAATTGATGTTGCCTTAGTAAAAACCGTCTAATACTGCAATAAGAAAACCCCCCCGTCTTTTAAGACTGCATTTGTATCCTATCAGCTCACGACTTAAGCAGAATCCTGGCCCATTTGTATCAGTGTATGCATAATACTCCCTGACCTTTTACTGTAACAATCAGGGAAGTTTTGATTATCGAGGATGGAGTTTTTAATTCACTCCTTTGTGGTTGAAGATTTTTTCTTGGTATTTGCATTTATAGACTTTTAAAGATTAACAGGTGGTCTTTTATACCATTCTATGGTGTTAATATTTGTATAGGGTATATTTCATCAATAGATTTATTCTTTTTCACAGAGATGGCACGAATGGTGTCGCATCTCTACTTTCTTTCTAAAATATTTAAGTATTATTTGTAAATTAAATCAAATTCGTTAATGTGTGGTCTTAATCATATTGGTCTGTGCAGATTGGTTGGCCTGCCTCGCTACCTACTAATGAGAAGAAGCATTCGTGAAAATAATTTTACAGGAAAAGGTACAATTTTGGTTTATGGGTGCTTCTTGTTTACACTTATTTCTCATTTGTATCTTATAAACCTTCCATGCATTTCTGTGAATTCCTGGACCTTACTGGTTAACTAGAAAAATAGCTGCCTCAGGATGTATACAAACATTTGGAATTCAAGTACTTTTATGCATTCAGTCGGTTTGGTCCAACTGCACTGAGGTTTTATAGACCAAACAGAATTGATAAATATCCATAATTCAACTGAACCGAGCTTAGTTCAATAACCCGAAACCGAAATAAGCTGAAGTGTTACCAGTTTTGATTTAGTTTGTTTACTGATTTGTACAGTAAATGTTGTCGGATTCCAACAGTCTTGGTTTGTGAAGACGATGGACCGAATTAGACAGCAAGGGGGGTCATAGACGACTGCCCAAAATCGAGATCCATTGAGATATCTAGCTGACGACCCACTTAGGTGCAACACCGATGAAATTTCAAATCCTTGGAGATCCATTGCTGACAAAGTTACCTAGTTGAGATCCTCCAAAACTGAATATATATATATATATATATATATATATATATAATGCCCAATTCGGTCGGATGGGTCTTCTTTCCGATTTGAAGCATATAATACACAGCCTTAAACGCAGCATTGGAACTTTTGCTTGAGAAGAGCAGTTACCTTGTCTGAACAAATTAACTAAGTTTTAGCATAGTGATTTATTCTTTTTATGATCATCAATTTCTTTACATATTAAGGTACACATTAGAGCCTACCTTTCTTCTTATGCCATTAAGGAAAGCTCAAGCCGAGTCAGTTCTCTTAAAATGAGCCATTATAAATATCTTTGATCTAATACATCCCATGCGTTACGGGTAGTCTATACCTGAGAGTTGAAAGCAATCTCCGATATGATTTTCTTTCATATAAGTTTTCCCTGTTTTATTCATAGTTTTCTTCTGATATAATCTACTTAATTCAATTTCTAACTTTGTCCTCTCTCTATGCCTTGGCACTTATTTCTTTCTCAAGTTTGGCGAGTGCCTAGCATCCTTGCTGGTGTCAGATTCTGTTTTATCATGGAGTTCTACTGTAACAAAATCTTAAATAATTGATAGTTTATTGGCAGCAAAAAGCATTGGAGGATTTTGCAGCATCAAGCAACTTAACTTTGCGATCCGGAGTGGAAAGTGAGTCCTAATTGTCTTATGACCCTGTCCACTTTGATATTAGTTTTTATAAGGTGTATCCTGTCAATCAGTTCTGGACAATGAGTCATCTTGTTGATTACGTGACATTGTATAATTAGCGAGTAAGATGTCTAGTGGTTTTATGTTATATGGATTGCATAATCTTTATAAGATCTTTCAGTTTTACCCTTCTAAGCTCATCATATTTGGTTTATAAATAAATAAATGTGATAATCTGTGCTTCTATAAAAAAATGGAGTACAATTAATATGTAAAATAAAAATACAGTGGACTATTTCCTGGGAGAAAGATGTATTAAGTCGGAATTATTTGTGCAAAGTGTTACCACAGGAACTGAACCCTTTAATAGAAATTTTTGGTTTTGCGGTGTTTTCTTTGGCCCTGATATTATCACCTGTCGGCAGTACGGTGCCAAAGTCCTTAGGAAGGACAAACTTATAAAGTCTCACAAGGGATAAGCCACATAACCCTAATTTCTTTCTTTTCTTGATTTCTTAAAATCGTAAAGTATATAGAGTTTGTGGGTTTAAGTTACGGTATCAGGTTTCAGGGTTTTAACTCTCTAGAGGGTTAAGAAACCGTCAAAGCACTAGGAGGATTATGACTTAAGAATCATCCCCTTCCCCTTTTCTCTTGTGTCCTTGAGCGACTTCTGAACTTGGACAAGGACAGCAAGCAGCAGGTCTGACGAGAATTGCAAATAGCTGCTCCAACTAAGGACAAAGACAGCATCTAACTTGGCATAGGGGTAGCAAGCAGCAACGCCAACAAGCAACAGTCTGAAAGTGTGTGCTAGCAACTCTCAGAGGCTCAGAAGAAAAGCTGCAACCCCCATAAACGGCATGCCAGGACTTAAAGTGGCAGAGCCGGTGAGGCTTCTAGGAGGGTAATAATGGTAGCAAATGGAGAAGAAAATGAAGATTTCAAACCAATGAGATGTTGAAAATTCACAAGATTTAAGTACTAAGCACAAGCCCCTGAAATTAAAATTCAGTTTCAAGTAATTTTAATCCTCTAAAGCTCTGATACCATGTAAGAAAGAATTATCTCTCTCTAATTCGGGCAGACGCCCAAATATATGTACAAAGGTGTGGTCACCTTATGGTGATAATACCACAGAACAACTATAGCGATGTGTAAATTTTTACTTGTAGATCTCAAAAGAGATGGGGACTAGCACATCAATTATAGTTTATGCTGCTAATTTCGATTGACTTTACTCTTTCTTGAATTCAATTAAGGTGTGTTTGGGTTCGGGGTGTTGCATGATTGCCCCTCCACTGTAGTAAACATTACTAGTAATCTAGACAATCAGTGTTCGATCTGCTGGATTTGGTATTACTGAAATCACCCTAAACTAAATTAAGTGATGCAAATAAATAATTGTAGTAACACCTACCGTTTGTGGAACCACATTGTAAGTGTCCTTGTGATGAACCAAACACCCCCTTGTCTGAACCTGACTTTGCTATTAGTGCTGAACGTGCAAATGTTGTGGTATATATTAGATATTTCCTCTTGTTCTATAGTACAACTACGCTCTCACTCGGTAGGGTGATGACGGGTAGTTGACAATTGGTCAATTTCATCCGAAGGTCATTATCTACATATTATAATATTTTAAATTTTGGAGGACAAAAAGAGAAGTAAACATGATGTTGAAGAGAAGTGCGGAGGTTTTGAGGAAGTCTTTTGGAAATTCTAACTTCACTTGTTATGCGCTTAATTGATTTTGGTTGTCCAAGTAGCTACTTGTTGGGAGAGTGACTCACCTGACTAGGATATATTTATTGAGGTAGGATAGGTGATATAGGATGAGGCAAAAAATAGGAAATGGTTACATAGTAGGAAAGATTGATTTATAGAAATATAGAATCAATACTAGAGGAGTCTAATAATAAGTCAAGAATACAAATAGTCAAATATAGACATGCAAACTAATACAGGGAACTTGATACAGAAAGTTACACTTTATCCTCGACTAAATATAATAGACCCTTTTACATTGTAATTTTGCATTTTTAACTGCAAGTTGTAGTGTATAATGGATTGAAAGTTGAATTACTATGGGGAAGGGGATATTGATCCTTTCCTATAACATCTTGTTTAGTTGATTAATCCAACATGGTTTAGGTAACATAAGCTTTGCCATCAATTAAGGTTGTTTATGTTTTATCAATTCCATAGTGGAGGCTAACTACTAGGGGCCCTTTGCGGGAAGTATGGGAAACACATGAGTCATCTTTCTCTTTCATGAGGATACTCAAACCATCCTCATCCAAGCCTTCTTCCATCAGAATGTGGTCGACTAAAGCTCCATTCAAATTTGACACAGTTATATGACCGGCTGTCAACCTAACATCAACCCTATATATTGGTGTAAAATTCCTAGTCATTCTAGCAATGAGCATGAGAGGGTAATTCCATAAAACCTAGGTGACCAGTGGCAGGTAGGTAGACCTACCTTTTGGATTGCATTTTAAGCTCGTGCAACCAAGGAGCACCCTCCAAGTTCTCCTAGACTATAAAGAGTCTAGACTAAGAGATAAGATGAAACAATTTGCTAGAGGAAATTGCATCCATCTCTATGACACATTACGCCGAAGGATGAATGCATGACAATCCCCAAAACATCCATCCAATCCATCCAAACCAAGCCTTATCCCACAGTGATGGGGTTGGGAATAGTGACTATCCCCAAAACATAACTAAATATTAACAACCAAATAGTATATCATGGGACAACTAGCTATGCAAATATGATGCGACTATGCTAATTTAATAAAGGATCCATGATGCATCATAATTATGGAGGAGGAAGGACAAGTTTAACATATATACCAAATCCTGCAACTCAAAGCATCTGGTAGAATAAATACTACAATTTGAGAACTTAATGGATGACGGCAAACTTCATATATTGCCTGTTCATGTTCTTCTCACATTGGATTAGGGTAGCATGCTATATTCTGGATACTCGATCCTTTGGGGTTCTTGATGAAGATTCATTCCTGTAAGGCATTGGTTTAAGTAAAAAATGTAGGTAAAAGTGGAATGAGGCTTGTGGGGTGTGGGTGTGTGTGTGTGGTGGTTGGGGGGGGGGGGGGGGGGGGGGGGGGAGGTGCGAAGATGTTAAGAAATTCTAATGTGAAAGGTAAAAAATGTGAATGTCGGTTTTTATTTACTAGAATTTTTTTTTTTTACCTTCACACCACGTGTTGAGAGGAAAATGTAATTGTCTTTATTTCATGTCAGCTGCCATCAGTTAGAGAGCTAGAATAAATACCTATGACTGCTGAAACTCACAATGGTAAAACAATGTTGATTTTGGACAAGGAAGGAAGAATAAGAGATGGAGAGAATGGAATGAATTACTCTATTGAGCCCTGAGGCCGGGTATGTATCATGGTTTAAAGTATAGGCCGATACCGATCCGATACGGCCGATACCGATACGGTTTGGCATGTTCCGATCCGATACCCACCGATACCAAATATTGACCGATGCCGACATTGGGGGTCTTTGTTCCGGTCAATTCGGCAAAGAAAATTAAACAGCATAGGAATAGTCCGATACCGATTCCGATACCGATATTGTGAACCTAGGTTGAAAGCATAATAAGGTTGTAAAAGCATGTAAAAGAATCCGATACTACCGATAATTATTTGTTTTCCAATACCAAAAAATCCGATACTCCGATCCGAAACTGCCGATACTACCGATATCGCCGATACCAATACTCATAGGAAAAGTCCGATATCGATTCCGATACCGATACTTTGAACCTTGGTATGTATACCCCATAGGTCGACGACAGTCTTGCCGTCCGGCCGATGTGGGACTAAAGGTACATCATGTCTAACAATGACATACACATTCTTCTCTTTACTTGGTCTAGTAAGAAATAACTGATACACCGAGTACTATTTTGTAAGCTATTTTAGTTCCAGTATTCTACTGAATCTATTGTTGTTGCAAAGGACTGTGTGAGCTGTATGATAAAAAAACTTCACATGTAACACACTAACTGTTATGGCCATTGAATTAAAAAGCGCGCCTAGGCGCGCGTCTAGGCGCAAGGCGCAGCGAGGCGCAGGGACAGCGCCTAGGAACAAGCTAGGCGCACCACCTTAAAAAAGCGCGCGCCTAGTGTAGAAAGGCGCAGGCTCCAGGCGCTCAACAAGGCGCGCCTAGGCGTAAAGTTACTTTTATATATATATTTCCAACCTTCTATATACATGTTATATAGTTTATGGGCTTTATTGGAAAGTATAGAAATTATTGTCACTAATATTATTGTGGGTTTTAGATTGTTTTCTAAATTAGAATGTACTTCTATATTTAAAGGCTTATATATATGTGGTTTGTATATTATATGTATATAGCTTGGGTTATTTATATCTAATGGACTTTTAGATTGTTATATATATATATATATATATATATATATATATATATATAAAGAATAATTTTGTGCCTATAATCAGTGATATTTTCAAGGAATTTGGACTTCTATGTAGCTAAGTTTTTAAATGTAGATATTTTTTACATATAAAGAAAAAAGTGCGCCTAGCTTTCAAAAGGCGCGCCTTGAGCCTTGCGCCTCAGGCTCCAGGAACCTTTGCGCCTTGGTGCGCCTTTCACCTTTTAAAACTATGGTTATGGCATTCACTCAATAATGTAACTTATATATAGTACTTATTTGCTATCTGTGATTGATGGAGAGTTCATTTTAACATTTTTAACTGTGATCTTAGCTTTAGAATTCATATGCTTCAATCTTGTAAGACAGTTCGTTCCTTCACGCAATGTAAATTCTAATGTAATTTGCAATTTTCTTTTTGTAGTTTTATTGATGATGCAGTTAAAGAAAGTCTGCCAGTAGTTTTCTTGACTGCTTATGGTAAAAGTGGAGAGAAAATGGCCAGGTTTGTTTGATGCCTCTCTCTCAAAAGAAATACTTGTCCATTTGGAGCTTTTCCTTCTATTTTATCCATTTTAAGGTTTTCATGATCTGTAGTGGGACATAAACAATTATTAGCGTGTAAACTACACTTGTATATGTGTTAGCCTCAGAAACAAGGACAGCAGTAGTTGCAAATGGGAGCCAGATTTGACTTTTTTAGTGTTAGTTTGTCATTTCTGTTGAAATTGTAATCCAAATTATATTAGATATAGTTAGTTAAGATTATATAAGATATCAATTATATTTAATATTGTAGTATATGTTAATCCGGAGTTGAGTCAAAGTCCTATTGAAGTTGGTTGATTGTAACTATAAATAAAGTGTTGCTCTGTGTACTGGTGCAATACATAAGCATAGAATAGAATAGAACAGAATAGGGGAGAGGTCAACTCCTAGTAGCCTTAGTGAGGGCGTGAGTTTCTGTAAAGCTATAGTTATTATTGGATATTATATTGGTCGAGTTCTTCTCTCTTCTATCTCCACATATACAAAAGTGTTCTTTTTCACAAAAGTTAAACATGGTATCAGAGCTAAGGAGCTAAAGATTCCGGCAGTCGTTATTATTGTGGTCACAACATAAAGGCATTTCTGTTGTTGCACACTTTATCAAATTTGTTTGTTCTTGGCGGTGCATTAGTTTGAGAAAGATAGATGACATACATGTGGTTTCAATTGCTCAGAGCCTCGGAGTTGTTGATCTCGCAGGGTTGTGGGAGACTATATAAAAAGGCTATGAAGAGCCTAGAAATAAGTTCTCGTCAGAGAAGAATAAAAATGAGTCACAGAGGCCCCTGGACAGAAAAGCTCTTGTATTCATCCTCAAAAGAGTTGATATAGATATAATTTTGGAGATTTTAAGAACTGAAATAACGAAAAATATTTGGGAACAAATACTGATGATTCATGAAAGAAAAGAGGTAGAAGATGAGGATATTCAGCCACAAGCAATTTCTAAAGGGACGATAACCTCTAAAAAGCGACCAAATTGTATCCATATCAACCCTTTTGAAGAGGAATATACGAGTTTTTCTGTCCAACATCCTCTCTGAACCATTTTCCATTTTGAAGATAATCTATTTATAGACTCTTCATAGCCTTTTTCTACACTCTCTCTCACAAACCCTGTGAGATCAACAACTCCATCTGAAGGCTCCAACTTTCACTTATGTTACTAATTCTTCTCCCTCGTACACGATAACACGATGATCGCCATGATCTTCAGCTCATTAGTTCTGATACCATGTTGAATTTTGTAGATGTAGGACGATAGAAGAATATGGAGAACTCAAAATAAGAAGAATATGGAGAACTCAAAATAACTTAAATTATAAACCTCAAACATCAATACAAGACTCCTCTGTTACATATGCACTCTCTCTCTCTTTCTTTAATTATTCCTTCCCATGTCTACAAACTCTGTTGCACCTATACACTCAGAATGTGTTCAAAGAAATAACTGGATTAAGGGATGATGTTGAAAATGGTAATCCAATATATAATTATATATTCAATAAATAACACTTTTTGAATATTGATGGAGTTCTCTCTTTCATTGGTCGAATTCTTCTAACCTTGGTTTTCTTATCAAGTTATAATCAAATATATAATTATATATTCATTAAATAACACTTTTTATATATTGATAGAGTTCTCTCTTTTATTGGTCGAAATCTTTTAACCTTGGTCTTCTTATCAAGTTAACTTGTTGCCAGTATGCCCTCGGTACTTTTATCTTTGGTTGGACATGAAAAAGTGTTAAAGAATTGATATAATTGGTCGATATATATATATATATATATATATTTGGAATAATGGTGAATTTATTCCTCGCATATAGCGGAAAAGGTATTACAATACATAAATATCACACCTTCCCATGTCCCAAATTATAATATTATGGGGCCATTACTGATACATCGAAGTCTATGTTATGTAGAATTCTAATAGGGGGGTAGTCAAGCCCTCGAAAATACGTCTGTTCCGCTCCTTCCAGATGTGCCAAACGGACGCGGCGAGACGAACTCTGGCTTTTCTGGCCCACCCCGGATCCCGGCCTCTGTGATCTCGGATCCAGCTGAGAATGCTCCGGATGTCTCTATCTACCCTAACTCCTCTCAGCTGCGCGCACTGCTCAGTCCAAATGTGCCAGGTCACCGGGCATACAAAGAAGAGATGCCCCATAGATTCGTCCTCCCCATTACATAGCACACATTTGGCATCCGGGATCTGCATCCCAAACCTGAGGAGTCTGTCTCTCGTCATCAGTCTACCCCGTAGAAGTCGGTATGCACATAGTTGTATTTTTCGGGCAACTCCCTTGCCCCAAATGAAGTTCACCTCCTCAGCCCAGTCGTGGTGGGTCCGAACCAAGTCGTAGCAGCTACGAAAGCAGAATAGACCTGACCCGCCCCCCGTACCTGGACCGGCTCAGCTCCAGGAATCCCCATGCTGGCTAGCGTCAATAGTAATCAGGCGAATCTCCTCAGCAAGCTGAGCAGTATATGGATATCCTTCTTGTCTCCAAACTCCATCTCTGATGATGCGACTGCATTTGAGCCCCCTGCCCGCTTCTCTGTCCAGCTGACCTCCCAATATCTCGAGCAAGGATCTGGAACCCAACCAAGGGTCTAGCCAGAAGTCGGTAGTCGTCCCATCTTTCATGTTCCTGCAGATAGCGGTCTGAAGCACCGGTCGACACCTCAGAATGGCCTTGAACGTGACCGAGAAATTGTTGTCTATCCTGCAGGCCCAGAAGTTAGTCCTCCTTAAGTATCTGTTCGCCATCCATTCCGTCCAGAGCGACCCCCCCTGATGAATCTCCAGGCCATCTTCACACAAGCTGCCTTCCTGACCGCATGAAGAGGCCTCAACCCCACTCCTCCTTCCTCCCGAGGCCGACATAGCTGGTCCCAGGAGATCGCATGTATCCCTCCCCTCCAGATGAAGTCAGCACAGATGGCCTCCACTTTTCGAATAGTAGCCGTAGGGATCTGGATAGACTGGAGCCAGAACATCGTGATGCCCGCAATAACCGAACGCACTAACTCAATCCGTCCGCCAAATGATAGACCCGCAGCTTGCCAGCCTTCCACTCTCCTCTGAGCAAAATCCACCAAGCTATGACAATCCTGCTCTCTGGCATAGTTGACCGTCAGCGGGACCCCCAGGTATTTCACTGGGAGCTCGCCTCTGTCCACTCCCAAGGCGAAGGCTCTCTCCTCCTGCTGTGTACACCGGGAGCTGAAGTAGACTCTGCTTTTCTCCCCATTTAACTGGAGTCCAGATAGCCGTCCGAACTCCTCCATAATGTCAGAGATCGCTCTCATTCCCCGCATGGAAGGCTGGAGTAGCACCAATAAGTCGTCAGCCTAGATCAAATGGGAGACAACCGGACTCACCAACCGGAAAAGGGGGACTATCCTCTTGCTATGCACCGCCGTATCCATCATGCATGTAAAGTACTCCATCACCAAGGTAAATAAATACGGGGAGAGGGGGTCACCCTGCCTCAACCCTATTGCTCCTGAAGTAGCAATGCGGCGTGCCCTGGATGAGGACTGAGAAAATAGGGGAGCAAATGCACTTCCTCACCCTCGCAACCCACCTCTCGTCGAACCCCATGGCAAGCATCAAGTGACACAGGAAGTCCCGGTTGACCGTATCATAAGCTTTTCGGAGGTCAAGCTTCACACAAGCCTTCATCCCCCAGGTTTGCTGAACTCCCTCACCATCTCATGAGCTAGCAGGCTGTGCTCCGCTATTGACCGGCCCTTGATGAACGCTGCTTGATTCTGGGACACCAATCCCTGCATAATCCCCTCCATACGCCTGCACATAAGATGAGTGATAATCTTATAAAGAAAATTACAGCAGGCAATGGGCCGAAAATCTGCAAGTGAGGTCGCTCCCTCCTTCTTAGGAACCAGCGTCAAGAAGGTGTGGTTCATCTCCTTCAGAAGCCTGTCCTCCGCAAAGAACTCTTGTACCGCCGTCAGAACAGGGGCCTTAAGCACACCCTAGTGTCGCTTAAAGAACCCTGAAGAGAAGCCATCAGGCCCGGGAGCTTTGTTGGGATTAGCCCTCATCACAATGTCTTCCACCTCCTCCATCCTCACAGGTGCCAAAAGCATGCTGTTCCCATGGTGGGACACCAGTCTCTTCGTGACAAGGGCTGGGAACGTGCTAGTGTAATCCGTCTGCTGATATAGGTCAGTGTAAAATCTGACGGCCTCCTCCTGAATCTCCACCGGGTCCCCTACAAGACGTCCCTCGGCATTCAGAAGTCTGGGGATGTTGTTCCGGTGCTGACGGGTGCGGATCACATCGTAGAAGAATTTGGTGCAGCGGTCTCCATCTTTGAGCCATGTACATTTAGCCCTCTGTGCCGCACTAATCTTCTCCTGCAGTCTCATGATGCTGACCTCCTCAATCAGTATCTTCTCCTTAGCCGCCAGCTCCCCGTTCAGAATGTCAGCTTGGAGAGCCACCTGAGTGTCCCGAAGCTCGGCTTCCTTATCCGCCAGAGAAGTCCGCGGTCTCGTCTTCACCCAACCCCTGAGAGCACGCTTGAGCTGCTTGAGTTTGTGAACCATGCGGAACTGAGCCGTGCCATCCCGGAAGTGCTGCATCTCTCCCGTAACCACCTCCTCATATCCAGTCGACAGATACCAGCTGTTGTTATACCGAAACGGCCTCACCCTCAAAGTGGGTCTCTCACAGAGGCCAACCCGGATAGGAGAATGGTCGCTAGTACCCGCCGCAAGACCTTCCGCCACCGAGTTCGGAAAGCACCTGAACCACTCACTATTGTCCAAGGCCCGATCCAACTGACAAGCAATCCGATTATGTGTAGTCTTGTTGTGCCAGGTCCTAATATGTCCAGCTCGCTCCAGCTCCCGCATCCCTGACATAAGCAGATACCTCTGGAAGTCATATAAGATCGAGTCCGGAACAGGACGACCTCCCACCTTCTCTTGACGAAGCAGCATAGCATTAAAGTCCCCCATGATGAGCAGAGGGAGATGCATGATGTCCGCCATAAGACCCAGATGCACAATGTCCTCCCACAAAGCCTCTCGGAGTCTCCGGTCATTGTGCCCATATACAGCACCCAGGATGAATCGGAACCCACCTTTGTTCTCGAAAGTAATGCCGATGAGTTGTTCTGATTTATGGATCAGCACCCCCTCCTAGCTACCTTGGTTCCACCTAACCCAGATCCTTGCCATACCGCAAAGATCTAAGTTGTGAATGTGATCCCAGTTTGCCGGAGTCCTACGCGAGAGCATAGCGGCCCCTCTAATATTCGTCTCCAGCATGATAGCAATGTCACACGACTCTCTCCTCAGAACCCCTCCAATCTCCCTCCATCGTCCTATGGAACACCCCCCCTAATGTTCCATGCTAGGACCGACATCTAATTAATAGATGAGGGGTCCCCCTGGAACTCGTCTGGATCGACACTCGAGGAAAGTGTCTCATCCGTCTGATCAATGAATGCATCTACCATGGAGGAAGAAGCAAGATGGGCCTGAATCCTGCTAAGAGTAAGTGTCCAGTCATAATTGTCTTCAGTCTGGTCATCCATATCCCTCGCCTGAGGGATATCCTCCCGTGTGGCTGGAGCGTGTCGTTTCCTGCTGCTGTATACCATGATCGTCGGGGAGGCCTCCATCACCATCTGACCACTATCAGTCGCGCTCATACCCTTGGTCACCATGGTCCTCTGTGGCCTGAACGGGACCAGTGCACCCTACGTGCTCTCCTGTCTCTGCGGTGATCCTGACTCCAGCCTCCTATCGACGTCCATCACTGTGTCCTCCTCCATATGTCTGTCTGGCGCCGTCTTCCCAGGCAAGTGACTGGGGGCCGTCTCCTTCCCAGGTGCCTCCGTCTGAACCGCCTGTGGCCTGGCGGTCTCCTTCCCCTTGTATTTGCACGCACTGTTAGTGTGCCCAAAGCACTCGCAGTAAGAACACATGGGAGGGACCCAGTCATACTCCACCGCCTGTGTTAGAACCTCCCCAGACGGTACCTGATACTCGAGCATACTCGGCAGCTCCGAGCCCGCCTTGATCTCCACGAAGACCTGGCATACATCAGTCTGGTGCGAAAAGCAGTGGCCTCGTCTGCTTTGATCGGCTTCCCCACAAGGCTGGCAAGTCTCATGAGAAGCGGGATGCTCCAATACTTTACTGGGAACTCTGGAAATCGGATTCAGATGGGAATAGCGTTCAGCACCTCCTTCTCACACCTCAGCTCCGGCGTCCACTCCTTCAATATAATGAGTCTCCCATTAAATGACCAAGGCTCTCCCTGCAGGATCCTGGACACATCCTCCGCTAGTCCAAATTTGACATAATAGAACCCGTTCTCCCGAGAGAAGAATTCCATGCTACCTTTGGGTTTCCAGACACGCTCCGCATAATCCCGAATTTGGCCATAGAACGGCTTGTTCCCTAACACATACAACACCAGAGTGTTCTTCCAGAATTCTGAAACCACCGCTATTTCTTCGGCGGAAAAATACGCCCGAAGCCCTCCTCCAACCGACATCGGTGAGACAAACTCCATCGACATCGAGCTTTTCGTAACCACTGGCGTGCAGACCTCCTTCCATGACCGAGGCCTCTGCTCCTCAGGGTGCGTCCTGGTCGGGGGGTTCGCAGGACCCGGACCTGTCCTGCCAGTATCAGTAGCAATACCCTTAGCCTTCTCTGCCGCCGTCGCCTTTGGCCTCCAACCCGAAACAGAGCACACCGTACCTCCCCCACGACGACGGGGATCTACTGTGCCGATCGAAGATCGATTCCCATAATTTTCTGGCCCCGCCCGCCACGATACTTGGGTCTGGGCCCCTCGTCGTCCTCTAGCCCGTCGTCTCGTCACCGTCTGCCAGCCTGCATCACCAGTGTTGTCCCCCCCGGACCCGAACTCGAACACTGAAGCCGCTCCGCCGGAGGAGGAACCTCCCGTGCCGCCCGACCCCCCCCCCTCCCCCCGCCCGGGGGGGTCCCCTGCATCCGCCCGCCCCCCGACCCCTCCCCGCCTGGGGGGGTCCCGCCGCCGCCTCCGCCCGACCCCTCCCCGCCTGGAGGGGTCCCGCCACCGCCGCCCGACCTGCCGCCGCCACCGCCCAACCCCCCCCCCCCCCCCCGATCGGGGGGGTCCCCCTGTGGCCGCCGCCGCCCGACCCCCCCCCCCTCGGGGGGGTCCACCTGTTGCCGCCGCCGCCCGACCCCCCCCCCCCCCCCACCCCCTCCCCCCCGATCGGGGGGGTCCCCTTGTTGCCGCCGCCGCCGCCCGACCCCCCCTCGCCTGGGGGGGTCCCTTTGTGGCCGCCGCCCTTTCCTCCAAACCGCCGAATCCCCCCGCGAGAGGATCGGGGGGACCGGGGGGGGAGGGGGGGCTTAGCAGCAGCCATAGGGAAAACCCTAGCAGAGCTCTCCATATATATATATATATATATATATATATATATATATATATATATATATATATGAGATTAGTTTTAATCACCCTTTACTTATTTAAATGTTGCCCTAGTGCCACAGGCACTGTTCTAAAAGGCGGTCTAGGCGGCCGCCTAGGCGCTAGGCCCCTGGTGTCCGTCCGATGTCCGCCTAGGCGTCCGCATAGACCCTCCGACGTCCGACTATGCATGTTTTGGAAATTTATGGACTTTTTATGCAATTTTCAGTAGATTTTTTTGATTTTTTTATTTATTCTTGAACCGCCTAGATCTAGGCGGCCCGCCCGACTAGCGCCTAGGCAGGCTAGGCGCTAGGCGGCGGGTGCCCGCCCGACTAGCGCCTAGGCAGGCTAGGCGCTAGGCGGCAGGTGCCCGCCCGACTAGCGCCTAGCGCTTTTCACAACCTTGGCCACAGGGCTCCCGCTTATGCAGAGTCCGGGGAGGTTCGAGTTGTATGCAACCATACCCCCATATATACAGAGATGTTTCTATGACTCGAACCTGCATCATGTCGGATGCAAGCAACCCACCTTATTGTCGTGCCAGATGATGCCTGCAGCCCTCCCTCCCCCCCTCCCTTTATTTATTTCTTGAGTAAAATATGTGGGTTATATATGTTGCAACTCGTAACAATTAGTTCCTCTAAGAGATTTTACCAAACAACTAGTAGGTTATTTTGATGACCACCTTGTCGTTGTCTTTGGATTACTCTAATTCAAGTTATATCTCCCCATTGTGGCAAGGGTAGTGATATGAATTTGACCTCACCATGATAGTGATGAGTTTAGTGGTAGATGAATAGGCTGGTATCTCATTTACGGCAAGTTGCTTTTAGGTTATGAGTCAGTGCTATTCCTCGTTTTTATGAGCAAATTATATGGCATACCTGACTTTTGCACAAACATATAAGGAATATAAATCTAGCAAGAGAAGAAATGTAGCATGTTGATTGAGACATTGGTATTTATACTAGAGATCTTGTGTTCGAGTCTAGTTGGGCACACATTTTTTTAAAAAATAAAAAAATTCCTTGTTATGTTAGTGAACTGTCTGGTTTGGTTGAACCTTGACCAGGGCATTCGGTTCAAGTTGTTTACAAAGACTGTTCCGGTCCGTACAACTGTTCAAACAGTTCAACCATGTGAACCGACCTGGTAAGCTCAGCAATTTGTGGTCCAACCTGCCAGGTTGAACCAGTTTTTAAAACACTGTGTGTGTGTGTGTGTGTGTGTGTGTGTGTGTGTCTGTAAACTGATTCTATATACACTAAAATGTGTTATAATGCTACTCGATTATATGAGCTACACTTAATAACTGAGTAGCGAAATTCACCAGAGATTACTAATCAGAAATGCCAATAAATAACATAACAGCTATAAGAGAAATACTATAAGCTGTTTTTAAATAACATGTCCTGTCAACTATCAATATGTAATATGGAGGCTACTGATATCATTGATTAACCAAAATACTACATAAACATGTGAAGAGAAAAAAGCAACAGAAAACAAATTAGAAAGAAGTGAATTATGAAGTAAAACAAAGAAACCATAAGATGAGAAAAATGATGTCTGATTTAGGATTGCTATTTGTTAACTTATTGGGTTTATTTTGTATTGTACTCATTGATAGAAACCCATGAATAACTACTAGGGTAATGTGTAAAACTGGAATTAAATAAAAATTAGACAACACCCATTATTCTGAAATAGTTCATATTGTCTGTCATGTACCTGACATATGTTGAGCATGATATGTTGGTCGACAGTTATCCAAACGCCATATATGCAACAATTTTTTAATGTAGCGGCAGCTAAATTGTGAATCTGCCATGACGGCCAACATGAACATCATTTAGAACACTTCAGATTAACAACAAATTCAATAAGGAAGTTTATAAGAAAAGAAAACTTATTTGCACTGACCTGCATGATTTAAGGAAAACATTTTATATGATTCCTAGAAATGATGTGGTGGGTTTAGAAAGCAAACAAGTGTGCAGTAGTTATATTTATTTGATGAAAATGTGTAAGGGGTAGTGACTAGTGTGAGCACAATTGTAGGTGAACTTATTCACTATTGTTATATGCCTGCATCAAGGATTGGTTTTGTTCATATTTCATTGCTCTTGTTATGAATGACCTTACTAGGTATAACTGTAAATGAGGTTCCATGTTATATATTGTTTACGGTCAATTCTTTTAATTCATAGATGGGACTTTTAAGTCATTTACGATAATGAAGCGAAGCTGTAGAAACTTTAATTTCATGCACAAACAAAAGTTTGAGACAAAGGTTAGGTTTCATTATTGTTGCGTTGTGTTGTGGTGAGGAGCTTTAGAAACTAAAGGATTCAAAATTATTATTAAGAAGAAGAAATACAGATAAGTAACTATAACACAAGGATAAGAAAAAAAAGAGGAATGAGAAAACAACTAATTTTTTTGGTCAACAAATACTTGATAGTGCCAATCTTTTATGATTAATCAATCCTGCACTAGTGTTGGTGCACACAGACACCAAAATTTTGGGATACAAGGTTTCTCGTTATCATTGTCGTAGTATCCATCATTCATATGAGATCATGGATTTCTTAAAATTAAATCACAATGGTCGAGAAGGATGCTTCCTCTATATTATGCGACCATAAGATGCTGCTCATGAAGCTACTGAAAAATTCTATAGATTGGCTATGTGATCAGACCAATAGAGATGTATCCGCTATGCTTTATGGGTCAGAATTTGGGCAATTAAGAAACAAAATTTACATAAAGTTAGTGTAGCCGAAATGAGAATGATAAGATGGATGAATGGCAATACATTGATAAGAATGAGTGCATCCGTGAGAAGTTAGAGGTGATACCATTGAGTACAAGATGAGAGAAAATCGTTTTAGGTGGTTTGGACACGTATAATGCATACCAATAGAGGAGGAGCAATAATATAGTCCCTAATGAAGCCGCTAGGACTAGACATAGGCCTAGACGAACATGGTTTGAAGTTATAAAAATGGATATGATTTTTGTTAACGTTACATAGGACATGGCTCTTAACAGAGCCGAATGGAAGAAGATGATTCAAGCAACCGACCCCAAAAATTTGGGTTAGAAGGCTTTGTTGTTGGCTATGTGATTAAACATGCATTATGGATCTGAGCACTCAAGAAACCTTGAGATATGTGTGATCAATAAAACAAGAAAAGTTAGAAATAAGATTCGAGTCTGTTCGTGGAAGTTTAGAGGTATCTGCAGGCGGAATAGATGTGAGGATCGTATGAGATGCGTGCACTTGTAGAATGGAGCTAATTAGATGTAAGGTGTTATAGGCTTGTAGTTGAAATGATACTGCGGGAAGGCTTAGCCAAGTTGGACATGGATTAAGCTGTTAAAAAGACAGGATTGCTAATCTTAGGAGATGACTGAGATGACTCTTAATAGAGCATAAATGAACTCAAGCAGGCCAACTACACAATTCTTGGTTGAAGGATTTGTTCTTGTTGTTTTATCATGGAACACCATGGCATTTATTATGCCAACATAACTCATAGCTTGACACCATTTTTAACATAATCTTTAGCTAAATTCTATTCATTTTTGCAAACTAAATCTATCTCATCTAAAATTTACCTTAGGAGGGGTTCCAATAGTAAAAGCAAATTATGGATAGGTGTTCTAATCGATTAGTTTAGTTAACTTCTTTTAAGGACATTATGCAAGGATCTTAGAACCTTCAGTTTTGGTCTCTGACTTAAACTACTATTTAGAAACTTTTGATTTATAACATAGATCACTTTGCTTTGGTTATAGATTTTCCATAGTAGTAGTAAACTATTAAATTGTACTACAATGCCTATTAAATAGGAGAGACCTTTTGTATATTCCAAGTATTTGTGAATAGATCACACATTTTTTATCATTCGGTTGCTAAAAATAGATGCCTTTTGTATGAGTCTTATGTGGATCTTTTTATTCTGCAACAGTTAGTAATATGTGAGTAATGACACTAGAATGTTGCATGGTGGATGAATAATGGATAGATGGCTCCAATATCTATACAACCTCTCATTTCATGTGGTGTGACAGTATTAGAAATATATGGCTGAACGACACATCATGATTCATATTTTAGACTGTCCTTGTATTTCCAGTAGATTATTCATATATATTCATGCCAGTGATAGAAGTGTAGAACAAATCTACGAGCAATGTAATGAGACACTGGACAGCTGCCAAATTTGCAGAAGCAATTTTATGACACGAAACTCTCTTTTTTAAGCACATTCAAGACAGATGAATAATTGGGCATCATTATATGGTAAACTGCTGATAAATTATATAATATGATGAGATAGAATGTTACCTCGAATAGTAGAATGCATCTTTTAGTGTAATATGCATCTTTTAGTGTAATCGACTTTAGCTTGATGTTAATGGAAGAGGTGACTTCTGACATGGTCTCCTTAATTGTTTGGAAAGTCTAACCAATTACACTATACATGCAACATATAGAAAGTAATATAATGGCATGCATGGACGACAAATAGATTTAACATGACCAAGCGCCAGGACCTTTTCTAATGGTGATTGTAGGTAGCCTACAAGCATGCATGATATAGGAACTAATATTCGAATTTCCTTTTCAAAATTGTAGGTCTGTGATCGAAAAACTGGGATATGACCGTTTATCAAAAGTAAAAATCATTGGAAAAGAGGAAGTAGAACGAAGTTTCTATGGACAACTTGTTTTAGGGAAAGGAGTATCCAATACTTTGGATGAGCAACTTGCTAAAGAAGCTAGAAAAGCTGGTTGAAAAGTGAAACTGAATCTTGTTACTAAGCTCTGTGCTTAAAATTAGTGGTCATCGCTAATATGAAGGTTTTAATTTGCATATATATGATATATTACAACAGTTTCTATGGAGAAGCAACCGGTTGCTGAGGAGGTCGCATCCATTCTGAAACTAAGTGTTGACTTAGATAACAGCCCATCTGAAAGGTTTGTACTCGCAACCTATTTGTCACTGCTTCATAATTGATCAGAAAGTAGAATGTTTCTTGTTTGACTTGTGTATGTTTTCTGCATATTTTTCCACCCTCAATATTATTTGAAACTTTGGAGTGAAGTTTATAGTCTTCAGAAACTTTTTTTTAATCTAATGCTAGGCTGAAGTTTATCTCATTAAATGATCAAAGGATGACAAGCATATTAAGATATACAGGATCAGAGAAATAATGAAGCAAAAAAAATACGTACTCGTTCTAAATGTGAAATTCAAGACGAACTACTATACCGGCGGCTGACAATCTTCACAGAGGATTCGTTGAAACCGAATTGGGATAACCTCGAAGAACCGCTGTCATCCAAAATCCAAAATCACGGGGGACGGTATGAGAAGTATCTCGAGTGACATGCCCTCACCAATTCGTTCGTAGGGGCAACACATCACTGACACTTCGCCATCGGCAGTGTCATGAATCACCGCACGTGTCACCATGAAAACAAAATAGGCTTAAACATGAGGGTCTGACAATTTCCCAAAAAACTCTAGTCGGATCTGCTGAACGTAAGAGTCCGTACAACTCCGTTTGGATCTAGCCGGAAGAAGAAAAGAAGTGAACGGAGGAATGGCTAAAAATCAAGTTCCCCTTTTGTATAGATTGGTATCTCTCTGGTTTTCTGATGTGAAGAATGTTGATCCATTCACTTGATCCATTCACTACAATTTTAAACTGTCCTCTTCCTAAGTTCCCCTGGGCTTAAGATAGAGCCTAGGGTAAGTGTTAAGAGTGGTACATGTTTGGACATTAAAATCCGAGTTTTCTTCATGTCTGACCTACTCCTATATGCTTAAAGCAATTCTAAGTCAGTTTTAAGTAGTTTGAAACTAGTCCTATCTGATTACAAACTATACCAGTCGCAACCATGGTTGACGTCCACCTGATGCAACCAGGCTTATGCTATAGCACGTGATCAGTCTGAATGTGTTATTTCAAGAGTAGTTATAATGGTTTTCGCATACTGTTTATGATTTATGTTTGGGCAGCTACAGGAATATGGACAATTGTTCATTGCATTGATGTGAAATGATTGCACTTTTTTTCTGCAGCTTGCAAAATGTAGTAGCAACTTTACGGGCTGGGGCTGAAATTGTTGGCTTGCCTGTGCGGAACTGTGTGCTCATTGCAGCCAGCCCATCTGGTGTGATTGGAGCTGAACACATAGGCATGCCATGCTTGGTTTTACGTAGCAGGTACAAACTTGTTTCCCTGTTCAATAAATTTCTTCTAGACGTCTGATGTTAATCTAGGAACCAGACATGTTTGGAAAATGTTGTATACATAATAATCAATCTTCTTGAGACAATTAGTATGTCCTGCTACAGCTTGCTAATGGCATCCGATTGAAATTGCTTCAAAATGATCAACCTTGCTTGTGTTGGAATTTTCACTAAGTGTCTCTTTAAGGTGCTTGGTAGACCAACCCATTCATGTTGATGACTGGTTTGTGTCACGGCTGAGCACACAGACCAATCCATCATTTTGTATATTAGACATAACATTATGATATCCAAATAGCAAATGCGGCCTTACCGAAACCGAATTGAAAACAAATTGTGTATATATGAAAATGTTCTAAATCTACCACTTTGAAAAATATTGGCATGCCTTGAGACTATTGAACCTACACTACTGGTGGCAAATTAAGATGACTAAATCTTTGTGGTACATGCGGGTCTTCACTCTTCACAAAAGAAGTATTACAGGATCACTCATCATCAGTTCCCTTCTTCTGTCTGCATCTTATGTCCCATATGGCTTTTTTACTGTGTCCCTGTTTTTCTATGTATAAGTTTGTCCACTCCATCCTCCCATGACTTCGCCAATTACCTCAAAAGAGATTGTAGAGTGCATACATTCACTTTAATTAGTTGGTTTTATGGCTTCAATACATAGCGGTGAGACCTTTCCTCTTTGGGCAGTTAATAGATGTTCTATAGCTTTATGATATCTGAACACTATTTCTTCCATATACATTAACTGATACTGCCTAGTCGTACAAATTGACATTTTATCCGTTAGTGCTAATGCCTGCCACCACTTGATGGCTTCAGGTGTATTGAAAGGCCTTCCCATAGAGCATGGAATAACTTCACGATTCTAGTTTATGGTCCTAATAAATCCATGAATGGCTTGACATCTTAAGTTAATATTTACAGGCATCACCATAATCTTTGGCAACAAATGTACAATGTGAAGATGCTAAATTTCCCTTAGAAATGTGATCATAGGGGCCACAAAGAGTTCATCTCCTAGGAGATCCTAAGCTCACAGAGATGCAATTAACGTTCAAGAAAAAACTGGTGCATACACAGAAAAGGAGTGTGGTGGTTGATTGTCCATGTGTTAGATGGGTAAGATATCTGTAAAAAATTCTTAATGGTCCTTGGGAGTAGTCATGAAATATTTTTTTTCTTTCAAGAACATCATATTGGTGTTTCACTATGGAATTTCAGTATATAGCCAGAGCATGAAAGTATTTTGCAAGGTTCGAAGATGTTTTACACTAACAAAAGTTGGGGATAAAACAATACCAGGTTGCAGTGGCTCGATATTTAACAAGAGTATATGCTGCTTGAATAAAGATATGATTTTAGCACATTGGATTGGCATAATAGAAGTTTTAATAAAAACTTAGTTATGACAAGAAGGGAATGCGAAATTCTCTTCCATCTTATGATATTCCTATTGCTACTCTCTTGAACATTAAAGGTCACTGGTCTTTAGACTGAAAAGGAAGATTACATTTGAAAAAAGATGGAAAGACGCATGTGTCAAGAGACTGATGATGCCTGTAAAGTATGTGGCAATTGCTGGATCAGGTGACATTGGAGTCTTAAACATGTAGCTCAAACGAAGTCCAAGTTCATAGTAATTGACTAATTGACTGGATGATAGTAATTGGCTCCAACATAGTAGTTTTGCTTGACCAACAGACAAGTATATATGACATTGGGCTGATGAGAATGAACAGGTGACTGGATAAGCCACATCGCCATCTGGAAAGAAATTGATTTAAAAAGACACTTGAAGGATCCTTGAAGTACCTTTTAAAGCTCAAAGTCGGTCAACTTCAACCCATTACAGCTTATCAAAATATACTAAATTGCATAAACATGACCCTGAAACTAAACTTAAAAGCAATATGATTAGTAATCCCTGATTATGCCAAATGATAAGATGAATCCTGTTTTATTTTAGGCTTCAAATGATAAGTGGTATGCGAAACAATGATATACGGGGTAAGTTAATGCAAATTTATTTTCTGTTGATGTCTAATCTTGTTTAGTCAACTGAACTATCAGTACTTATTGGTTACAATTACTCCTAACAACATTTGTATTTCTGGATTACCCTTGGACATTATCAAATTTTCATTCTTGCAGAGCTGAGCAGCTTGCAACTAAGGGTGCGTTTGATTGCAAGGTGGAAAATATGTGGAAAAGAAATTAATTCCATGGAATTATTTTCTTAGGAAAAAAATTCCATGGAATTTTAAAAAAATTTCATGGAAAACTTAATTTGGGTGTTTGATTGCCATTATTTTCTACGGAAAATAGTTATTTTCCATGGAAAATGATATTTTCCTATGGATTGGACAAGTTTCATTTTCCACTATTTTAGATGAAAATATGGAAAATGATAGTTTTTTGGAAAATAATTCCATGGAAAATATATGCTATCAAACACTACAATTGGTGGAAAATTTGTGATGGAAATATTTTTCATGGAAAAAAAAGCCCAACCAAACACAGCCTAATTTGAGTTCATTTCCTTGCTAATGTGCAGCCTCACAGCTAGGACTGAGTTCAAGAAAGCAAAGGCCGTCATGGATGGATTTGGGGGAGCAGATTTGACACTCTCCAAACTGCGTAACAAAATATGGTTCTAAAAGTATAAAAATCTCCACTAGGTGGGCATGAAGAGGTCCAACAAATGAAATCTGATATCCTTCCCAATAATTCGCTTCTTGTTGTACAATTTGTATCAGATTACAACAAAAGTTGGTTGACTAAAAGTTTTTGCATTCATCTTTTCCTCAAAAGCCAAACCAACTGTAAGCTTTCGAGGACTAATGAAAATTTGAATCCATTGCAAATGTAGAGCAACCTTGTACATTCCCACTACCTTTACCCCATGATATTAGTATAAATGCTGAAGTATGCGGGTGTTATGATCATTTACTCTCACATCCGTTATATTGGTAAACTCGATATGGGTTGATATAATGTTGGGTTCTCTCCTCCTAGATGTTTAGCATGTATGATTAGTTCTCTAAAGGTTCGTATCAGCGGGTTGGAATAACACTCTAGTATGCCTTGTGCTTAGCTGTGTACAACTTTGCTACCATCTTGTATAGTTGTACTAGTGGATAACCCGTGCCATAATGGCACGGACACGAACCCGGCCTTCTCGACGTAGGCGTGCAGGCACCGGACCAGCGCCAGGGAGTTTCGGACGGAGACGCGGCCTCCGAACCCGGCCTTCTCGACGTAGGCGTGCAGGCACCGGGCCAGCGCCAGGGACCCGAGTCCGGCGGAGGCGGACACGGCAAAGACCACGGTGGCGGCGTTCGGGGCGGCGTGGGGCCTCATGGAGGCGAAGACGTGCAGGGCCGTCGCAGGGCGTCCGAGGGCGGCGAGGTCCGAGACGGCGGCGGTCCAGGAGACAACGTCCCTGTGCGGCATTCCGTCGAACACCCGCAGGGCGTGGTTGACGGAGCCGCGTCGGGAGTAGGCGGTGAGCAGGACAGTCTGCACGAAGGGGTCGGGCCGGAATTCGAGGAGGAGGGCGTGTGTGTAGAGCGACTTGGTGGCGGCGGCGGCGGTGGTGATGTTGAGCAAGGAAGAGAAGGTGTGGGAGTCGGGAGGGACGCGGCGGCGGAGTATTTGGGAGTAGATGGAGAGTGGGTCGGCGGAGATGGCGATGGCGGTGTTGAAGGAGAAGGGGTTGAGGTTGGTCATGGCGGAGAAGAGGGAGGCGGCGAAGGAAGGGTCGACGTCGGCGGCGCGGTAGAGGAGAATGCTTGCGACGAAGGGGTTGCAGAAGAGGCCGGCGACGACAGCGTGGACGAAGATGGAGCGGAGGCGGCGGCGGCGGTGGTGATGTTGAGCAAGGAAGAGAAGGTGTGGGAGTCGGGAGGGACGCGGCGGCGGAGTATTTGGGAGTAGATGGAGAGTGGGTCGGCGGAGATGGCGATGGCGGTGTTGAAGGAGAAGGGGTTGAGGTTGGTCATGGCGGAGAAGAGGGAGGCGGCGAAGGAAGGGTCGACGTCGGCGGCGCGGTAGAGGAGAATGCTTGCGACGAAGGGGTTGCAGAAGAGGCCGACGACGACAGCGTGGACGAAGATGGAGCGGAGGCGGCGGAGGGAGGGGCAGTGCAAGAGGAGCTGGAGGCGGGGGTGCCGTTGGAACAACCGGTTGCTCCGCACCCAACTTGGGACCTACTCCTCTCTTACAGTGAGGGACAATTTAGTCCTTTCATCATCGTTGAACCAAAGCACATGGGTCGGACCAAAAACCCACTGTGCTTTATATTATAGATACAGTTGATATTCTTAATACTTCTAAATTAGTAAATTAATGATGTCATCCCATTTTATGATGGTGGTGACATGTTTCCTTTGCTGTGTTAATGCGCATTCTAAAAGTGGGTGGAGTATGCGTAAAGTAAATCCAAAATTCATTGTTTGAAGCCAATCTTATATTTTCCTTTGCCAATAAATCTTTGCTCATATGAGAAGTGGCATGTGCATCTTTTGAATACTCGTGTTCTTTGTTGTCATCCGTCTTCTTCTCCAATTGCATTGTTGTGTTGCTTTTTTTTTTTAACAGGACATTCCGCAGCAAACGGAAATACAACACAGCCTGGCTAGTTGAAAGCACAAGCAACAGTGGAAACATAAGAATTCCATGGATGTTGAAAAAATCTCCAGTGAACTTTACGCCCTTGAGAATATCTTCTTATAAATGATTCATATGCAGAAAATACAAATTGTAATAATTTGGTATTGGTATATACCCGGCTAGGTTTTTTTTCCTTTCTGATTCATAAAAATAATCCGATCTGCATCAGACGTTCTTTCCAATTTCTTACTCGTGTTCGGTAGTGTCTGGCTCATAATTTTAAAAAAAATTGACAACAAAAAGCTGGACGTCAAGGCAACTTTGTTGGTAATATCAATTTTTTTATACTTGTATCTGTTTATAAGTGTAGAGTTGAAATAATGAGATGATTTATTATTGATGAGAGACTACATATATATAGGAGAGGCTAGCCTCCTCTCCTATTATTCTAAGCAATGTGGGACTAAAGTCCATTAACAAATAACTCTAATATAACATTTAACACCCTCCCTCAAGCTGGAGCATAGATGTCAATCATGTCCAGCTTGTTACATAGAAATTGAACCCGAGGACCCAGAAGAGGTTTTGTGAAGATATCAGCTATCTGGTCGTCGGTCCTCACATGTTGAAACTTTATCACTCCCTTTGTATATTTATCACGAACAAAGTGAATGTCAATTTCAATATGTTTCGTCCGTTCATGAAATACTGGGTTGGTGGCAATGTGAATAGCAGATTGGTTATCACACTATAGATCTGCCGCTTGAGACCCTGTGTCTTCTTCCAGTTCTTGTAGGAGATGCTTCATATGTAATATCTCTGACGTGCCATGAGCAATAGCTCGATATTCTACCTCTGAGCTTGAGCGTACTATCACACTTTGTTTCTTGCTCTTCCATAACACTAGATTTTCGCCAATAAATACTGAGTAGCCAGATGTAGATTGTCTATCTGTCAGACTTGCTCCCCAGTCAGCATCAGTAAAACACTCAATGTGAGTGTGTCCATTATTCTTCATTCCAATTTCTTTTCCTGAATTCTTTACTAGATAACACAGAATTCTGAGAACTGCCTGCCAGTGTGGAACTCTTGGAGAAGCCATAAATTTACTTGCAACACTCACTGCAAAAGAAATGTCCGGACGAGTCATGACCGCCAAGTAGTTGAGTTTTCCAACTACTTGACGATACTGATTTGGATTGGTCATCAGGACCTTTTCGTCTGGAAGTAACTTCGCCCCTGGATCCATATGTGAGGTTGCTCCCTCTGCTTGCATCATGCCTGCATCATTTAGTATGTCCAGCACAAACTTTTTTTGAGATATTACAATGTCCCGCTTATCCCGTGTGACCTCAATGCCCAAGAAATAGCTCAAGGATCCCATATCCCTGGTTTGAAATTCTTCTCCCAGAAACTTCTTTAGGCCTGCAATATCCTGGCTGTCGTTTCCTGTGATTAGAATATCATCAACGTAGACACCAAGGAGTATTCTTCCAGCAGATGTGTGTCGATAGAAGATTGAATGATCCTTTTTTGATTGACACATGCCAAACTGAGTAACAACATGTGTAAATCGACCAAACCATGCACGAGGTGATTGTTTCAGACCATATAGGGCTTTCCTCAGATGACACACTTTTACCCACCCTTGCAACGAACCCGGGAGGTTGCATCACATATACCTCTTCATCAAGATCCCTGTGGAGGAAAGCATTCTTTATATCTAGTTGAAGTAATGACCAGTCATAGCGAACGGCCAAGGCCATGAGGACACGAACAAACGTCATTTTGGCCACAGGAGAAAAGGTCTCGAAGTAATCCTCATCATAGGTTTGAGAGTATCATTTGGCTACCAGACGAGCCTTCAGTCGATCAAAAGAGCCATCTGGTTTCACCTTGATTGTGAATACTCATTTGCAACCTACGGTCTGTTTACCAGTGGTAAGTCGACCAAGTCCCAAGTGTGGTTTTTTCTGAGAGCTTTCATCTCCTCGTTCATAGCAGCACACCAACCAGGATGTCTAAGACCCTCATCAGCGGTCTTGGGGATCTGAATCCCATCAATAGTAGCCACTAGAGACTGAGTGTGACTGGTAAGTCCTTTGTAGCTGTCAACATACAAGGGATGATCACGATAGGCACGACGAGGACGTTCTGGAGGCGGAACTGCCGGAACTGCTGGCGGAACTGGTGGAGCTGCTGGTGGAACAGGTGGAGGCAACTCATTGGAGCCGGAGCTGCTGGTGGAACCGGAGGAGGATTATTCTGTGGGCGATGTCGGCATTGGCTGAATCGGTGTATGGACCATCGGTCTGGGAGACTGGCTTGGTAAGGGAGGGCACCCATACGGAGGACTGTTGTATTTGAGGAGAAAATAACAAAAAATTCTCTTCTGGATAGACTAGGGGAGCCGGACCCGTTGATTGTGGGAGTGGTGGCAATTTGGTTTCTACAAAGGTAACATCCCGAGTGAAAAAATCTCTCTTCAAGACAGGGGAATAACACCAATACCCTTTCTGACCTTTAGGATACCCAAGAAAAATACATTGTTTTGCCTTAGGATCTAATTTAGAAAGGGTTGGTCGGATATCCCGAACATAGCATAAGCAGCCGAAGGTTCGGAGAGGCAAAGGAAATGGCTCTCGTCCGGAAAAAAGCCTAGAAAATGGAGTGTTACTATTGAAAATTGACGATGGCATGCGGTTAATAAGATTACAAGCAGTAAGAACCGCATCCGACCAAAATCTCTTGGGAGTACATGCTTGAAACATAAGAGCACGTGTTGTTTCTAATAGATGGCAATTCTTGCGTTCGGCTACACCATTTTGTTGTGGTGTGTACGCACAAGAGGTTTGGTGGATGATGCCATTGCGGGCCAGATGTCTATCGAGATCACGAGATAAATACTCACGGCCATTGTCACTTCGAAATTTTTTGATTGGAATACCAAATTGTGTTTTTATTTCGGCATGAAAATCGCACCAAATGTTAAATAATTCAGAACAATTTTTCATCAGATAAACAAAAGTGACACATGAGTAATCATCAACAAAAGTAACAAAGTACTTAAAACTCATTACTGATTCAATCGGACAAGGTCCCCATACATCAGAATGCACCAACTCAAAAGGAGCGGAAGTAATTTTATTTGTACTCACCGGATAAGGAACCCGGTGATGCTTAGCTAAAATATATGGCTCACAATGAAAAGAAGCGGGGATATCTAAAGATGGGTACATTTTCTGGAGAGCTTGGGATGATGGATGACATAACTGACAAGGTAACTCGAAAAGATCGAGTTTCATGCCGGCACAGACAACAGAAGAAGTTGTGTCAAACATGTACAAGCCTCCAACCATATGCCCCTTACCGATAGTCTTTCCAGTTTTCAGGTCCTGAAAAATACAACCATCAGGAAAAAATATCACCGAGCAATGCAGTTCACGAGTAATTTGACTAATAGAAATTAACTGAACGGGTTCCCAGGAGTAAGTAGCACAGAATTGAGTGACAGTCCGGAAGAAAGACTGGCACTTCCACGTCCTCGGACTGTCAGGGAACCTCCATTGGCAACAGTGATGCCAGAAACACAATGGACAGGGAAGGGACATAATCATGTATCATACATGCGTCACCAGTCATGTGGAAGGACGCACCAGAGTCAATTACCCACTGCTTGGGCTTAACTATGCACGCTGCTGAATATCCGACTGTGGAACCAGACGTGGAAGCTTCACCATGACGTTGAGCTTGGAAATCAAAAAATTCTGTATAGGAGTCGGAAGTCAGATGAATAGATCGGACACTATCATCAGGAGCATCAGTGGTGATATTAGCCGCCGGTGATTTAGTGCATTGTCAATAGAAATGACCGAGCTGACCACAATTAAAGCATGTGCGTGGTCGTCCTCCATCACGTCCGCCATTGCCACGTCCCCCCATCGCGACCAGTATTTCGTCCACCTCGTCGGCCACCACGACCACCACGGAATCCCGTACAAGCGGCCCTAGGGGTGAGCATTCGGTTTATTCGGTTTCAACCGAACCGAATAAGCAAAAACCGAATTGGACCAAAACCGAATAAGCAAAACCGAAACCGAACCGAATTGGTCAATAACCGAACCGAATTAAATCGGTTCGATTTTCGGTTTATTCGATTTTTGGGTTTTTTTGTGTTTTTTTTGTGTTTTTTTGTTAATATATATAATAACTAAATATACGTAGATATATTTGGTATATACCTATAACATATACCTATATATATTTAGTATATACCTATAATTAACACACACGCACAAATATATATATATATATATATATATATATATATATATATATATATATATATATATATATAAACTAAATTTTCTTATTCGGTTTTCGGTTTTGGACCGAAACCGAATCCCAAAACCGAAATCGAAACCGAATAAGAAAATTTAGTATTTTCAAAACCGAAACCGAACCAAATTTTTTCAAAACCGAACCGAATTCCTTATTCGGTTCGGTTCAGTTTTCGGTCCAAAACCAAATAATGCTCACCCCTAAGCGGCCGAGAGAGCAGAGCGATCAGCATGAGTATCGTCCGGAGTAGTCTCAACGACTTTGGCTGCTTGAAGAACACGATAATGCGCTTCCAATAGGGACGGTACATCAGATCCAGCAATAATCTGAGAGCGAACAGAGTCCGCATCAGAACGGAGAGAGGCAAGATAAGCCATGACATGAATCTGCTCACGTTGAGCCATTGCTTCATTAATATCTGACGTAAGAGGTAATACGCGGTCGATCTCATCCGTCATAGCCTTAAAGGTTCGAAAGTGGTCTTTATGAGATTTGTCTCCTTGATTTGCTCGGTATACACCAACGACCGAGTTATAGATACGAGACAAATCGCGTTTACCATCAAATGCCGCCGCCAGTACCTCCCATAACTCCTTCACGGAGTCCGTATTTTGAACCATGTTTTCCACCGATGGTTCCATGGAATTCATCAACTGTGTAAACAGTCAACTGTCATCTGTCTCCCATTGCTCAAAGATGGGATCATCTTCTGCTGGAGGGTTGTCAGTCAAATGTTTGGACAAGCTCATTCCGCGAAGTGTCTTTTCGACCTTCTTTCTCCATATCGAGTAGTCCTCTGGCCCTTCCAACCGTCGATCGACAAGTCGAATGGAGGAAATCGTCGTGCTAGTGGTCGCTAGTGTGTTGCTGACACTAGTATCTATGGCACTGCTATTCGCCATAGTGTCTGCCATCTATCAGAGTTCTTGGTTCGACTGTCGATTTGTTCTTTCTAATTTGATAAACACAACAACTCTGCCAATGTGTTAAAAACGAAGCCAGAACCGGCACACACGCATATAAAGTAGAGAGTGTGAATCACAAGCCAGGACAGAGAGATAACCCATGTTAACCTCTGTCAGGTCCTGGTGTGAAGATCAAGGAAAGAAACAAAAATTCATGCACAACAAACCATGTGTGCTCTTTGTTAAATTTTCGAAAGAATCATTGAGGGTCAAAGGTTCCAGCAAACAACCATATGTTTATCCTCTGAAAATTCCAACAATAAATTTTATTTTTTTATTTTTTTTGGAAACCTAAATTAGGGTTTGGAGGGATTGGGTGGCGACTGATGGAAGGAGAAGAGGGTTAGGCTTAGGGATTTGAGTCATTAGGGGGGGTGCTGAACCGGGGGGGGCAGCAGGGGGTGGCAGGGGGGAGGCAGCAGGTCGGGGTGGGCGGGGGGGGGGGGAGGGCAGCAGGGCCCGGGGGGAGGGGTGACGGCTAGGGTTGTTTGCAAAAACAAAAGTTGATCTTTATTTCAACAAACTGTGTAAGAAGATTACAAGAATTCTGGGAAAGTACAACTATAGGAATCCGATCTGAATGACGATCGCTTTATCCCTTAGACGATGTGAACTTTGAAGACGGTAGCCTCTGAAGATTGCAACAGCACTTTGGCAAGAACCCCTGATCTCTGGTGATGACTTCTGATGTATATGTGTGTGTGTGTCCGATAATGAAGGCTTGAAACTCTATTTATAGAGTTCTGGAAATAACTAACTTTTAGTTATTCTGACTTGCGCAGGATGGATTG
Organism: Iris pallida; assembly: GCA_029216955.1. Taxonomy (NCBI): domain Eukaryota; kingdom Viridiplantae; phylum Streptophyta; class Magnoliopsida; order Asparagales; family Iridaceae; genus Iris; species Iris pallida. The sequence goes on along the minus strand of JANAVB010029217.1, from coordinate 3,632,201 downwards.
CGCAGACTTTGGCTTGCGCTGGGATGAACTGCGCAGGCAGTTACTCGATCGTGGACCATCTGTATGTGACGCGTGGCATTGTTTGATTGAAATGCGCTTGATCGTGTACAGACGGTTGTCACATGATGAGTAATTGATGGCATGAAGGCCACGTGTTCATTTGTCAGTTGTCTTGATGGAGTGCACCACCTGAATTACGCTGGCTTCAGATTGCGCTGGGATGGACCGCGCTGCAAAGAGTCTGGCCGATTGCGCTGCATGTACAGCTGTCCTGGAGCGCTGTGCTGTACGATAAACGAACAGTTTTCTCGTTCTCCGTGCTGTCAGTTGTCAGAAGATCTGATTCTCTGTCAGGTAATGATGACGAGGCCACGTCAGCTTGCGCACTTGGATGAGTGCGCAGTTCAGCCTGCGCAATCGAGATGGTGCACAATCTGACTCCTGTGTAGTTCACTTGAAGGATGCATAACTTGATTTTTATGACTTCTTTGATGGGTGTAACTTGATTTTTTTAGGACCTACAAGACCCCTTTCAAAGTTTTCGAAGTTTAGAAATAGTCAAAGCTTCGAAATACATTGAATTTTGATTTTAAAATCAAGTTGCGCAAGTAATGACTTGTCTGCGCAATTGGAGGAGTCAGCTCCCCTTTCTTTGGCGCAATCTGAGGCGACCGTTGCTCTCGAAAAACTATAAATAGCTCTCTTTGTTCTTCTTGTTATTCTTTACTTGTTTTCACTTTGCTTAAGAGAGAAAAAATCCCGAGCCTACTCCGACTTTCTTCCTTCTTCTCCGTCGACTTCAAATGGCTCCGAAGCGTTCCGCCGCCGACAAGGACAAGGCCCCCGCCGAGTCTTCGACTCATGCTGCGCCGCGCGTTTCATGACACGAAATCGGACACCCAGCATTGCAAGGTAGTTTCTCGATCGAAAACCCTTTTTAGGGTTCTTCGACATGATTTGAACCTTCAAACCTATCTCTTTTTAGAGATTTGGTTAAACTGTGCCGCCCTGTTTAGGGTTTTGGTTGCACAAACCCAATAGTTTTCATTTTTATGAAAACTATTTTCTTGCGCAATCGGTTGGAAAGCGCTGGCAAAAGTCGGCACAATCTGCTGATTTGCGCAAGGATGTTCAGCGCAAACTGATACTTTGCACAAGTTATTCAGCGCAATCTGATGGCTTGCGCAAGTGGATGAGTTGGCACAACTGGACAGTTTGCGCATAGAAGCTGTTGTTGTGCAATTTGATGTTTTGCAAACAGCGCAATCTGATGCTTGCGCACTTTGCTGATTTTTTGGACAGAATCTTTGATTTTGCATATACTGAATTCTGTCTTTCTGTTTGATGCAGTTAACATCAGAGAGGACCCAGAGTATGAAATTTTTGTAGGGAGCCTTGCTGAACCAGAATTTAAAGAAGATTTGTCCCATGTACTTTTTCCCCAATACGCTCTGCCATCCTCCCATCAAGCCATCTTGGTAGCACAGGATAATAAAACTTTATTGAGTTTGAAATGGGCAGCCCCTGCAGACGGCCGATGCCATTACTCATAAAAAACCCCTGTTCCTATTTGGCGAAGCTATTGACAAGAGTTCTCAGCCGAGACCCCGTGTTGAGCAGAGACTCTTCCAGAGAAAGGAGAAAATGATATTGTTGCCGGACATTGCCAGATGTCTCCCTCTAGCCCGCTATGCCCATGCAAGCCATCCCAGGAGGATGGACTGGGACATTACCCCCCTCCAGCAAGCAAGGACAGACAATATTTGTGTAAAGAAAGGACCAAATAACAGGGATATGTTCTATAGCTCCTCTGAGCGTCATAGCACCCTGCTCAGAGGATTGAAGCCTGGCTGCATCCCTCCAGAGAACTCCTCCTTGCTGCTGCCAGTGAGGACGCCGATCTTTCCTAATGAATATGCAAAGGTTGAGGGCAGATACCCGGATCAGGACATCCGGTTGACAGGTCTGGTGAACCCAGACAACAGAAGATGGAACTGCATAACCAATTGGATATTGGTTCAGTTCGAAGACAAGCTCAAAGAGATAGAGCTATATCAGGCGGTATACGCTACCCTGTATGGATTCCTCCCCAATCCTCATCTGTTTCTGGCCTTGGCAGAGAGGTACAATTATAGGACAGGGACATTCATGACACCCTGCGGGAAAATTGGATTAGCCCTTCATGAGATGAAATACATCTCGTGCTTACCAATGGGAAACTTCCCTTATGAGGAATATGTTCCAACAAATGACGAGTTAGACCGACTTCGTCGAGAAAATGCAGAGATGGTGGCTGTTTTTGAGGAACTACTATGCCACTACAAAATTTGCTCCATGTACTATAAGAGCGGTTCTTCCGGCACCTGTTATTCACCAAAGTGGTTGCCCTATCTTTTCCTTAATCATATCATCGAGAAAAAGACTAAGGATCATGATACGTGCAACCCGGCCTTCTTCCAACCCCTCAGCCACAGTGAAGTGATAAGATTGATGGAAGAAAACAAGAAAATGGACATCAAAGTTAATGACGAACTTCAATACCCTCCACTCAAGACCGGAGATTTTGTTGAGAGTTTTATGAGAATGGGCTACAGGCCCATGTCCAAGGAAGCCCAGCTGGCGGGTTTCCTGACATATTGGCTCCGACGCTTCGTCGTACCCGGAGCGAGCGTCGTGGACCGCTTCCACCGCGGCGTGCTCTTTGCTGCTGTCCGGTTAGTCTTTGGCTACCGGATGGATTTGCTGTCGGCGATGACCTGTAGAGTGAACGCAGGTCTTCGTCTTTATGTAGAATCTATGCTCAAATGGAAGGGTGAGAAGGGGAACTTCCCTCGGCTGGAGTTGCCTTACACCTATTTGTTCGGATGGTTACTTCTGCACCATCCGTCATTGATGAACCCTGACATGGGAGCAGTCGGCGGTAGCTATCTGCGGAGATTCTCCCGGAGCAAGTGGATATACACTAGTCTGAAAGATTGCAGACGTGCCTTGAACCTTGGGAAGGGGTGGAACTTTTATTGCGTTGTCCCTCCAACCGGTTATGAACATATGTCGACAAATCTAGTTGACCTTGGGAGGCAGCCGTTGGGTCGGGCAGCATTTGATTGTGTTACGCCCCAGAACCAGAATACTGGAGAGCTGGGGCAGACATAGCCAGCTACATATAACGGAATGGAATCCATACCGCTATACGGTCACGGCTGTCTAGATATGTGAGGGTTCACTACAATCCATCAGTCTCTTAAGGTCATAAAATAGCCTATTGTCTCAATCTCTGCCAACTAATAATAGTTACAAGATGTCAGACCACCAAATACACAATAGTAAGGCGTCCCATACATTATATATTCGGAATGATCATGAAGCTAGTCGTTACAAAATGTGAGGACTAGCAAGAGTTCAGTCATACGTGATCAACTCCCGGGGCTTGTCAATCATGTTACAGCCCGTAGGCAGACAGTAAGTAAGTACAATCGAGCTAACACTTGCTCGTCGGCTAAACGCCTCAAAAGAATAATTTACAATATCACAGTGGGAGAACAAAAGAAACCCACTCGATGCCCTGGTTATGCCTGGTGACCACCATCGGGCAGAAAAGCAGGGAGATCCTTTGGTGCTGCTCCGGTATCTGGCCATACAAAACCAGCTGGGTCAGACCCCAGAAAGAGCAAGTGCCACAAAGGAGGCTTCACTTAAGAACTAAAACCAACAAATCATTATCATTCAATATGTAAGAAAACAACGATAAGTAACACAGATTGAGGTTTGTGCACTACCAATGCACTTATCCCAATCAGAGAAAATAATTAAGTGAAGCATCATTGACATACGATAACTGGAGAATCATGCTAAATAAAATATAGCTGGACAATATATGAAGAGAAGACGAAGGTACTATTCCGGAAGCCAGGTTACAATCCTTAAACCAAACAAGGACCGAGATTGTAACCCTTCGTCTGAACAGAACTTAGTCTCTGATCATTTATTGCTAAAGGTGCCAATCATTAAGGTGAAAAGGAGAGAGTACAATGATAAAAGTGACAATGAAGAGTGCAATACGCTAGAGTGACAATAGAGTACAATCGTTATAGTAACAATCTGGAGTGACAATCATTCAATCATTCTGGTACAATCTTTCAATCAATCACTTCTAGACAATACTATACTGGACTAGACTCCATCCAAGCAATCACGGCCAATCATTGCCTACGGCTTTCTACATTAACTAACTAGGGTTATCACAATCCTAGTTACTAGCAAGATGCAATGAGATGCTCCAAGTAGTCACAGGCCCTGCAGCTATCCAGGTTATCCAGGCGAACATTATAGTGACAATTTAGAGAGTTCAATACATTAGAGTGATAATAGAGTTCAATCATTTAAGTGACAATGGTGGGTGCCCCACATAACAGTGGGCTGAAAATGTGCCCTACTCGTCGGCAAGCTATAAGTCCAAACATTTGCGGCCGGGATAACTGGATCGCCTGTAACTGGGGAACATCTCTTCATGTCTAGTAAATTATACTAGTCATTAACCTTAGTCCATTTCAGTAGGTACTCCTGACCGTGGTACTCAGGAGTCCCCTCCTAGACATGATGCAAGACAGGACTGGATTATTTGTACAAGCACAATCGCCCACGGTGTCCAGGTTACTTATACGGGTCAGGTCATGTCAGGTAGCCGTCGCAACAGCTATTCGAGATATATCAGGTCAGGTTATCATGCCAAGTGTACTTTGTCAGGAGTGCGCCACGGCGGGCCACTATCATGTCATGTCAGTTTATCATTTCAATCATGTCAATCAAGTTCAGGACAAATAAAGGGGTTACAAGACATGGGCAAATAGTAATAAAATAATAGTACACAGGGCTATTGGAGAGCCATGCGGCTCAGGAAGAACAGGTATATGCGGCTCAGGAAGATCGGTCCATGCGGCTGGATCAATGCGAGTCAGAAATCTTGCCCATGCGGCTCATGTAGATTAGGCTCATGCGGCCAAAAGTGAACTCTTATGCGGCCAAAAAATAATTTCTCATACGGTCAGGATGGAGACTAGCTCATGCGGCTGGGGGACAATATGCGACAGGATCAACTCATGCGGCTGGGTAAGGACTAGTCCCCATGCGGCCAGGCAAAACAGGGCGCATGCGGCTCAGTCCAATACGGCTGGAAATGGGCGGGTCTTCATGCGGCTAGGATTCAATCAAGGGTTCATGCGGCTAAAATAACCAATCAAGTCCATGCGGCCCGAGTTAAGTCATATGCGGCTAAAATAACCAATCAAGTCCATACGGCCCGAGTTAAGTCACATGCGGCTAAAATAATGGTCCTAAGTCATGCGGTTGGGATTGAAAGTTCATGCGGCCGAGGATTAAACCTTCATGCGACTGAGGAGTTAGTCCCTGCGCCATAGGCCATGCGACTAAACAGTGCAGCAAGGCTTATGCGGCAGGAAGGAAACTTGCCGCATAAAGACTATGCGGCTAAGTTCATGCGGCTGTGAACAGTTCTTCTTCTCCATCCTTCCGAAGAGAAGAACTCTTCAAGCCATGGCTCCCAAGCTCCATGAACCTTTCATCCAGAGTCCAAATCCAAACTTCCATAGGTCAAAATAGGGCAGAACGAAATGCTCTACAACATGGAACCATCAGAACTTGATAATAACAAGATTAAGTAGATCAAAACCCAAGAAATCTGAAAATAGTATAAACTTAGATCTACAAGAATCTAGCCATAGAAAGTGGAAATGCCAAGTACTAAAGTAAGTTAAAATGCTGTAAGGAAGAGAATGAAGCAATAAAATTGGAGTTCTTCCATGAAGCAAGTTGCACTTGCCTAGACCCCTCTCTCCCTCTGGCTGGTAGGTGAAGGAGTTAATGGAGGAAAGAAAAGAGTAATGAAGAGAGAGAAGGAAGTGGGGGGGGTTAATAAATGATAGTGGTGGTGGTAGGTAGGTGGTTCACCCCTATGGTTCATAATGAACCAAGCAACCAAACCAAGCCGAACCAACCCAGGAATAAACAAAGCCAAGATAAACCAAGGTGAACCAAGTCAAGGCCAATAAACTCTCTCTCTCTCTAGCAATTTAAACCAATTGAATCATGAAATAAACCAAGCCTCACTAATCCAAAAATAAACCAATGAACCATTAAAACCATTTAAACTATCAATGCCAATAAAACCAAGCCAATGCAAAATAAACCAAGATAATTAATCATGACTAAATAAAATATGGGTCCCAAAACCCGTATATGTTCACTAAATACGTATCGCAAATTTGGGACATTACAGATTGGCTGAGGACGATCAGGCCGTCGCACTTGGTGTATAGATTTGAAGATGAGTGTTTTTTGGAACCATATCTGTAGTGCCCCGTCCCTACATCGTGCCCCGTTGTCCGTCCACGGGGTACGCGAGAAAGGAACACTGTCGCTATCGACTCGGTCGGGACCGATAGGTCGGGATCGATCGAATCGATCGAACGGGAACGGTTGAATTAAGATCCATTCCACGTTATGGAATGGCTTCTTCGGAACCAAGTCCCATATTCAGCGGGTAGCGCCTCGAGGATTGACTCCGCGGCTGAGTCGGGAGAGACCTCCCGTTGCTCTGTTTTTCACGCCGCTTGCGTTGGTTTTGGCTTTGGTTTTCTGAATGCGTTTTCGTGAATGTTTTCGATGGTTTTCATGGCTTACATTTCGAACTCGCATTTCCTATCGAATTTTTTGCCTAATACAGTGTTCTAATCGGTTGCTTGTGCGATTTCAGGTGATCGCGTAGGCGACGTCTAGCGCAGCCAACCAGTCTCTCGCCTCAAGCAAAAACTCAAGGTGAGTGGCTGACCTCCTTCGTCTCGACCCTCTATTTCAAAATGAGAACTCGGGTAATGATATCGAAACTGAATGATTAATACAACTCCTATGTGCAAGAAGAGAAAAGAGATGTGTTGTGTCGAAAAGAGAGAGAATTATTTGTGGCCAGCAAAACAACCAAGTAAATGAATCGACTATGTAACAAGCCCCAACGGTACCCTAAATCATACCTTGTTAACCTATCACGGTCCTGGACAACTTGTCGACAAGGGCGATGGTTTCTTCGAGCGGCAACCCGGGGCCACGGGACCGACTCGGCCTAGGAAGAAACAGGTTATAGCTGAGCTGGATAATAGGCAATCGGTAAGACGGGGACTTGCATCGGGGCTCGCTACTTGCGTTGCAAGGGTCCCGTATTGCCAGGCTATGTCCAAATGGCTAGTTAATGCCAAGTGACCTCCATATCAAACACTTGATATAAATTGTTATCAACTAACAAGGAAAGTGATGGTAAGTTTTTATGTCGCACGGTGCGCTCTGCCGGAGGAAATCTTGGTATAACTTAATGCTTCTTATGAAAATATCTAGGATGGCTAGAAAGACCACTAAAAGCAAGTTATATGATTTTATCTAAATTCTTGAACCAAATGAGAGCCTGGAAATTAATTAGCCACTCGCCAGTACATGTTGATTATACTGATCCTCGCTCTCTCTACAGGTACGGTAGATCGGGAGGAGCGTGCTACGTGAAGGGAGGCAACGCTCGTGTGTTTTGAAGCTTCGTCCGTGCATCGAAGCTTGGATCAAACTTTTGAAGACTCCGCTGTTGAAGATCGAAGACAGATGGAGCGACTTCCCACCATCCCAGGTGGTTTTGTAATTTTAGTTGTATAATCAAGGGATGAATGTATGGAATGGCTATCTCGTCGACGTTCATTTTGTAATGGAGTTAGTTTGTAAAAAGCCCGCACGGCGTCCTTGTATCGAGTCTGTAAAAATGATGTTCATTATCAATAAAGCTTAAATTTCCTTCTCTATAATGTGTGTTCAATTTACTCTGCGCATTCTTTTGTTGTTGTGTTTCGGATAACCTTATGACTATGCCTTGTTCGAGCGCAATTTAGGCTTGCACGGCATCACGCCCGGAGGACGACTATCGATTCTACGGAATCGGAGCGTGACATAATGGTATCAGAGCACGGCTTTACGTCCTTGGCCTCTAGTGTCGAGTTTCCAGTCTCAAATCGTTGGTCTCGTGTCGATGAGATATATCGTTCCATACAAGGGAGTCCGTAATAAGTTTTGTTACTAATGCATTTTTACCTTCAAAATCTCAGAAGGTGCGGCGGTGAATGTGGCGAACGAAGAAAGTGCTTCGAGCGGCTCGAGGCCCGGACCCTCTAACGATGCCATGGAACGGATGTTGCGCTTGCTGGAAGCGCAACAACAACAAGCTCAGGAGAATCAACGCCTGAATGAGCAACATCGACGGGAGACTGAGGCACATCGACGGGAGGTAGAGGCACGCCAAACCCAGTTCGAGGCCCGATTCGATGCACAATTCAAGTTGCAGCAGAAGCAGCTTGATACTTTTCAGCAAATTGTCCAGACAGTGGTGGCCAACAACAACAACTCCGCGACAACTCCTGCCGTGACCGAGCCTACGGCCAGACAAAGTGAAATCGAACCGGAGGTACCCGAGCTTATGCCTGCGGCACCGAAAAGTTCCAACTTCGACGTGTCAAAATTCACAAAGAGCTTCCGTACTTCCTTTTGCGGTACTGAAGACCCTTCGCTGGCGATCGATTGGCGGGAGGAGTTAGAAGACCGGTTTGAGCTTCTGGATGTCGATGAGTCCAAGAAAGTCGCATGCGCTCAACTTCTACTCTGATTGAACGCGCACGACTGGTGGGCCGTGCAAAAGCGAGCAATCAGACGCGACAACGAGACAGCGGCAATATCTTGGGCCACCTTCCGAGAGGCGTTCGAGATCGAGTACCTTCCCGAAGCCATTCGACAAGAGAAGGAGAATGAATTTATGCAGCTAAAGCAAGGGAATATGACAGTGCGGCAGTACGCAGCAGAGTTCAACAAGTTAGCCAAGTTTGCTGGAGAATTCCTGCCCTCCCTGGCGAGTCGTACACGACGGTTCGAAATGGGCCTACGACCATCTATCTCCGTCCATGTGTCTGTTCCTAAATTCCAAACGATGGGGGAGTCTCTCAACCACGCCCTCCGCCTTGAAAGCCAATACCCTCCAGGTGCTGCCAGCGCTGTGCATACCTACAATCACAAATGCCCTAGCCACGCGGGAGGAAACAACGTGACCAAGCGTCCGAACAACGGGCCCCAAGGCGGATATCAAGGGCGTAATCTACGGTACTGCAACCGATGTCACCGTGTCGGTCACACGATCGACAATTGCCAGATACCAGAGGATGGATGCTGGAACTGTGGCAAGAGGGGCCACATACGTGCTGAGTGTCCAACCAGAAGGCCGAACCCAACGGCACCCCAACAGCATCGTCCAACGGCGCCCCAACAACACCGTCCAGGGAATCAAGTTCCAGCGCCTCGAGCCCATCAACCTGCGCCGCAAAATGGCCAAGACCGTCGCCCCAATGCCCAGGGCCGCGTCTACGCCATGACTCGAGATGAAGTGCTTGCGTCAGATACGGTCATGACATGTATACTTAGTTTCAATAATGTGCCTGCTCATGTACTATTTGATTCAGGTGCTTCGCATAATTTTATATCGGCGGACTTTGCCGCCGAGCACAAATTTCCGAAAATATCACTAGATCTCGACCTTAGCGTGAGCACACCTTCGGGCACACCGATACTCACTAATTTAGCTTGCGCCGACGGGATTATCTGTATCGGCGGTCAAAAGATCGGTCTTGGCGTGATAGTCCTAGACATGAAGGACTTCGATATCATTCTGGGAATGGATTGGCTCGGGCCGTGCAACGCAACCATAGACTGCGCTAGAAAGACGGTCACCTTCCTTATTCCAGGAGTGCCTGAATTTTGCTTTTCGTGTGGTGAGGCGTCATCGACCTGCATGCTGATTTCGGCGATTTCTGCTCGGAGGATGCTGCATTCTGGGTACGAAGGCTATTTGGCGTCCGTCCGAGACACGTGACAGGATAGTGTAAACGCGGGTCAGACCGACGTTGTGGCATAATTCCCCGATGTGTTCCCGGACGAGCTACCCGCCATGTCCCCCGATCGAGAAATCGAGTTCAGCATCGATACATTTCCCGATACTCGACCGATTTCCAAGGCCCCGTACAGAATGGCTCCCGCCGAGCTGAAGGAACTCAAGGTCCAGCTACAAGAGTTACTCGATAAAGGGTTTATTCGGCCTAGCGTGTCACCGTGGGGAGCGCCCGTATTGTTCGTGAAGAAGAAGGATGGGTCCATGCGTCTGTGTGTCGATTACCGAGAGCTGAACAAGGCCACCATCCGGAATAAGTACCCATTGCCCCGCATAGACGACTTATTCGATCAACTGCAAGGTGCCTCGGTATTTTCGAAGATTGATCTCCGCTCAGGCTATCATCAACTCAAGATCAAGTCAGACGACGTGCAAAAGTCCGCCTTTCGCACTCGATACGGCCACTACGAGTTCCTGGTGATGCCATTCGGCCTGACGAACGCTCCTGCCGCCTTCATGGATCTGATGAATCGGGTATTTCGACCCTTTCTTGATAAATTTATGGTAGTCTTTATTGATGATATTCTCGTCTACTCGAAGGACAGGGCGCAGCATGCAGAACATCTACGGGCCGTGCTCCAGACACTTCGAGAACATGAGTTGTACGCGAAGCAGAGTAAGTGCGAATTTTGGCTAACCAGCGTATCCTTTCTTGGTCACATCATTTCGTCCGAAGGCATTGCAGTCGACCCGAAGAAAGTGGAAGCTGTTGCTGATTGGAAGCGGCCTGCGTCTGCTAGTGAGATTCGAAGCTTTCTTGGTTTGGCGGGATACTATCGACGCTTCGTGAAAGACTTCGCGAAGATTGTATCGCCACTGACTCGCCTCACTCAAAAGGGAGTCGCGTATGAGTGATCGGATGACTGTGAAGCTTCATTCCAGGAGCTAAAACAGCGACTGATTTCGGCACCTATACTCGCACTTCCGGATGGGCCAGTGGGTTTTCAGATATTCAGCGATGCTTCAGGCCAGGGCTTGGGATGTGTGCTCATGCAGCGAAACAAGGTGATATCCTTCGCCTCCAGACAGTTAAAGCCGCACGAGAAGAACTATCCTACGCACGACTTGGAGTTAGCGGCGATTGTGTTCGCATTGAAATTGTGGCGTCACTATCTATATGGTGTGGCGTGTGCGATCTATACCGACCATAAGAGCCTCAAGTATCTCTTCACTCAGAAGGAATTGAACTTGCGACAGAGGCGCTGGCTCGAATTGATCAAAGACTATGACTTGACGATCGACTACACTCCGGGCAAGGAAAATGTTGTGGCGGACGCTCTGAGTCGAAAATATCTTGCCTCGCTGTCCATCAACCGCAGACTACTACAAGATCTAGAAGAAATGGGCATCGATCTCCGGGTTCGATTCAGGGATATACGGTTGGCGCAGCTGCAGTTAGAGCCGAGTTTGCTGGAAAAGATCATGGCCGCTCAGAAGGATGATCCGTAGCTGAAGAAAATGCATGAGCGAATTTCGACAAGTAGTGCGACCGACTTTGCGGAAGACAAGACCGGCGTGCTGAGATTGAATGGCCGACTATGTGTTCAGGATGATTCAGAACTGCGAAAGGAGATAATGTCGGAGGCGCATCATGCGAAATATACCTTGCATCCAGGCAGTACCAAGATGTATAAGGACCTCCGCACGACCTTCTGGTGGCACGGGATGAAGAGAGATGTGGCGCTCTTCGTGTCGCAATGCATGGCATGTCAGCAGGTGAAAGCTGAGCATCAGCGACCGGGCGGGGAGATGCAGAACCTCGCTATTCTCGAGTGGAAGTGGGATCACGTCACTATAGATTTTATTGTTGGCCTGCCGAAGACACCACGGGGGAACGACGCCATCTGGGTCGTCGTCGATCGATTAACCAAGTCAGCACACTTTATCGCCATCAAAGTTACTTGGAGCGTTGATCGCCTGGCGCAGATTTATCTTGACGAGATAGTACGGCTGCACGGAGTTCCAGTATCCATCGTCTCTGATCGGGATTCACGATTCATGTCGCGATTCTGGAGTAGCCTTCAGTCGGCGCTGGGTACCAAGTTGCAGTTCAGCTCAGCTTACCATCCTCAGACCGACGGCCAAACGGAGCGCGTTAATCAGATTCTCGAAGACATGCTACGGCTCTACGCAATTGACTTCAAATCAAGCTGGGACGTCCACCTACCGCTGGCGGAATTTGTGTACAACAATAGCTACCAATCCAGCATCCAAATGGCGCCGTATGAAGCTTTGTACGGCCGAAAGTGCAGATCGCCCGTTTGCTGGGATGAAGTCGGAGAACGACAGATACTCGGCCCGGAGCAGGTGGAACAGACTGTGGAAAAGGTCAAGCTAATTCGAAAAAGACTGAAGATTGCACAGAGTCGACAAAAGAGCTACGCCGACATCCATCGAAGACCGCTTGAGTTCCAGGTAGGCGATCATGTGTTCCTGAAGGTGTCGCCCATGCGAGGAGTTACTCGGTTCGGCGCGAAGGAAAAGCTGAGTCCGAGATTCGTTGGGCCGTTCGAAATACTCGAGCGGGTCGCCCCAGTGGCCTATAAAATTGCCCTACCGCCGGCGCTTGAAGGTGTGCACAATGTCTTCCACGTCTCCCAGCTGCAAAAGTACGTGCACGACCCCAGCCACGTGGTAGATTTTGGCCAGCTGGAGCTAAAGTCCGACTTATCCTACGTTGAAGAGCCAGTTCAAATCTTAGAACGCAAGGATAAGCTTCTGCGAAGTCGAGTGATCCCTCTTGTTCGCGTACTCTGGAGGAACCATGCGGCGGAAGAGTCGACATGGGAACTCGAGTCAGAGATGAAAGAAAAGTTTCCTTCATTATTTTCATAAAGGTAGGTTATATTCTTAAGTTTCGAGGACGAAACTTATTTTTAGTTGGTTATGGTGTAGTGCCCCGTCCCTACATCGTGCCCCGTTGTCCGTCCACGGGGTGCGCGAGAAAGGAACACGGTTGCTATCGACTCGGTCAGGACCGATAGGTCGGGATCGATCGAATCGATCGAACGGGAACGGTTGAATTAAGATCCATTCCACGTTATGGAATGGCTTCTTCGGAACCAAGTCCCATATTCAGCGGGTAGCGCCTCGAGGATTGACTCTGCGGCTGAGTCGGGAGAGACCTCCCGTTGCTCTGTTTTTCACGCCGCTTGCGTTGGTTTTGGCTTTGGTTTTCTGAATGCGTTTTCGTGAATGTTTTCAATGGTTTTCATGGCTTACATTTCGAACTCGCATTTCCTATCGAATTTCTTGCCTAATACAGTGTTCTAATCGGTTGCTTGTGCGATTTCAGGTGATCGCGTAGGCGACGTCTAGCGCAGCCAACCAGTCTCTCGCCTCAAGCAAAAACTCAAGGTGAGTAGCTGACCTCCTTCGTCTCGACCCTCTATTTCAAAATGAGAACTCGGGTAATGATATCGAAACTGAATGATTAATACAAGTCCTATGTGCAAGAAGAGAAAAGAGATGTGTTGTGTCGAAAAGAGATAGAATTATTTGTGGCCAGCAAAACAACCAAGTAAATGAATCGACTATGTAACAAGCCCCAATGGTACCCTAAATCATACCTTGTTAACCTATCACGGTCCTGGATAACTTGTCGACAAGGGCGATGGTTTCTTCGAGCGGCAACCCGGGGCCACGGGACCGACTCGGCCTAGGAAGAAACAGGTTATAGCCGAGCTGGGTAATAGGCAATCGGTAAGACGGGGACTTGTATCGGGGCTCGCTACTTGCGTTGCAAGGGTCCCGTATTGCCAGGCTATGTCCAAATGGCTAGTTAATGCCAAGTGACCTCCATATCAAACACTTGATATAAATTGTTATCAACTCACAAGGAAAGTGATGGTAAGTTTTTATGTCGCACGGTGCGCTCTGCCGGAGAAAATCTTGGTGTAACTTAATGCTTCTTATAAAAATATCTAGGATGGCTAGAAAGACCACTAAAAGCAAGTTGTATGATTTTATCTAAATTCTTGAACCAAATGAGAGCCTAGAAATTAATTAGCCACTCGCCAGTACATGTTGATTGTACTGATCCTCGCTCTCTCTACAGGTGCGATAGATCGGGAGGAGCGTGCTACGTGAAGGGAGGCAACGCTCGTGTGTTTTGAAGCTTCGTCCGTGCATCGAAGTTTGGATCAAACTTTTGAAGACTCCGCTGTTGAAGATCGAAGACAGATGGAGCGACTTCCCACCATCCCAGGTGGTTTTGTAATTTTGGTTGTATAATCAAGAGATGAATGTATGGAATGGCTATCTCGTCGACGTTCATTTTGTAATGGAGTTAGTTTGTAAAAAGCTCGTGCGGCGTCCTTGTATCGAGTCTGTAAAAATGATGTTCATTATCAATAAAGCTTAAATTTCCTTCTCTATAATGTGTGTTCAATTTACTCTGCGCATTCTTTTGTTGTTGTGTTTCGGATAACCTTATGACTATGCCTTGTTCGAGCGCAATTTAGGCTTGCACGGTATCACGCCCGGGGGACGACTATCGATTCTACAGAATCGGGGAGTGACAATATCTGTCAAGCCGCTTCGCTCGTCAATTTGGCTACGACCAGTTCCACGTAGGCAATGCTATAACTTGCCTACAAGGAAAGGGGTATCTGATTGATAGTGCCAGAGCATGGGCTTATTACAACGCTCGAGACACAAGGACAGTGTTCTCGATGCCGACCAAGAATGATCACGGCCCCCGGATGTTATATATATATTCGCTTTTTTACACAGCTGCAAATACATTCGCCGAGAACTTCAATCTTGTAGATAGCTTCGCGACGGCGACGGAGCAACTGTTATGCTAGCTCCAGGTAATGACGAGCAGCATGAGCCAGTGGATGATCCATTGGAAGCCTCAAGGGAAGCTAACTTCCCTGAGGAGGTCAATGAACCACTGCGAGTTTCTTTGAAAGTGGTCAAATATCCAACCAAGAAGAGAAAGAGAAGGATTAATGAACCTTCTTCTCCGGTTACAAAGAAGAAACTTATCTTAGACCCATCAGAGAAGGTCACCACCAGGTTATAGTCTCGGCAACTAGCCGAGTCGACCCAAAGAGAAGAAACGACCACACCGACCTCTCTTCCAAGGCAGGTCGATGTAGTAGATGTGGAGAGTCCCGAAAGACCTCTTCATAGAAAGAAACTGGCCTCTAGAAGAAGAAAGAGGGTGATCACCCCTCCGAGACAAATCTTGTCCTCGGTGGTGGCCAGTGCTGTAGCTGGAATAACCATGTCATCCCCTACACCTGCCTCCGAGCCTAGGCAGGAGACTCCTTCCCCAGAGCCAAGGGATGAGGTTGAACAGAGGGATGAAGCTGAGCTAGGGGATGAAACTGAGCTGAGAGATGAAACTGGGCAAAGGGATGATGAAATTTTGCGATCTCCTTCTCTTGCGGTGAAAACTACCCAGATTCCTGCTACACCAGGAGGGCTCCGTGAAGAAGAAGATCGTCTAATGATTGAAGCTCTAAATGATTGCGACTTCGGTCTGCAGGACGATATCGATCAAGCTGCTGTCGCAACTGCCAGCGAGGAAGCTCCAGAGGATAGTATAAGCAATGAAGATACATCAACAGAAGATGTTGATGATACATTAAATCCCGAAGAGGGCACTGATATCCACATGTCTCCCGAAGCCGTAGACGACACACTGAATCCTGAAGCGGATGTGGAGGTGTACGTGTCTCCGGAAAGGAATACGGATGTAGAAGTAGCACCTGCTGAAACTACTCCTGCTGATCCAAAAGGTATTAAATGATTTTATCTACCTTCTTTTCATAGATTCAAATAGCTGACATTTACATTTTTATCCATACAGAACTTGAATCTTCCCCGGTTCCTCCCGTGTGCACAGACATAGTGCCAGTAACGGCAATCGCTAGCGGTAGCCGACATTTTTCGGGTGGTTCTGAGGCCGAAAGTAGCCAGGCAGTAATGTCTGAGGCTACTTCTGTTAGACTGGAATCTGTGCCAACAGATGAAAGGCTTGTTGCTGGGGCAAGTCATGGTAAGATTGCCTTTGATCTTTTGATCCTTTTCAAATTAGTTGCTAATGACAACAACAATCAATGATAAGGTTCATTTGATTTTGCAGAAGAGCATCTGGGAGGAGCAGCTAGCTCTACGATGGCTCCTCTGTCTAAAGAGCCGTCTACTCAAAGGGAAGAAGTTGAACGACTGTCTTCACAGACACCTGCTGTTGCTTCAACATCTATGGGAGTAGTTGCTACTCCGGGTGCTCTGCTACCAACCGTTTTGTCGTCAGCTCCTTCAGCAACCTTTTCTTTAATTCTTTGAAACCCTTAGTAGATAGGGTGATAGAAAAAGAAGTTGCTGGTTTCTCCACTGTCAGAGGTCCAACCTCCTATTTGATCGATGCCATCCGTCATCAAGGCGACGAAGCTCAAGCTATTTTTCTTGAACACGTACTAGATGAGCTGGAGGCATCGGTTAAAATTTACAAAGAGCTGAATAGGGGAGAGATTGAGCTCTTGGTACAAGCTGAATTTGAAAAGATGTCACAAGAAGCTGCAGTTGCAAAGGTTGACCTGCAAGTTCTTTTGGACACTTTCTCTACCAAGTCTGTTGAGTATAATGCCCAAGTGGAAACAGTGGCATCTGTTGCTGACGAGAAGGAGAGAAAAGTTGCGGAGCTGCAATCAGAATCTGCCCGTCTTAAAGAAGAGTTGAGACTTGTCTAGCTTTCTCTGGAGGACGAGGCCGCACAACACCAGACTACAGTTCAACAGCTGAATGCTCTGACTCTGGAAAGGGATGAGTATGTCGCAACTCATCAAGAAGAAATCTCTCGCAGAATAGTAACCATGCCATCTTTTGACGACAAGTCTGGGATGGAGGAAGCTAGGAAGCGGGTGATGGAATCTCGTGAGGAGCGGCTGCAATCTTTGAAGCAGCAGATGACCAACTTAATGACTCCACCGGAAGAATGAGAAAGATTTTTGTATTTTCAATCTTTTTGTGATATGTAATGTTGTATTGTCTTTCAATTTTTGATCAATAAAAGACATTTTTCTTGGTGGCACTATTATTTATTGCATATCTTATTAATATATAAATAATAGCGATATAAAATATATTCAGAGGTGCAAGACATGATATATTTCTTGATTTTGGAAAATAATCATATTCAATTATATCTGCTCAGAGGTAATGTGGACATGGCAGAATATAATTTATTGAATATCATTATTTCAATAGACAACTTAATCAAAGATGACAAGTTGCTGATATGAACAAAATGGATGAACGAAATGAATCGTCAGAATGAACGGATGGACCGTCAAATGAATTAAATGAACGGATGAACCGTCAGATGAATGTAATGAACGGATGAACCGTCAGATGATGAACGGGCGAACCGTCAGATGGATGTGTGAACGGGTGAACCCTCGGATGAATTAAATGAACGGACGAACCGTCGGATGATGAACGGGCGAACCGTCAAATAAATGTGATGAACGGGCGAACCGTCAGATGATGAACGGGCAAACCGTCAAATAAATGTGATGAACGGGCGAACCGTCAAATGGATGTGTGAACGGGTGAACCGTCAAATGGATGTGATGAACGGGCGAACCGTCAAATGGATGTGTGAACGGGTGAACCGTCAAATGGATGTGTTGCTTCGTTGTCGTACGAATTTCTGTCTATAAATAGAACAAAAAATCAGATGGGATGGTCACTTTCACCTTTCAACATAAAGATGTCGTCTGGAGATGCATCCAAGAAGGCTGAGATCGCCTCAAAGGTGGAAGCGGGTACTGAGGAACGTCCAGTCGAGCCAGCCAAGCCAAAGCAGATAGCAGCGGGCGAAGGTTCGTCTGCACCCAAGCCGCCAAAGGACATCTTGGACTTCCTTCTTGAACCAGGGAAGACTGAAGAAGAAGAGGCCATGAGGACAGCTGCTTGCAAATTCCTGGTAGGTTCCAGCAAGAGTGTTCTCAGCTCATTTACTGATCATGTCTTCGATAAAGACGGCAGTGGCCCGCGTCCCAATTTTGAGAAGGATGATAGTGACCTTCCTTGATATTATGTACTATCATTCATGATGAAATAAAATCAAATTTTATTTATAAACTTGTCTGATGGTTACAAGCAATGTCTTTTACATTTATACATAATATTTTTTGAGGAACTTGCCATTGATAGGCATCATTGCAACTCGACCGTCTAGCTCTGTGAGTTGATAGGCTCCATTTGAGAAGACTTTGCTCACGATATATGGCCCTTCTCACTTTGCATCGAACTTGCCCTTGCTCGAGTGAGTCATAGTCATAGGACGTCTGACTGTCAAAACGAGCTCTCCTTTCTGAAAGGCTCTGACCTTAACTTTGCGGTTGAAAGTCTTTGAGATGCGGGCTTGATATAGCTCAATATGCTGTTGAGCCATTAGCCGCTTCTCATCGAGCGCCTCCAATTCTTGAAGTCGAAGAAGGTCGTTGTTCTCTGTAGTGAGCTCATTGGCGATAGCAATCCTCAAAGACGGGATTTGAAGTTCTAGAGGTAGAACTGCTTCACAGCCGTACACCAAAGAGAAGGGTGTACAGCCTGTAGGGTTGCGGACCGTAGTACGGTAGGCCCAAAGACATTCTCCAAGCTTTTCACTCCAGTTTCGTTTGTTAGTGGACACAAACTTCTTGAGGAGCTTGATGATAGTCTTGTTGAAAGCTTCAGCTAAGCCATTAGCAGCAGGATTGTAGGCTGTCGAAGCGACATTGTCAATCCGGTGATCGTCACAGAACCTTGTGAACTTTTGGCTGATGAACTGAGGTCCGTTATCGTGGATGATTCGTCGAGGTACACCAAATCTATAGATGACATGGTATTTGACGAAGTTGATGACGCTGCTAGTCTTGACTTCAGCCAATGGTATAGCTTCGGCCCATTTGGAGAAGTAGTCGGTTATTGCCAATATGAACCGATGTCCTCTAGAAGAAGGAGGATTGATGGGACCGATGATGTCCATGCCCCAAGCTTCAAAAGGCCAGGAAGCAGCAGTCGGATGAAGAAATTTCGACGGTTGATGAATGAAATCTGCATGGATTTGACAAGCTCGACATTTTCTCGCATATTCGATGGCATCAGATACCATAGAGGGCCAGTAGTAACCCATGCGTCGGATGTGATCCTATAATTTAGGACCAGGTTGATGTGCTCCGCAGACACCGTCGTGAGCTTCACGCAATACTTGCTTCGCTTCATCACCAGCAAGACAGCGTAAAAGTAGGCCATCATAAGTTCGCCGGTAGAGAGTTTTGGTGGTCTGATTATAGTAGAATCGGAGAGATCGCCGACGAATACTCGTAGCCTCCTTAGGATCTTCAGGGAGTATGTCATGAACTACGAAGTCGATGAAGGGAGTTCTCCAATCTTCATTGATAACATTGACTTCAGTAAGATTACTGAACTCAATATTACGATTGTTTTCGACGCAGAACAATTCCCGATTAGAAATAACCACCACCTGATGTTTTTTGATAGGGATGGCTAAGACTGCTGCAAGATTGGCCAAAGCATCTGCTTCAGTGTTGCAAGCTCGACGGACGTATTCGATGAAGAAGGCTTTGAATGATGTAGCCATGTTGATTGCCGCTTCATAGTAAGGCACTAGATCTTGATGGCGAACTTCATAGGTTCCTCTAACCTGGTTAACAACCAGCTTGGAGTCACCATAGACTTCAAGATACTCGACGTCTAGTTGTTTAGCTAGCTGAAGACCGATGAGTAGAGCATTGTATTCTATCACGTTGTTGGAGCAAGGCTCATCTAAGGAGTATGCTCTTTGAATGGCTGACCCGTCTGGAGAAACAAGAACAACTCCAACTCCTGCGACAATGGCACCATTGGGTCCAATCCTGGATGCACCGTCAAAGAATAGGCGCCAAGTAGGAAATTCTTCGGAGATTGTATTAGATTCCAAAGTCTCATCTGGAATTTTATCATAGAGTTTGGATGTCTCTGGAACATGATGAGCTGCTAAGAAATCCTCTAGTGCTTGACCTTTGACAGATTTTTGAGGAACATATACCATGTCATATTGGGCTAGTAGAATGGCCCATGTAGCCAGCCGAGAATTGAGTGTGCTAGGCTTCTTCATCAGTACCCGAAGAGGATTAACTCGGGATATGACATGAATGGTTTGGCCAATGATGTAATGTCGAGTCTTCTGAACAGCAAACATAAGAGCTAAGCATTCTTTTTCGACCGGACTATAACGGTGTTCGGCACCAATCATAGTACGACTAAGATAGTAGATGGCTTGTTCATGACCTTCTTTGTTCTTTTGGGCAAGTAAAGCACCCAATGAATGGTCCATAGCACGGACATACATTAAGAATGGTATGCCAGAGATTGGTGGCACCAAGACTGGTGGATTCATGAGATATCGCTTTATGTCATAAAATGCTCGTTGACATTCTTCAGTCCAAACGAAAGATACACCCTTCTTCATTAGTTGAGTAAATGGCCTGCAGCGTCCAGACAGATTCGAAATGAATCTCCTGATGTACGCAAGTCGACCTTGGAATCCTCGTAGCTCTTTTAAGTTGGAGGACGCATCTCTTGAATGGCTTTGATCTTCTCGGGATCCACGTGTATACCCTTAGAGGTAATGACGAAGCCGAGAAATTTGCCACTAGAGACACCCAAGAATGACTTGGTGGGATTCATTTTGAGTTGATGTTGGCGCATGAGGTTGAAGATAGTTCTCAAGTCTTGGATGTGATCTTCTTTTAGATGACTTTTGACAGCAATATCGTCGACGTAGCATTCGACAGTCTTGCGCAGATGATCTCGAAATATGGTACTCATGGCTCGTTGGTACGTTGCACCAGCATTCTTGAGACCAAATGGCATGACAGTATAGCAGTAGACTCCGCGAGGAGTGCAGAAAGAAGTATGTTTTTCATCTTCAGGATTCATCCGAATCTGATTGTATCCGAAGAATCCATCCATGAAAGATATTCGCTCGAACCCACAGGTGTTGTCAATCATGACGTCCGTAATGGGGAGAGGAAATTCATCTTTTGGACGTGCTTCATTAAGATCCCGAAAGTCGATACAGACTCAAACTTTTCCCGTTTTCTTTAGAACTGGGACGACATTGGCTACCCAATCAGGATGCTGCTCTTCTCGAATAAAGCCACAAGCGATGAGCTTCTTGACTTCATCGTCGATTGCGTCCATCATTTCTGGCTTGAAGCGCCGTTGTTGCTGTTTGACCGGTTTTGCATTTGGCAGAATGTTCAATTTGTGAGTAGCAACTTTAGGATCTAGACCTGGCATGTCTTCATAGCTCCAGGCAAAGACATCAATGTATTCTTGAATAAGAAGAATTAATTCTTGCTTATCCGCTTCTGGGAGTCTTGCTGATGAATATTGGACGAGGTGACCCGCTCTCTCCTACATCAATTTGAACTAATTGATCTTCAGTAGGAGGTTCCCTTTGTTCAAATCGGAGTTCCCATTGGGTATCCATTCGTTGAGCCCAAGGATCTGTTTCAGGATTTTCTTCAATATCCTCGTCATAGCCTTCTGGAAGTTCGACGGAGACCATGTTAGAAGATACAGTCAATCAATGAACTTGACCGATGCTGGTGTCAGAATCCCATGATCTGGAATCAGAAGAATTAGAGCGCTCTTCACTATCGGATTCAGAGGCTGCTGGAGATAATACCGGAGGTGAAGCATATCCGAGACCTCTTTTGGTCCTGCTATAGTACATTTCTGACTTTCCTTTCGGCACAGCCATACGGATAGGAGTTCTTCTACCCTTACCGTAGTTGAGGCCACTCTTGAAGTCATAACCCATCCTTCGGATGATGTCTTTTGATTGTTGACTATAACGACGGAGTTGAAGATGTCCCGTGTCGCTAGTTTTGCTATTATCCGTATAGTTGAATTGTTGTTCCGGTCCTTTACTAAAAAGTATTGGACTCTCGCCTTTCTTTCGAGCGGGAACAATACGATATGAATCATTGGGATGTTCGAGTAAGACTTTTGTTTGAAGAGATTGTACAACTCCCATTGTAAATGACTGAAAGCTATCTAACATATCCAAATAGCACTTAGCATGATAAATGACATCAGTATACTGGAAAGTAGATGCTTTTTCATTGATTTGTACATCTGTATTTACAGCAGGACCTTTAGCCTTAGCAGGCTTGGTCAGATTGATTACAAGAGGGGGAGAAGAAGAACGTGGAGGAGGATTGGCCTTGTTACGACGGAGGTCGATAACAAGCGGCTCAGAGGAGGTGAGCTCCCTTTTATCCTTGTTATGAGATAAATCAATAACAAGTGGCTCAGAAGAGGTGAGCTGTCTTTTTTCTTTGTTACGACGTAAGTCAATAACAAGTGGCTCAGAAGAGGTGAGCTCCCTTTGATCCTGATCATCATCAGTCGGTTGCTTCTGGACTGGCAAGTGAATAGCCAGTGGTTTGGAAGATTGAGGACGAGAAACACGCCCTTTGACAGGTATGATGAGAGTGTCATTGGGCACTGCTTCTTGATCTTCTTCAACGTCAAGAGACAGCACTACCTTCATGAATTCATCCTTGTACATATGAGCATCGTTGCAGTATGCTTCGACGCCTTTGAAAGGATAGATATCCGCAACCTCCTTTTGAACCTCTCCATTGTCATTGACATATTTGAAATATTGATGGAGAGTCGAAGGAACAATGTTATGTTCATGCAGGAATGGTCTCCCCAACAAAGCATTGTAAGAACAACCATGATTGTCAATGATGTAGAAGGTCACCTTTGTGCGAAGATTGCCTATTTGGAGTTTTAGGCGAATCTTGCCCAGAGGCTCACTCCTTCCCTGGTTGAACCCGAGGATGGTGGTGATTGTACTGGAGAGACTATGCACTGGAATCTTCAATGCGTCTAACATTGTCTTTGGCATGATGCTGAGGGCAGACCCTGGATCTATCAGAATACGATCGACTTTCATCGAGTCGACATATCCTGTATAGTATAGAGGACAGTCGTGCCTATTATCTTCCATCAGCATGTCATCCTGTGTGAAAGTTATGTTTGGAATTAACTCCAACACACTATGACAATGGAGGCAAGAGACAGGCTCCGCTTTCGGCTTCTTCAGAAGGGCTAGACAGGTTTCTGCCTGCATGAGAGCCTCACTCAGAGTTTCCCGAGTCTCTTTGGAGAGGCGCAAGAGCTCGAAGATTGACAGCCGGACCGGTGTATTGGCTAATTGAGCCAAGATATCAAAGTTGTAAGGCTTTTCAAGTCCGGAAGGAGATGACTTCTTCAAAGGTTTGTCGAAGCGGACTTGTTGTTTGCCTTTGTCGGCTACTGTCGGCTTGGGAGGAGTGGGTTCTACAACTGGTGAGGATGCAATAGGAATATCCTCAGTGGAAACAGGCTGCACTGGAACGGGTTCAGAAGAAGAAGCGGGATTTCCCTGAGCTTCGGGATAATCCTTTAGATAGGCTTTTCCTGATCTGGTGCCCAGCAAGATTTCTTCGTCAACTATGGGGTCAAAAGACACCATATTGCAAGTCTTTGTTTTGCCCTTGGAGCGGTCTTTCTTCTTGGAGGAAGAGGGAAGTTCGAACTCTGAAGCAAGATCCGGATGATTCCACATAATCTCGCCATTGTCAAGAGACAAGGGGAGGAGACCTTCACTTCGTGGAGGAGGGAGATTCTCGATCTCAATAGTAGCTTTGGGGATAGGAATGACACCATGTTGTACCATCTGCGGAGGGAAGTCACCGAATTGAACTGAGACCATGTTTGCGGTAACAGTCTTCTCGTCTTGCTGTAAAGTGACAACACCAGCGTTGACCAGCTCTTGAATTTTGCCTTTGAGCACATAACATGCTCGAGTGGGATGTCCAATGAACCTGTGATAGACACAGTACTTAGGATGATCAGTTTTGCCGACCTCATCAGGCTTCTTCGGATTCGGGAGTTGGAGTTTATTGCTTTTGATCAAGCAATCAAAGATGCTCACAGTGTCATTCTCATCAAAGGAGTACTCTACTTCCGGACGAGGTTCCCTTGGTGGAGGTGCTGAAGGAGTAGAAGTAGACGTAGGTGGTGCTACGTTGACCGCCAGAGATTCTTTGTTCTTCAAGTTGATGTTCAAAGTTTCTTTTCCTTTGCGGTTGTTCTGGCGATTACCACCACCCGATGTCTGGTGTTCATCCCGGTCGGGGTTAGACATTTGTACCCCTAGCTGCTTGAATTTGTCGGCACTAACTTCAGCTGCTTTAGCGTTGACAATGAAGGATGGCCAATCTTGGAACTGAGTAGACCCCGTCCACATGTTGATGATAGGCAAAAGATTTGCCTTGCAGGTGTCTATGGTGACAGCGGCCGGAGTTCCAGGAGGCATTTTTAAGGCTTCCCGGTGGAACCTTTCAATGAAACTCTCAGCAGTTTCATTGTGTCTTTGTTTGATTTTATTGAGGGCTGACATAGTCATGTCGTTGATCCCCTCATAGAATCGTTCCAAGAAGATCTGTTTTAGACCTGAGAAGGAGGTGACACAACCATCAGACAAGCTTCTGTACCAATCGTTTGCTACGCCGGCTAAACAGCCGACGAATACCCTGGTAAAAAGAGCGTCATTTGGCTGAAGTTGGACAGTCATTACCTCGAAGTGGTTAATGAACTGATTAGGAGAAGTGCTGCCATCAAACAGCGAGATTGTTGGGATTTTGTACTTAGGAGGAAATGGGACTTCCTTCCATTCAACTGGGTATGGTTGTTTGATCTCCAACCTCTGCAAGTTGTCCTTCTCTTTGAAGGCCTCGAACTGAGTGCGCAGGAGTTTGACAGCTTCATTGGCATCTTCTACTGATGTAGAAGGGGCAGGCTGAATCACAGTGTTAGGGGGAGGGACAGCGTGTTAAGCACTACCCCCAGCACCTGACTGACTGGGCGTAGGTTGAATCTGTACAGGAGGTAGTTGAGGAGATGCTACCCCCAGTCCTGCATTAACAGGCACCGACGATGCTATGATTTCAGGATTTGTAGCAGGTACAGTCGGTGGTACTGTATGTTGAGCTACAATAATAGAATGCATACTTGCAACCATTTCGGCCATAGTTTTCAGCTTGTCTTCTAGTGCAGCTATCCGCTGTTCTTGACTTGCTGAACTGGAAGCATCGGGGTCTTCAGTGACAACATAAGCTGTCACTTCTCTAGGTACAGTGGAGGACACTGTCTGTTCCGAACTTTCACTGTATGCATCGTAGTCGGAGAAAGAATCATCTCCTGAGTGAGAAAGAGGAAGATGACCGAAAGGATCTTGAAGATTCCTTTGACCGATTGCATCTCGGCTTCGGGATCGGGTATGTTGGAATACTCCTTCAGAAGATTCTTGGAGTAGATCCAAATACCGCTGGCTTGGCTTGCGAGGCTTGCCGTGCTTGGAGCACTTCCTACCCCCAATGTCCCGGGAAGTCATGTTGACAGAAGCGTACAAAACTTCGTCTTCATCTTCTGACATAGGTTCAGAGGTTGTAAAGTTCAGACGATCGAAGACAGATCGTCTTGTTGTCTGACAACAACACTTGATGACAACTTTGTGGTTACAATGGTGTCCAAGTGGTTGCACTGGAGGCGTTGAGATGTTGTCCCATTTTTGCTTAAGGTGTTCTCGGAGATCGGGAACAATGACAGGACGAGAAGAAGTTCGAGGGATGTGTTCTTTGACAACATTCGGAACATGGTTCCGGTTCTTCAGATGTTTTGTCCCTTGAGTGTACAAGGAAGTACTCATTTCATTGGCATAGGTGTCAGGATTTTTGATCCTGGAAGTTTGCTTCTGATGCTGGTTGGTCTTCGGCATTGGCTGTTTGCGTTTCACCGAAGTTGGTCGATTGAGATAAGTTCTTAGATCAGCAAACTCACCCCCAGGGGTTTCTGTCTGAGACACCAGCAATTTTCCCTGTCTTGAATGGGATATCCTGAGAGTTTGGAGATCTTGGAACTCTGCTACCGGAGTAGGCAAAATTCCTCTTTGATCAGTACACCTCCCTTTGGCAAGGAGGGAAGAAGAACTCTTGTTGGAGAGAGTTCTTGTACTGACTGGTGCCGGAGCACGTTCAGATTGATCTTCTACGGTAAAAACCGAGGAAGACTGAGAAAAGACCAAAGGGTCTTTTCCTTTGTTTTGTGAAGAAGGGTTAGCTAACGAGCGTTTCCCTCTGTTGTCTTCCAAGTCGTGGGACGAGGGAGTTTGAGAAAAGACCAACGGGCCTTTTCCTTTGTTCTGGGGAGGAGGAGGAATAGCCAAAAGACTACCCCCAGTGGATTGCGCAGGAGCAACAGGGTGCTTGAGAAGAGGAGCAGAGCTTTTCCCCTTGTTGTGAGAAGATGAGAGATTAGCCAAAGGGTTGTCTCTCTTAGACTGCGCTGGCGCAGTTTGCGCATGGGTTGGAGTAGTTGTTGGCGCACTGGCAAGTTGCGCATGAGTAACTCTGGCAGAAGGTCTTCTGGCCACAGTCTCAGCAACTTGCGCAGCAGGAGTCTTGTTGCCAGAGTGCTTGAGTTGTACTCTGGTTACTGGAGTGGTGGATTGCGCAGGAAGAGTTGCAGCCAACTGCGCCAGAGGAATAGGAGTCTTGCACTTTGACAGAGCAGCATAGGAAGTAGGTTGTGCACTGTCAAGGGAAGCAGCACACTGCGCATGGGCAGTAGCAGCAGACTGCGCAACAGAGACAGCAGTCTTGGGAACAGAGGCAGTAGACTGCGCAGCATGCTGAGCAGCAGAAGCAGTGGACTGCGCAACAGTCTTGGGGATCCACACTGGGTGAACTTTGCTCGTGGCAGAAGTTGTTGCAGTGCGAGGGGTGGTCCTGGAGTTGATCATCGCCTCGTAGGCCGTCTGGTTGACCTTTACAACCAGCATCTTCTGCGTCTTTCCGATAGACGCAACGTCACATTGAGTTGTCACTTCCTCGTCGGAGGAGAAAGTCGTCCCCAGCAGAGTCGACATTTTGTTTGCAAAAACAAAAGTTGATCTTTATTTCAACAAACTGTGTAAGAAGATTACAAGAATTCTGGGAAAGTACAACTATAGGAATCCGATCTGAATGACGATCGCTTTATCCCTTGGACGATGTGAACTTTGAAGACGGTAGACTCTGAAGATTGCAACAGCACTTTGGCAAGAACCCCTGATCTCTGGTGATGACTTCTGATGTATATGTGTGTGTGTCCGATAATGAAGGCTTGAAACTCTATTTATAGAGTTCTTGAAATAACTAACTTTTAGTTATTCTGACTTGCGCAGGATGGATTGCGCAGACTTTGGCTTGCGCTGGGATGAACTGCGCAGGCAGTTACTCGATCGTGGACCATCTGTATGTGACGCGTGGCATTGTTTGATTGAAATGCGCTTAATCGTGTACAGACGGTTGTCACATGATGAGTAATTGATGGCATGAAGGCCACGTGTTCATTTGTCAGTTGTCTTGATGGAGTGCGCCACCTGAATTGCGCTGGCTTCAGATTGCGCTGGGATGGACCGCGCTGCAAAGAGTATGGCCGATTGCGCTGCATGTACAGCTGTCCTCGAGCGCTGTGCTGCACGATAAACGAACAGTTTCCTCGTTCTCCGTGCTGTCAGTTGTCAGAAGATCTGATTCTCTGTCAGGTAATGATGACGAGGCCACGTCAGCTTGCGCACTTGGATGAGTGCGCAGTTCAGCCTGCGCAATCGAGATGGTGCGCAATCTAACTCCTGCGCAGTTCACTTGAAGGATGCATAACTTGATTTTCATGACTTCTTTGATGGATGTAACTTGATTTTTTAGGACCTACAAGGGTGTGTTGGGAGAGATTAGGATTTTATGGAGAGAGGGAGACTGGTGGATGACGGCTAGGGTTTTAGCTCTGATACCGTGTAGAGTTGAAAATAATGAGATGATTTATTATTGATGAGAGACTACATATATATAGAAGAGGCTAGCCTCATCTCCTATTATTCTAAGCAATGTGGGACTAAAGCCAATTAACAAATAACTCTAATATAACACTTAACAATAAGAAAGGGAAAAAAAAAACATTTACATATTTGACAATACGTCATCGACATCGTTTACACTAGCATTTGTCCAGTTGAAAATATTTTTAATTTGAGTAACAATATCTGAACACTCTTGCCAGTGGCTGAACTCACAATTCATTCATCAGAATGCAGTAAATCTTTCAAGCTATCCCTATATGCATCAGAATAACCATAGGAGGACCCAATCAATTTGGTTTCACTTCTCATAGTCCTACAACACATGCTTTACAACCACAAGAATCAAGCAGAGTAAAAAAAAATCCAAAACATTTGTCAAATAAAACAATAATTCTCAAGGCTTCACAAGGACTATAATTTAGATGACTACTAGGATCTGCACTGAAGCAACAGGCTTCAAGCATTACTAAAGAAGACGTCCTTTAATGGAAATGAAAATGGCAGGTTTTAACCTGGCCGAAGTGCTACACTGAATACTCAAAAAGTACAGCCGTCTATATTCGGCCTTAGAAAAAAAAATATCAGTGAATATTCAAAAGTATTAACTGTCTAGATTTCACATCATCAAGCCATACAAAAGTCTATAGCTAGTTCATGTTTCTCTATCCAATTGTCTTTGGTGGTAAGGGTTTGATAATGGATCAGGACTGACCTGTGACAAAGTAGGGCTCGATTTGGCTCCCAAAAGAACTGGAGCAATCTGGATTTGATGTGATGAAACCTGGTTATTCCTAGAATGCTACCATGCGAGCTAACTCTTTGAAAGCACGAGGTTATTGTTCCCAATTTCAGTAATTTGGCTGAGTTGTACGCGTCCCATCAAGACATACCTTTAAGGCTTCCTGAACATGTGCATTAGCCCATCTATCCGGTATTCTCCATCAGTTCCAAGTTTGTGTGTGACTTGTGTCCTACAAAATGAAGCATATGATAACCTACTTCCTACCTCACCCTGGTGGTTTCTTCTGCAAGCACCTCCCGCTAGCAGCTGCATAGATGTTTGATAGCAAACATAATAATCTGGGATCAGAAAGATCAGCCACAATAAGCTAGTCAACAACGTATTTATAAAACTCAATATTGCAAGGGATTATACAACAAGATTAAGTCCCAGATTCCAGGCATAGGCATACAACTAAAAGATTTATTACATCTTTTCAAATATTCAAGACCATGATATTCTTATCATGCAATTATCAATCTTTAGCATGACGCAACCACAACTTTCTCCATCATGGTGTCAAATAACTGGTGGATGACAAAAGATCACCTGATCCTGTATGTGTCCAACCATCTACAAAGGCAATTTGTAAGAACTTGTCCGACTCTAAACCATTTTTGAGAATGAAGCAAAGGCAGGACTGGACTGTAGTATGCCTGAATGGAATTAACAGGAATAATACTAGCTAAGCTAGAACTTATTTGTTCTACTGTTTTGAATGTCTACATAATTTTGCAGGCATCCCCGAATAACCCACATGGGAGAATATCAAACAATTCAACAATCAAATGTTTGATACATATTTCTGAAATTTGTTGAGCCAACCTCATGTCAAGTGTCAACACAGCTTGCATACACATCCATAAATGACTGGCAAGTGGCAAGAACAATGTCAGCTCTAACACCAACTTTATACTACACTGAGGGTAGATCCACTTGCCCTCATGGAAGAGCCACATCTATGAGCATCCTGCATTCGACACAATTTCCACAGGATAAACAGCCACCCTTTCACCTTGCATTAAGGGACGTAACGCAATTGCCACATAATTTTTTGTGTTGTCCAAAACATCGCAGCAGCGACATGTACAGATTTCGGCCAATAAGTTGTCCCCTGTGTATCGTTCAACGAATCATATTGTTTATGGGTTGTATCGTACTGTATCAGAAGATACTAACAACAAAGATCTGGTTATAGCTTCCTAAAATCCTTCACAATCTACATTACCTCAAGCTTCTTTTCAGCAGAGCCTTTCAGGTTATGTCGCATTGACAACTCTATAAGGTAGTCATGTTCGTATATGGCATCTAATTGGAAATGACACTTCAAGGCTCTTCAAACACGTCACACTTCTGAACCCCATACGCAAAGTTATAGTGTGTATTATATTTGGACACTTTATTAACACTTCTGTGGAACATTTCAGATACTTGTTGGACACTCTCCAATATGACAGCCGAGATACTTCCTTTCAAATTATAATACTGGAAATTGCTGAGAAACCCAATTTCGGGGTTGGTTTGTATGAAAAATCCACCCGCAGGATTAGTTTTATGAAATGTCCAGAATTATATATTTTCACGTTAAATATTCTAAGATTCCCTTTAGATGCTCTGTATTTACAAAATTGCCATCTTTATAATACCATAACTATCCTTCGCACAAACTCAGATTTGGATTGCGATTTTCGTCTTCTTCTTCTTCACGAGATATCTAAATTTCATTGCTCTCATCTTCAGCAGAGATCGCAAAGATCGTTTGTAGTTCACTGTGCTTTTCTTCAGTCGAACTCCAATCATCGTTCATCATCATCATCGTGGAGAGATTTGAAGCTTTCCGACGATTAGGTCAATTGTGGAGAGAAGATCTTCTTCTTTTCCATAAGAGTTGGCGTCGTTTTGAAAGAAGAACGAAAACTCTTGAATTTTTGTTCATGACAAATTTTTTTCCACAAAAAAAAAAAACAAAAAATTAGGTTTCTGTCGACTGTTCTCCATTATTCTCCGTGATTTTAACACGAAGAATGATCATTCTTCGTGTTAAAATGACGGAGAATAACCATTCTCCGTGTTAAAATCACGGAGAATGACCATTCTCCGTGCTAAAACCACGTTGAATGACCATTCTCCGTGTCAAAATGACAGAGAATGGTCATTCTCCGTGTTAAAACCACGAAGAATGACCATTCTCCGTGTTAAAATGACGGAGAATGGTTCCGTGATAAAAATGACTCAGAATGGTCATTCACCGTGCTAAAACCACGAAGAATGGTCATTCTCCGTCATTCTAACACGGAGATGGCTATTCTTTGTCAATTTGACAAGGAGAATGGTCATTCTCCGTGGTTTTAGCACGGAGAATGGTCATTCTCCGTGGTTTTATATCCAGTTGAAACTTTGAAGGGCCATAACTTTTGACTGGGAGGTCGAAACGAGGCCCGATTTGTCGCAAAAGGAGCGTATTTCCGAGGAGCCGGAGATTAATCGCTTCTCCGTTAGTCGGCCTTCCGAAATTTTAGAATCGCAAAAAAATGATGTTTGGACCTCTGTTTTAACAGTTTTACCGTTTGTCCGTCTTTTCGAAATTTTTCGACGAGTTTTTGAATGTTTGAAGATTTTGGAGGAGAAAACCTATATTCGAAACTGAGCGGCGTATGGAAGAAGAGAAAGTATCGAAATATTTTTTTTGAAGAGTAGGATTCGGGGGTGTTTTCAATAAATTAGAAGTGCAAAAAGGTCATTCAGAACCCCCTTTACATATTTTTCGCTAATTCTGGACACGCGATGAAATGTTATTTTGCGGTGAGTTTTTCATAAAACTTTTGCAATTTTTGGGCATTTCATAAATTTTCCCATTATAATATATAGACAACTCTAATGAAGATGATGTCATATTTATGGTTACCAGAATGAGATGATAAAATTAAGATATGTTTTACTATAAGAAATAATATACATTATATTATTCAAGAAGGATGTAGAAAAGGAATTGGAAGATAAAGAAAACTTGTTGTCTATATTGAAGTCGAAAAATTGCATGCAAAGTTAGTTTTGGAAATTCTATATATAAAAACGAGAACTTTCTTGATGTCCTTGCCATGGGAGTCTGATTTTTCTTTCCATATTTACAAGTTGGCATGCACACATTATGTCCTATCTGCATCAGGTGTATTTGTGCACACTTGTAGCTTTTTAGGTGTATGTGTGCAAAACTTAGTTTTCATGAACCTTAGCAAGTCCTGAGGATGCCGTCTTAATCTTCAATTAGTATTCATTCGTCTTTTCAGGTGCATGTATGCTTGCACAATGTCAAACCATTTGGAATCCATGAATTCTCACTTCATGCAGAGATGAAGACCGACACCGTCCTTTGGAACTTAAAGGAAAGAAAACTAAATAATTAACAAAAACAATTCAAACCATTTGGAATCCATGAATTCTCATTTTCTCTATGGACTAGCATGGCTTTCCTTTTTACAAAATAACTTTGTAAAGGCCTGCTCACAAAATTTCAGCATGATGTTTCATTCAATTGTTTCCTCCTGCAGGCTTTATGGCACTTGAAAGAAATATATGGATCCTGATGTCTGTTAAGTTATTAGAAAGTCACAATTCATATAGTGAAAACTACAAAGCAATGTCCTCATGTCTGTTAAGTTATTTGAATGTCACTTGTAAGAAATTTCCCTTTCCAGAGAAAACTACAAACCAACATGCTGCTGTTGTATTGCTGTTTTAGTAAAGAACAACTACAAATCGGGCCAGGATATTGCTCTCAACTACATTTTAGAACTATTTAAGAGAAGTCCATATTCACTTACAGTTTGTATGTGCATAATGTACTAAAATTTAGTTTGTCCTATAAATGTGAATCGTGTTGAATATATTTCAGGATTATTAAATACCAGCAAGATGAATTATATGGATTTCATCAAACTTAAAAACTACATTCTGCAAGAAACCAAATTCAATACCAAGATCCAGTCTCAAAGCCATGTTTGAAGCTATTAAGAGGGATTTCAAGAAAAAAAAAAAACGTTAATGTTGAATAAACTATATATTCTCAGTTATATCACCATTTATATCTGGCTACATTCAGACTCCAAAGTATGATCTCAAAAATTACGAGATCAATAGTTTAGCGAGTGAGGTTGGAGCCAGTAATGTGGAAAGTGGTAATCTTTTAGGTTTTATTGATTTGCCTATTGTATTAACTAAATAAAGGTGTAAAGGACTCGAGCTAATCTTATGACATTTGACCAATGTCACTGAAATTGACATGAAAATATATAACTCGTGCAGTAAAACAATGTTTAAACTCCAGCCTATCATGTATTCCATTACAATTTATATTTTTAAACCTGAAAACCATAGCAGTGAAACAGTGAATTTCCAACCTAAAAAGCAGCATTCAGGATTAAACTCAAAAGGAGAGGCTGAAACCAAAACCAATATTTGGAATCTTTGTTTATTCCTTGCCATTTCAATCTCCATTACTTGGTTTCTATGTGCTAGCTTTTAAGTGTGAAATTAAAGTTAATGTGTTTTTCTTTCCTGGTCAATGACATATTACAGTTCATTTGTTCTCATGACACCTATATAAGCTGTATTTGAAGTACTGAAATAGTTAGTATACCATCATAATTATGTTTACCACTCCTGCAACAAATTTCTCAAAGCATTTCTTCCAACTTTGACATTTCACATTTTGTGTTTTCCCTCCTATTTAGTCCCTCAGGACTTAATAGTCCGACTTGATTCAAATTCAAGCCACCATCATCACTAGTTTCTTTTCTTATTAAGCCTCATCTGTTCCTCAAACTCCGGACTCCACATTCACTTAATCAAGTTCAACTTTAAAAAAAGAGGGAAGTTCGTATTTGTTTTCATTGTTCCGTTTGAACTATAAAGTCGTCATTAGCCTGAACAGTTGAACTAATGTAATAATATCATTTCTTTATCAACCAGTTGCATGCGGAAACGAAAGAATATTGAGTTAAACCAAACAAAGGAGGAGCTCCACATATGACGAGTTATCATGAAAGATTCAACTCATCTCAAAGAAGGAGAAAAAATCACAAAGGACAAGCATTCTAACACACAACCTTCTAAAATGAGATTTAAGGTGCCAAATTCATGCAATTACTTATTGCCTGATCCGAGAAGAACTTACAACAAAAGGTCCCCAAAACAAGAGACATGTCAATAAGCTGGCATGTCACGACCTTTGAGGGATAAGCTTATCGCCAGACAACGCTTTCTCGAGCCTCTCTTCGAAAGGTGTGGCATGAAAACTGACCTTTGAATCCTGCTAGTTGATAGATAACATATTACTTCTATGTACATATGTAATTTCTATTCTCGCCAGGCCATAACTGAATGATACTAAAAGTAATGGTAAATAAATACTTAAATAGTATACCTCTTTGTACTTGGAGGTTGTATTTGGAATACCATTCCCATTCCACACTGTCAGTGACACGTGAGAAGGCTCGACACCATTAGCAACACCCCCAGAACTAGGCCCCTTGTTCTCTCTTCTCTGGCTCTTAACCAGAGAATGATTCTCTTTATTAAATTCCTCCCTGTGTTGGCTCCGGTTAAATTCCTTTGGAGAAGATGCAGTGAGCGAAACATTAGGTATCTTATCTGATTGTCCAAGCTTGTTGGAGTGTCCAGTCAGCTCTTTATGATGATAAATGTTCTCTACAGGATTTAGCGGGCCCTTCAAATTTAGTGGAGCTGACTCAAGAAGTTCCTTTGTTGAGAGTCTAGCAGAAGCAGCTCGAGTCCTCCGAGCCGGAGCCCTTCTTGGCCTCCCCTCCTGTACCTCGGGGACTAAAATGCTTTCCTCCACCGAATCTACCATGTTATCTTTCTTTGATACCCTACTAGAACAAGCCCTTTTCTTACCCCTCCCCAAATTCACTGGATCTTCAGTTCTATCCTCCATCACAGAGTCTAAAGTCTCATTTTTCTTCGAGACTTGAGATGAAGCAATCCTGCTCCCCCTATTTAGTCCCTGTGGCACCTTGACACTTCCCTCCACAATTGAATCTGAAACCCCATCATCCTTTAAAACCTTATTCAAACCAGTCCTCCTTGTTCTACCAACATTTTCGGGGACTTGAGTGCTACTGTCAGGAGCCAA
The DNA here is from genome assembly GCA_029216955.1 of Iris pallida. NCBI lineage: Eukaryota > Viridiplantae > Streptophyta > Magnoliopsida > Asparagales > Iridaceae > Iris > Iris pallida. Next base: position 3,597,268 of record JANAVB010029217.1, on the reverse strand, counting down.
ATCCCCATCATCCTTTAAAACCTTATTCAAACCAGTCCTCCTTGTTCTACCCACATTTTTGGGGACTTGAGTGCTACTGTCAGGAGCCAAATCCCCATCATCCTTTAAAACCTTATTCGAACCAGTCCTCCTTGTTCTACCCACATTTTTGGGGACTTGAGTGCTACTGTCAGGAGCCAAATCCAAAACTCCCTCTTTCTTCAAACCCTTATTTGAACTGCTCCTCCCTCTCCTCAAAGTTTTTGGTCTCTCAATGTTCTCCTCTGCAACTGAATTCAAAACCTCATCTTCCTTCAGAGTCTGAGTACGAGTGCTCCTCTTCCCTCTCCCCAAATTCTTTGGCACATCAATGCTACCCTCCACAGCGGGAACCAAAGCATCTCCTTTCTGTGACACCTTAGCAAGAATCCCCCTTCTTTCCCTCCTTGAACTCTCTTGTGCCTGACTGCTGTCCGCAACAAATGTATCAGTGGTCTGAATATCCATAGCCTCATTCGTCTTTGAAACTCTCGAAGAATTTCCTCTCCTCCCCCTCTTTGGCACATCAGTGCTGACCTCCACAACCGGAATCACAGCCTCGCCTTTCTGCGAAACCGTAGCAAGAATCCCCCTTCTTTCCCTCGCCAAACTCTCTCGTGACTTGCTGCTTTCCACAGCAACCGTCTCCATCGTCCGGATATCCATAGTCGCATTCGTCTTCAAAACTCTCGAAGAATGTCCTCTCCTCCCCCTCGTTAACTTCTTTGGCGCCTCCACTACATCCTCCACGGGAACCGGATCCACAATCTTATCCTGTGCCACAATCTCATGCTGGATGACGACCATATCCGCAACCTGATCTTGCTTCCAAACACTATTGGCTTTCCCCCTTTCCCTTCTCCCTCTCCCCACATTCGCAGTTTCCTCACTGGGATCTACCAAAGAAGTACCCGAAACCTCATCCACCTTTGAATTCCTCGAGCAATTCCCCCTTCGTCCCCTCTGCAACTTCATCGGTGCTTCATGGGTTCCATCCTCCACGTGAGCCAAGTCCAAGATCTCATCTTTTTTCAAAACCCTAGAAGAATTCCGCCTTCTTCCCTTCCCCAACTCATCCTCCACGTGAACCGAATCTAAGATCTCGTCTTTCTTCAAAACCATAGAGGAGCTCTGTCCCCGTCCCCGCCCCCGCCCCCGCCCCCTCCCCCTCCCCCTCCCCAGCGCATCCTCATCCCCAGTTCCATCAACCCCGTCGGTCATCCCTCTCTTTGGCGGCTCAATTCTGTCCTCCGTCACCGAAACCCTAACAGAAGCTCCTCCTCTCCTTCCCCTCTTCCCCCCAATTCTCCTCGATCCCTCCGCGGCCTCCCCAACGACATCTTTGATCCTGACGGAGATCAGAGTGCTCCCGCCGATCCTGACGGAGTCCCCGTCGGAGAGAGGGAACGGGGCGGCGGGGGCGAGCCTGACGCCGTTGACGGAGGTCCCGTTGGAGGTGCCGAGGTCGGTGACGGCCCAACGGGAGGACTCGGGGTCGAACCCGATGGAGAGGTGCTTCTGGGAGATGGTGGAGTCCCTGATGGCGAGGGTGTTCCCCCTCAGCACGCGGCCGATGCGGATGGCGGCACCGCCGGGGTCGCGGGCTAGGGTTTCGCCCTTCTTCGGGCCCTCGTCGACGGTCAGAAGGATGGTGGACATTGGAGAGAATGAAACCCTAACCCCAGGTGAGAGAGAGAGAGAGAGTGGACTGGACTGGAGTGAGAAAGGGGGGGGATTTGAAGTTTTTGAAATTTACATTAATTGTTTATTTTTGTATAAAATGGTCAAGAATAGGAGATCTCCAGGAATAGAGCGATGTAATTTTAAACTATAATTTATTTTGCTTTTTCTATTTTTTAATTTTGGCACATACATTTGTTGTTTTGTTGATCTAGATTTGAACACATAACGGCAGTTTCAACGGATCTATTGGGTTTGGTATCTCCTGTCTATTAAGCTTTCAAGTATCTCAAACTAGGGATGAGCAAATACTTGTAGCTAAAAAAAAACATTCGAATATTGATTAAAAATATTTTAAAAAAATTGAACAAAAACTATGAATCGATATCGTATTGTCAAACCAACTAAATTGGACCAGTCCGACAGAAAAATCGATCTGAAACAGATTCTCTCCCAACCCATTCGGCCCGCGGGACCTGATCATCGATCCGAATTATACCTGATTTTTTTTCCTTGGAAATGTTAATATAAACATCGGAAGAGAGATTTTGGTAAAAAAAATCTTCAGCTAAATTACAACTTGATACCCTCAACTATTCGAGTTTTTCAACTTGATACTCTCAACTTTTATACGTACTAACTTAATACACTCTTTCAACTAATATTTTTAACTTGATACCTAAAAATAAAAAGATAAAATTGTCCCCTTTTCTCCCTCCAACCCCAACCCCCACAGCGCAACCCCCCCCCCCCCCCCCCCCCCCCCCTTCCCCCTCCCCTCCCCATGCCTCCTTCCCCCAACCCACCTCTCGCAGCCACCCTTCCACCACGTGGCTGCCCCCACCTTACCCACCCTCCCCCTTCTCCTGCGGCTGCCCTCACCACTGCCCCCACCCCGGCTACTCCACCCCGCCCGCCCATGGCTGCACCCCCCCCCCCCCCCCCGCATGCAGCGGCGGCACTAGTGCGTGAAGAGAGAAGGGGGGACGGGGGGGAGCAGCCGAGGGCGAGCGGGGGCGGAGTAGCCAGATGGGGGTGGTGGGAGGGGATCAGCCGGGAGGGGGAATGAGGGCAGCAGCGAGGGGTGGGGTGAGAGAGACATGGATAATTTGGTCTTTATTTTTTTGGGATATTAAGCTAATGTGTATCAAAGTTGAGGGTATCAAATTGAAAAACTCGAATAGTTGAGGGTATCAAGTTGTAATTTAGTCAAAATCTTCCAACATTCATTTTATTAAATGCGGGGATATTTTTACCAAAATACTTCTATGTTTTGACCGCTAATCATGGGTATTTTGGTCATTTTGCAAAAATAACCAAAATACTTCTATAACGTCTATGTTCTAAGGATATAGGTGATCATTTTGCACCCGAAAATTCTTATAAATAGAACATAATTTATCCAAATTCACCAGAATAATTTTTTTTTCTCTCTTTTAATACTTACAAGCAATCTGGTGAACTAGCCACTTTTGGAGAATATATTGTAAGAAAAATTGCAAGGGTTCAAAAATTTGGAGGCTTTAACTTGATTGACCACCACCACGCTACAACAATTCTACATCTGAAAAAATAATCAAGTTGAGGCTCAAGTAATTTTTTATATTATAAAATTAGTTAATTTTGAAAATGAGAAAAATGAAGTCTTAGATCCACCCCTATCAAATTGATTAGTTTTATAAATAACATTAAGAAAAAGTTATATTGATTAGTTTTATAAATAACATTTAAAAAAAACTTATATGGATTATAATTATGCTAGGTTCCAACCACACCTATCAAAGTATTTCACACACATTGTTACTATTATGTTAATAATTTTAATATTTAATATTATGCTAATAATTCTGTAGAAAATGAACTACCACCGACACAAATGTTACCTATAGAAGTTAGAAGTATTAATATTAATATTTTAAGTAAGAGAAAATCGATGCTATGAGAATTTTATACTAAACTATTTGTTACAGACAATGAGAAAAATGAATTCTTAGATCCGAAAGACAAAAAACAATACCTATAACTGCACAATGCATGAAAAGTCAAAAAAAGAAAAAGAAAAAAAGACGACAATGGAACTTTGAAGAGATACTATGAAAGTTATTATGACAAGGACACAGTTAATGTTAGACAAACATAGCTAAGCACCGATATCCTCATGGACCTTCAGTAGAAAACTTTATTTATTTTGTTGCTCGTAACAAATCCAACTTAAAGAAATATATTATTTGTAATTAACAACCTTCTACATTTGGTGAGAGTGTAAGTAGTACACTAAATTCTTGTTTTATTAAAGTTTCTAGATCTGCTACCAAAGCAGAAGTTGTTAAAAAATTTAAAAGGAAAATTCAGCTTTGAAAGAAAATTCTGTAGATATTAGTATTTTTTTTAACTTCTGATATATGGACTAGGAAACAAAATTTATCCTTTTGTTTGTTTCATGGCATATTATTTAGATGCGATTGGGTTATACAAAAGCGAATTTTTAGTCTAAGACCATTGAAATTTTTGTATACTTAATCTGCTATCGGCAAGACATATTACAAATTTTACGTGAATATGATATTCATAATTTTTCAATTTCTTTTGATAATGCTACTAATAATACTTCTTGCATCAATATTTTAAAATTTCAATTTTTTGTCTGTATTAGAAGGATGACTTTTCATATAAGATGTACTTGTCATATTGTTAATTTAATTGTATAAAAATGGGTCAATTTGTTCAAGCAAATTTAGAAAATATTAAAACTTGTCTAATTAGTTTGAACACTTCTCCATGTTGGAGTCCAGTCTGGATTTGGTAACAACATGTTTGTGGAATCCAAATCTAATTAAATATTTAATTTGATTTGATTTGGATGTTCATAATTGATATTGTGCTATTTTAGATATAATACGATTCTTATTTTAGGAAATCCTATTATGATATAAAATAGGATATTGATGAGGATTTTAAGTGTAATATAACTCTTATTTGAGGGCTTCCTATTTAAGAAATCATATTGACCTAAAATAGGATTTTTTTTCTCATCCTATATATATGGGGTGAGAGTGGAGGCATAAAGCACATCACAGCACAAAGTAGAGAATCGAGGTGCTCGTCCACAAGAAAATCTAAGAGAAAGTCCGTACTTTGCTCTTAGAACTTCGCCATCTAAGACAGAAAGAAAAAAAGATCTAATCGAGGAGTCGTCAAATTCGGTTAGAAAAATTGCTACGGGTTGGTGAGTGATTTCAATTGTAATCTTCTGTTTTTTTTCTTAAGTGTGGTGTAACGTCCCAGTCTCAAAATACGTAGAACTAGGAACGTAGACATGTCAACTGTACTCATACGAAGTATACTCCAATATATGGAAATCTCGTATGAACACATAAGCTGTAAAATGCAGTTGAACCATAACTAATCTCATCCACACAGAATAAATGAATAAAAGATCATATAATGAGAATAAATTTGTCTTGATACAATATGTTGGGCGGAGACAAATCCACTACCAATAAAATAAAGAAAAGTACATAGAGAATGAAATGAGTGGCGAGCGAAGCGAAGACGATCCAAGTGCAATCATCCTCGAAGAAATAGCAATGATCACGGCTAGAGCTAAAGCACCTGCGAAAGACAATAGCACACACCTGGCAAGACAACCAGGTCCTCAGAGGGACGTAAAAAGACACATCATAGCATGCCATATAAACTGAATAAATATTGCTCAAATAAATAAGTCAATCGAATTTATAACATAGTCCAATACGCACCTACTGAACGAGCGTACCATCCCCCCAACCAAATAAGGACAGGAGATGGTAAACTAATTCACGGTAACGTATCTTCCTATGCTATGAATCCAATATGGTATCCGGACCCCAACAAGGTTCAATACCTTCTCATCGAAGTAGTAAGTCACACCTACAACCAAACAAGGACAAGATGTGACGAACTAATCCGCGACAAGTTATTGTTCCAAGCCACGGTCAGATACAAGTACCCAAACCAAAAGTACTCGTACCTAACGGATAGGATAGCCTACCATTCTAAGTGAAATGTTGTTAAGAACAATCCTTCCTACGCATGGGCCCTGGCTGAATAGGATCGGCGTAGTCCCCCTTTGGGCACCAGAGGTCCCATCAGGAAGAGCATGACGTTCCGCAGAATCGTCAGTGGCCGTCAGTAATCTTGGGTCATCAACCCCGTATCTCCAGCAGAGAGTCCGGGTCACAAGGGAAGTGCATCGAAGCCCATACGCTAAGGAATTGTCCTCCCCGCCCAATACCTACTGTGTTGTATCCACAACACAAACCACTATAACCACTAAGTCCAACTAGCATGCAACCTCTATTAGCGGTTATTCCTATCGTACGGCTTGTACGTACTGGTGGCCAGCCAATCACGTACTTTCGTGTTCTACATGCGACACACATCTTCGTTTTTACAACGTGTCAAGGCCAATGAATACAACACACAAGGTGGTCCCTTAAATCTAGGTTTAATGTGAGAAAAACAATACGGAAATAAATGAACAATAAGTTCTAACAGTTATGCCATGTATCACAGTTTTTGCATAAAGAAAATAAATAATGCATGAAATATGAGCTAAAAATAAGTAAACAGCAAATGGCAAGGTGTCTTGCCTGGTAGAGCGCCTGGTGTGCTGCGATGATCAAGGTGGCACGATCTGCAACTTCGGTGCAACAACTGTATAAGGAGACCTCGGGTGGTGACACGGACAATTCCATTAGGTCCAGGATAGTCAAATTGGCTAGGGTTGACATAAGGTAGTCACGGACAGGTGAAGGAATAGGAATAACGGTATTCGTTGGCACGGACCGGAGGATAATCAAAGGATATTTAGATAAAATATTTATATTACTTAAAACTGTAATTTGTTACCAAAATATTTTATATACTATATTCTTGAGTAAAAATAGTTTTTAGGCCAAAATACGTAAATAAGGTATTATGAATAATATAAAAATATATTTAGAACATCTCAATATTATGAGAACAAAATAACAATATATGTCTGTGTAGCTCCCATGAAATAATAATGATAATTAATATCCATATTAATAACAGTAAAAATTTATTTTTAACATATATATATTTTTACGTACTAATTTACAAATCCAAGACATATACGCCTTTTTATCATACTATAATAATAATAAAATAATCGTGAAATACTACTACTACTGTACAAGGAGAAGAGAATAATAATAATGATAATAATAATAATCATAATAATAATAATAATACTAAATATTACTAATAACAATTTACAGTAAAATAATAATAATAATAATAATAATGATGATGATGATAATAATAATAATAATAATAATAGTGTAGTTAATTCCTACAAATATCTTGGAAAAGATAAAGAAGAAAAAGAAATAATGAAACACATTAGAATAAATTAAAACAAACAAAAAAACACAGAAACCGAAGGGAGCAGTCTGCTGCTCTTCGAAATCAACGGAGACGAGAAAGAGTTACACAAAAAAAAAGAAATTTTTGAGAAGAGAGGAGAGAGAGAAAGCGGTGAGAGAGGGGTCGGGAGCTCGGGAGAGGGGACGATCGGAGGAAGAGGGAGAGGGGAAACGGAGGAGGAGGAGGAGATCGGAGCTCGGGAACAGCAGCAACGGGTTCGTCGGTGGCGCGGGAGTCCACCGGCGGCGGCGCGGGCTTCCCGTGCGCGCGGAGGACGGGCGGAGGCGGCGCATGCGGCGATGGCGGCTCTCCATCACACGGTGGCGGCGTAGGAAGTGAGGAGCGGGGGAAGAAGAGGGTTTTTTTTCGCAGGTCGAGCGGACGGAGGCGGTTCGTCGCGCGATCGGAGGGGTCGGCGACAGAGGCTGGACGGAGGGGCTGGAAAGTCGGGGAGAGGGTTCAGGCGGAGGGAGTTGGTCCGACGGCTGGGAAGCGGTGGAGCGGGGTACGGTCGGTTCGGCGCAGCCAGGAGGGCAGAAACAGGTCGGTCGGTGCTGGATCGGCGCACACGTGGTGGCGTCGGGCTTATCGGTGCGGCGGAGCTCGCCGATCACAGGGTGGTAAGCGATGGGTGTTTTATTTTAGGTTTTTTTTTTGTTTCTTTTCTTTTTGGGCGCGCCGGAGACGACCGCAGTGGTCGACGCGGCTCTGGGTGGTGGAGGTCGGATGGTCGGAACGGGGTTGGGTGAAGTCGGCGGTGGCGCTCGGCCACCGGAGGGATGTCGGGATGACGATGGTGGTGGTTGCGGTGGTGGTGTAGGTGCTTCTGGTGTTCAGAGGAGTGGCCAGGGTGGCTGGCCAGATTTTGGGGCGACCGTGGTGGTGGTCCTTGGTGGTTTGGTGAAGTCGGGTGATGGCGGACGCGGTGGGGGTTGTTGTTGACGGTGTAGTGATGTCGGGGTGGCTGATGTTTGGCTGTGGCGGTGGTGACTAGTAGTTTGGTAGCGACGGCGACGGGCTGGCGGTCTAGGCTGAGGGTGGTGATGGTGAACGGGGGTGGTTGTTTTAGTGAAAGGAAGGAGGAGACCGGGCATGGCGGGGTTTCAGGAGTCCGGGTGGTGGACGCGAGCCGGGACGGAGTTTAGAGTTTAGGATTTGGGATTTGGATATTTGATTGTGTCGGGTCTGTCGACACGGAAAAATAAGTGTATATGTAATGGATGGAATAAGAAATTGGGACGTGGAACACGGACACGGACACGAGGCACTTGATTGGCTATGGAATTTATTTGTGGAGGAATTCATGGAAGATGAATAATGTGGAGGAGTACCTGCCTATATTTATAGGATGTGGGAATTCCCACTTTGGATAGGATTAGGAATAGATTAAACCCAATTTGGATATTCCCATATTTAGTTTAAAAGCAATCAAATCAAATCCAAATCTAATTAATATCAAATTAAATACTTTTAGTTTAAAATTAAATCAATTTAAAATATGGATAGTTTACTATTTAAATGTATCCATGGAATCAAATCAAAATTTAAATTGTCACAAATATTTCAAAAATATGTTTTCCAAAAATACTATAATAATTAATTTCGAAAATAATAAATCTTTTTGAATAATAAATCTTTTTTGAATAATAAAATATTAATATTAAATAATTTTGAAAATACATTATTATTTAAAATAAATAAATATTTATGACATAAATATTTTTACACGAAGAATTTTATTATTAATAACTACTAAAAATAATAGACTTTTCATAGTAAGAATAATAATTCTATATAATATTTTGAAAGTGTAATAAAATAGAAAAAAATTATTTTTCTACAATATGTATGCTCGCACATATTTGCACTCGACGAGCAACTACGAAAAATAAATTTTCGTGCGCGACGTAAAATACGACTACGCGACGTACAATACAAAATTTCAAATCGGTACAAAATAAAATAAAAAAATAGTAGAAATTTAGGGGTTTTACATCCTATCCAACTTAAAAAAATTTCGTCCTCGAAATTAAGAATTCGCAGGGGGGGTGAGAAGACACAAGGGAGTATCGATGGGAAACAATTGATAATAAATTATGCTGTAAGAAATCATGATCTAGATCATAGAAAATAAAACGGTATGGTCAAGGGTAATGAATGAGGGTCACGAGAATGAAATAGATTCACTTAAATTAAGCGAATTGAGGGTCTTGATAGGGTCGAGTAGTTTAGGATAAAGATATAGCAATATCGAGTGAGAATGGTCATAGTCGATGGAAAGGTTAGAGGAAGTTTAGTATAATACTTTCGTCCTCCTGCAATATAGAGTTCGAAGGAGGCGTTATCGAATACGAATACGTGATTCAAAGACGTTCGAATAATTTCAAAAGAATTGTCAAGGCAGTCGCGGATGGAATTCTAAAGGCCAAGTTTAATTATGGTCCATCCACGCAGAATAATAAACAAAAGCGAACCAAAATGCACTTGGTTGATCAGACCATTATGCACCGGTTCTGAGTAGACAATACGTTAGTGAGAGCGACCCAATTAACATATGTCTTGGACAAGCTCGATAAGGAATAAGCATGCAAAAACTAGGCTACATTAGCATCATTAGTCAAAATGGTAAATACCTAGGCACGAGAGATTAAGATTTAAAGAAGGTAGATTGATTATAAGTCATACAGTCGTCCTATAGTCTTCTTGTCCAAGTCCTTGGTTGGCTAGACGGTTTAGGTTCTCTAAATTCTAGGATCTAAATAAGCTTGCTAATATATGTCACTAGGTCAAAGGGGTTGCTAGTTCATAAGGTATTCTACTCAACTTAATTTCAACTAATGGTGTTTGGGACAGCTAACTAATAGGGTCAACCTCTAGTAAGCACGAAGGAAGGATAATGATAGAAGAAATCAAGCAAGATGCAATCGATGAGTCAAACGGTAGATTGAAGAAAGTGGTCAAGTATGTGGATGAGATCCTAGACTTCTAATCCTATACGCAGGCTTGCTTGGTACGGTAAAGTAACCAAACAATTTTTCTTGACCTGCATGGGCCACCACAAAAACATGTAACGTTCCAGTCTCAAAATACGTAGGACTAGGAACGTAGACATGTCAGCTGTACTCATACGAAGTATACTCCAATATATGGAAACCTCGTATGAACACATAAGCTGTAAAATGCAGTAGAACCATAACTAATCTCATCCACACAGAATAAATGAATAAAAGATCATATAATGAGAATAAATTTGTCTTGATACAATATGTTGGGCGGAGACAAATCCACTACCAACAAAATAAAAAAAAGTACATAGAGAATGAAATGAGTGGCGAGCGAAGCGAAGACGATCCAAGTGCAATCATCCTCGAAGAAATAGCAATGATCACGGCTAGAGCTAAAGCACCTGCGAAAGATAATAGCACACACCTGGCAAGACAACCAGGTCCTCAGAGGGACGTAACAAGACACATCATAGCATGCCATATAAACTGAATAAATATTGCTCAAATAAATAAGTCAATCGAATTTATAACATAGTCCAATACGCACCTACTGAACGAGCGTACCATCCCCCCAACCAAACAAGGACAGAAGATGGTAAACTAATTCACGGTAACGTATCTTCCCATGCTATGAATCCAATATGGTATCCGGACCCCAACAAGGTTCAATACCTTCTCATCGAAGTAGTAAGTCACACCTACAACCAAACAAGGACAAAATGTGACGAACTAATCTGCAACAAGTTATTGTTCCAAGCCACGGTCAGATACAAGTACCCAAACCAAAAGTACTCGTACCTAACGGATAGGATAGCCTACCATTCTAAGTGAAATGTTGTTAAGAACAATCCTTCCTACGCATGGGCCCTGGCTGAATAGGATCGGCGTAGTCCCCCTTTAGGCACCAGAGGCCCCATCAGGAAGAGCATGATGTTCCGCAGAATCGTCAGTGGCCGTCAGTAATCTTGGGTCATCAACCCCGTATCTCCAGCGGAGAGTCCGGGTCACAAGGGAAGTGCATCGAAGCCCATACGCTAAGGAATTATCCTCTCCGCCTAATGCCTACTGTGTTGTATCCACAACACAAACCACTATAACCGCTAAGTCAAACTAGCATGCAACCTCTATTAGCGGTTATTTCTATCACACGGCTTGTACGTACTGGTGGCCAGCCAATCACGTACTTCCGTATTCTACATGCGACACACAACTTCGTGTTTACAACGTGTCAAGGCCAATGAATGCAACACACAAGGTGGTCCCTTAAATCTAGGTTTAATGTGAGAAAAATAATACGGAAATAAATGAACAATAAGTTCTAACAGTTATGCCATGTATCACAGTTTTTGCATAAAGAAAATAAATAATGCATGAAATATGAGCTAAAAATAAGTAAACAACAAATGACAAGGTGTCTTGCCTGGTAGAGCGCCTGGTGTGCTGCGATGATCAAGGTGGCACGATCTGCAACTTCGGTGCAACAACTGTACAAGGAGACCTCGGGTGGTGACACGGACAATTCCATTAGGTCCAGGATAGTCAACTTGGCTAGGGTTGACATAAGGTAGTCACGGACAGGTGAAGGAATAGGAATAACGGTATTCGTTGGCACGGACCGGAGGATAATCAAAGGATATTTAGATAAAATATTTATATTACTTAAAACTGTAATTTGTTACCAAAATATTTTACATACTACATTCTTGAGTAAAAATAGTTTTTAGGCCAAAATACGTAAATAAGGTATTATGAATAATATAAAAATATATTTAGAACATCTCAATATTATGAGAACAAAATAACAATATATGTCTGTGTAGCTCCCATGAAATAATAATGATAATTAATATCCTCATTAATAACAGTAAAAATTTATTTTTAACATATATATATATTTACGTACTAATTTACAAATCCAAGACATATACCCCTTTTTATCATACTATAATAATAATAAAATAATCGTGAAATACTACTACTACTGTACAAGGAGAAGAGAATAATAATAATGATAATAATAATAATCATCATAATAATAATAATAATACTAAATATTACTAATAACAATTTACAGTAAAATAATAATAATAATAATAATAATAATAATAATAATAATGATGATAATAATAATAATAATAGTGTAGTTAATTCCTACAAATATCTTGGAAAAGATAAAGAAGAAAAAGAAATAATGAAATACATTAGAATAAATTAAAACAAACAAAAAAACACAGAAACCGAAGGGAGCAGTCTGCTGCTCTTCGAAATCAACGGAGACGAGAAAGAGCTACAAAAAAAAAGAAATTTTTGAGAAGAGAGGAGAGAGAGAAAGCGGTGAGAGAGGGGACGATCGGAGGAAGAGGGAGAGGGGAAACGGAGGAGGAGGAGATCGGAGCTCGGGAACAGCAGCAACGGGTTCGCCGGTGGCGCGGGAGTCCACCGGCGGCGGCGCGGGCTTCCCGTGCGCGCGGAGGACGGGCGGAGGCGGTGCACGCGGCGATGGCGGCTCTCCGTCACACGGTGGCGACGGAGGAAGTGAGGAGCGGGGGAAGAAGAGGGTTTTTTTTTTTCGCCGGTCGGGCGGACGGAGGCGGTTCGTCGCACGATCGGAGGGTTCGGCGGCAGAGGCTGGACGGAGGGGCTGGAAAGTCGGGGAGAGGGTTCAGGCGGAGGGAGTTGGTCCGACGGCTGGGAAGCGGTGGAGCGGGGTGCGGTCGGTTCGGTGCAGCCAGGAGGGCGGAAACAGGTCGGTCGGTGCTGGATCGGCGCACACGTGGTGGCGCCGGGCTTATCGGTGCGGCGGAGCTCGCCGATCACAGGGTGGTAAGCGGTGGGTGTTTTATTTTAGGTTTTTTTTTGCTTCTTTTCTTTTTGGGCGCGCCGGAGACGATCGCAGTGGTCGACGCGGCTCTTGGTGGTGGAGGTCGGATGGTCGGGACGGGGTTGGGTGAAGTCGGCGGTGGCGCTCGGCCACCGGAGGGATGTCGGGATGACGATGGTGGTGGTTGCGGTGGTGGTATAGGTGCTTCTGGTGTTCAGAGGAGTGGCCAGGGTGGCTGGCCGGATTTTGGGGCGACCATGGTGGTGGTCCTTGGTGGTTTGGTGAAGTCGGGTGATGGCGGACGCGATAGGGGTTGTTGTTGACGGTGTGGTGATGTCGGGGTGGCTGATGTTTGGCTGTGGCGGTGGTGACTAGTGGTTTGGTAGCGACGGCGACGGGCTGGCGGTCTAGGCTGAGGGTGGTGATGGTGAACGGGGGTGGTTGTTTTAGTGAAAGGAAGGAGGAGACCGGGCATGGCGGGGTTTCAGGAGTCCGGGTGGTGGACGCGAGCCGGGACGGAGTTTAGAGTTTAGGATTTGGGATTTGGATATTTGATTGTGTCGGGTCTGTCGACACGAAAAAATAAGTGTATATGTAATGGATGGAATAAGAAATTGGGACGTGGAACACGGACACGGACACGAGGCACTTGATTGGCTATGGAATTTATTTGTGGAGGAATTCATGGAAGATGAATAATGTGGAGGAGTACCTGCCTATATTTATAGGATGTGGGAATTCTCACTTTGGATAGGATTAGGAATAGATTAAACCCAATTTGGATATTCCCATATTTAGTTTAAAAGCAATCAAATCAAATCCAAATCTAATTAATATCAAATTAAATACTTTTAGTTTAAAATTAAATCAATTTAAAATATGGATAATTTACTATTTAAATGTATCCATGGAATCAAATCAAAATTTAAATTGTCACAAATATTTCAAAAATATGTTTTCCAAAAATACTATAATAATTAATTTCGAAAATAATAAATCTTTTTTGAATAATAAAATGTTAATATTAAATAATTTCGAAAATATATTATTATTTAAAATAAATAAATATTTATGACATAAATATTTTTGCACGAAGAATTTTATTATTAATAACTGCTAAAAATAATAGACTTTTCATAGCAAGAATAATAATTCTATATAATATTTTGAAAGTGTAATAAAATAGAAAAAATTATTTTTCTACAATATGTATGCTCGCACATATTTGCACTCGACGAGCAACTACGAAAAATAAATTTTCGTGCACGACGTAAAATACGACTACGCGACGTACAATACAAAATTTTAAATCGGTACAAAATAAAATAAAAAAATAGTAAAAATTTAGGGGTTTTACATGTGGTGAGGGGGTTGAACCTATTAGGACAAAGGGTTCAACATTATTTTTATCAATCTTTTAATTTTATCTGAGTTATAGAGATTGAGATTTGTCCATGTGACATAGTCTTGCTTGAAAAAATTAATATCACCGCCATATATGTCACTCCCATTTTTCGTTATACGTATTTCCAGTATACGTGTACGGAATCCCGACCCGTAATTTGACTTGTCTTGCTTAGCTTAATCTTGATTCGGTTTATTTTGTCTTGGTTTAATTTGGTTTGGTTCATTATGGCATGTTAGCTTGGCTTGGTTTGGTTTATTTTGGGTTTAAGATGAAAAAAGGGTTGATATATAAGTCAACTTTTCTCTCTCTCTCTCTCTCTTCATTACTCTCATTTACTTCTTCTTCTTCTTCTTCTTCCTCCATTACTCTCCCACCAACCTAGCGAGCTTAGGCAAGTGTAATCTTGTTTCATGATGTATCTTGAATTTTATTGTTCTATTGTCTTTCCCTCTTGATTCTAAGCCTCTTTAGAACTTGGAGTTCTTGGTTTAGATGAAGGGATCTTTGTAGATCTAAGTTTGTAGCCTTTTCATTTTTTTGGGTTTTGATCTACTAAATTCCATTATTTTTATGTTTTAATTGTTCTATGTTATAGAGAATTCGATTTTATCCAAAATGGACCTTTGAAAAGTTAGATTTTGACTTGTTTTGAGGAAGTTATGGCTAAATAAGATTTGGACATTTTCTAAGTTCATCTGTCCTGAATCTGGCAGGGACGATGAATAGTGCCATATAGTGCAGCCTGCGGTATAGTGCAGCCTGTCGCATAGTACAGCCTGCCGCATAGTGCCGCAGCCTGCGACATAGTGCAGCCTGCCGCATGGTGACGCAGTCTGCGGCATAGTACAGCCTGCCGCATAGTACAGCCTGCCGCATAGTACCGTATGGTGATGCAGCCTGCGGCATAGTACAGGCTGCCGCATAGTGCCGCAGCCTGCCGCATAGTGTCGTATAGTGCCGCAGAAGGCCGCATAGTGCCGCAGAATGCCGTATAGTGCATATTTTGGCTGTTTTATGTCCTATTTGACTGAATTGTGGCCAGAATTTCTTCCAACTCCCAACATAAAAGTTGTAGATCTTTTCCTTGGCTTCAAGAATATGTTACTAGCTATTTATGTAAGTTTCTCTCATTCATGATAGTGTAAGGATAATACACGATAGTGGCCCGTTGTGGCACACTCTTAACAAGTAACCTTGACATGATAATACATGATAGTGGTCCGTCGTGGTGCACTCTTGACAAGTAAACATGACATGTAATCTTGAATGCTATTGTGATGGCTATCTCGACATGCTAGGTACTTTTATCTTGACACCGTGGTTGAATCTTGTGTATGTGTGAACAAGCTACATGTCTCGTCTTGCATCATGTCTAGGATATGAATTCCTGATTTTCCACGGCCATGGATTTATACTGAATTAGACTAGGTTAATGACTAGATTGATCAAGTAGTTCATATAGAGAGATGTTTTCAGTTACAGGCGATTCCGTTATCCCGGCCACACCTGATGGACTTGTAGCCTGCCGTCGAGTAGGGTACATTTCCAGCCCACTGTCATGTGGGACACTTCATGAAACAAGTTCTAGGCACACTGTCATGTGTTGCACTCCAAGCCACCTAATAATTCTTGATAACTCTTCAATGGACCTCGCCTGGATAACTTGGATAGTCTGCAAGGCTTGTGACTGCTGGAACATCTCATTGCATCTTGCTAGTAACTAGGCTTGTGATAACCCTAGTTAGTTAAAGTATCGAGCCGTACTCATTATTTGGTCGTGAATGATGAATGGAGTCTAGTCTTGTCTAGGCAATACCAGTCTATGATTACTTCAGCACATTACTGTTATGCTTTACTCTTGTCGATAATTGGTTGGAGACTAAGCTCTGTTCAGGTGAAGGGTTACAACCCCGGTCCTTGTTTGGTTTACGGGTTGTAACTTGGCTACCAGAATAGTCCCTTACTTGTCTTATTATTTATCACCTTGTTTTCTCTAACTCATGTCTTTTATTATCCTTTATGTCTCATGTGCTAATATGCTGGTTTTAGTTCTTAAGTGAAGCCTCCCTTGTGGCACTTGCTCTTCTGGGTTCTGACCCAGCTGGTTTTGTATGGCCAAATTTTGGAGTAGCTTCCGAGGATCTACCAGCCTTCCAGCCAGATGGTGAACACTAGACGCAACCCTGACAACGAGTGGGTTTTATTTTGCTCTTCCACTCCATTGTAAATTATTCTTTTAAGGCATTCAGCCGCCGAGCAAGTGTTAGCTTGTGTTGATACTTACTTTGTCTGCCTAAGGGCTGTAACGTGATTGACAAATCCTTGGGTTGATCATGTATGACTTAAACTCTTGCTAGTCTTCGTATTTTGTATGACTAGCTTCATGATCATCTGAATATGTAATATTTGGGACGTCTTACTTTGTATGTCTGATGATCTAATATCTTGTAACATTCACTTGCTTCTTGAGATTGAGACACTAGGCTTGTTCTTGACCATAAGAGACTGATGGCTTGTAGATAAACCCTTATGCATCTAGACAGTCGTGACCGTATTACGAGCTGGGTTGCACTTCTATATACGTAGCTGGCTGTGTCTGTCCCCCGCTCTCCAGTATTCTGGTTCTGGTGCGTGACACGATTTAAGTGGTGGCCCATGCAGGTCTTGTAAATCAAGATGTGTGAGGGTTTTACCGGATAGATGTCTCAATCAGCACTCGCCTTTGATCTCTACTCGTGTCTTCTAATCTTCCTGAAATCTTAGCCTGGTCACATGCTTATATCCTTGATCTATCTTGGTCCTTCCTTAATGTTTCTCATGTCATCTTCTTCAGTGGCATTGCTCTTGGTCCTGTCGATCAGCCGGAAGGAGAACCACCAGTGAACCAGCCTCAACAAGGAGACCAAGCCCAGCTCTCAGGAGCAGCCTTTCGAGTTATGTCTTCCGGGGATCCAGAGCCACCAGTTCAGTCCGTTCAGCCTGCAGAGCCTGACAATGGAGTTTTGGTAGGACTCGTCTGAGAATTGCTCGCCTCTCAAGATCGTCGGGGCGATGCCCATTGTCACGACCCGCACCCAATATTTGGGTATGAACCGTGTACAAGCCCAGCCTATGCCGCAGAGTCGGCGGTAGAACGCTGTAACAATATGATGAGCAACCACGCAATAAAAGATATACCACAAGGGAAATTAATAACTCTACATCTCAACTCAGCATCTAAAGATGGAAATAAATAAACTGTCTCATAATAGAAATATATGAAGTCTAAAGTCAAAAATAATCTCAACTACATGTCTCCAAAAGTCAACTCAAATATCCAGTACAAAGTCGCAATGTTAACTAAATATCTAAGAAAGCGCAGCAGGATCAAATGCTGCGTACTCCTCCTGGTAGGCAAAGTCCGTCTCTACCACATCTCCCAAGTACGGGCCATACTGGTCGGGATACACGATCTCTTCGCAATCACCTAAAATTTGTTTGGTTACCCAGTCGGATGGAACGAGTACAATTCACTGAATGCAGTTTCAATATATGAAATAACTATATGACAGAGGTTAGCCTTTAGACATATGATTTAGAAAATAAATAAAGAAAAATAGAATAAAACTAAATACCGAAAGCAGTAAATAAAATACAAGAAAATACTCACCGACTGACCGACTGAAGTACCTTTGATATGTAACCGGTCTTGGGACAATTATACGACACTGTCTAAATTATCTACACTGTATAAAAGTAATACTGTCTACACTGTATACTGCAATTAAAGAAACACTGTCTATACTGTATAATGCAATAGTAATCATCGTCTACACTGTATACACGGTATAAGGTCAGATCACACATCTTTGGTACTTCTCCTCTCCCGACAACACAAAATATAATCAATATCAAAGACTGAAATCACATCTCTACCGGCTAACAATGATGTATAGTAAAGATCAATACTAAAAACAAACAATAAACTGTACTCGCCTGGCGTCCCGGGCTGCTGGTACTGGTCAGAGTCCAAATCGAGATCCAAACAACCTATTTATGGAATCACAGAGTCAAGACACAATTTGATATAAAAGATTTGTGTTCTATCTACAATTTTGCTTTCTTGGTTTTAGTTTCCTATTCCCTTATCCCTCTTATTCATATTATTAGCCAGGAAAGTAGCCTACCTGTTGATGGTTTATACCCCTTTGGTGGACTTACTTTGCATATGTCTCTAATTGAGATAGGGTCATCTACCAGGTATGGGCTCTAAGTGAATTACTTAGTATGTGCTCCTATCCCATGGAACATGTAGGTTTAACAACCTTACTCCTCCTACAAACTGGTTACAGGGAACCAGGGTGTTTCCATAGTTTGTATCCATTTGGTACAAAGGAAATTGGGTGATAGCATTCGAAGGGTAATAGGGAATACGCATATCCTATACTCTATCTATTTGTTGACACCCTTCTTACACAATCAATTTATACTCTAACTCCTCCTTTACTGATGCTATCCCATGTTCAGGTTTCCAGCCTTAACAGTACAATAAGATTCCTGTATTATCTATACTCAAGTCCTGTATATGAGGTAAATGGCTCTTAGTAGTACTGCCTATATGTGTAAGGATACTCGAACCACCCCTTATCCTGATGTTTAGAGGGAAGGCTACAGGTTGTCTTCTAATGGTTCTCGATCTGCTGACAGGGATTAATTCAAGTTGATTTAAGGAGTGGACACATTGGCTATACTTTGCTAATGAGGGTACAAAGGCTGGGCTTCTCTGCGTGTACTGACTTTTGAATGTCAGTGGTGTATCTGATATCCCTGATATAGGATATTGAAATATCGAAGATACTTATTCTGTAGCAGTCCTCCGGATAATCAATAGTCACTATTACAGGACAGGGTATCCCTACTTACTGATACTCGAATCACGAGTTACCAAAGCGGATCTGAAACTTGAAACACTACGGTTAACTGTAACAAAGTCGAACTGATTTCAGAGTATATGATATGGCTCAGTTTTGCTTTGATATCAAAATAGTATCTCAGTATTGGGATCAGGCTTTGCCTATAAGCTTCGACACCATGGTTCAGCCGGATATCAAAATCCTGTTTAATATATACATACCCATCCTGAAACCGAACCCAGGTGGTTTATAGGGTTGCTTATATGATTTGAACTAGTACACTAAAAGTTCCACCCAGTTTTACCTATATGGCACCCCCAGTTTACACTTGTATCAGGTATCGGTCTGATACTCTGGTTTCCCCTGGGAACAGAGTATCTATATCATGAAGAAGAGGCACTGATATGGGGTTTGGCCATATTTAAGGTCTGAGATGGACTTTGAGTGCCCTGAACTTGGCACAGGTTCTTGAGTATTCCATTCGATACTCCCAACTCGAATTGATATTTAGGAATCGACTGAAATCATCGGTTATGAAGGGTTCCCAATATTAAACATGATTCCAAGTGCCCAACGTGTAACCAAGCTACCTCGCCTATTGTCCTGATTTCCTATCGATTTCCATCTATTAGTATTTCTTTAGGTTTTGACAATACTAGTTGATCCGAGGCTGAAGACAAAGTTCTTTAAATAAAGAAGGAAAGCTTACCTCAGTTGTTCGACACCTTCCTCTGCTTCCTATGACAGAGTCTGCGCCTAGGGTTTTTGTAGTCGAAGAAGAAAGAATCGAATCGGTTAATCCCAAGCTCTTTCTCCCTCGCCCTTTCCTTCTCGAATCGATCTTCAACTCGGTATATAGGGTTGTAGAAGAAATCGGTTGTTCCTCTCTACCTAATACATATATATATATATATATATATATATATATATATATATATATATATATATATATATATATATATATAGCTAAGAAGGTTTTGGTTTAAACTAGATTGGCTTATCAACTGGGTTTAAATTCGAATTTGAAACTGAATCCTCCTAGGACAGGAATCGACTAGTTCCTATTTATCTCTATAATGCCTAGGTTGGTCAAGTGTTATCAGATAAAGGGAAACAATTTGAGTTAGGACTTAGTGAGATCAACACTCACAAGGATTTCTATTTGGAGGAGGGATATTATCCTTCCGAGTTTAATTAAGCAAGGATTTGAAGGAGGGTCAGTTTGTATGAAATTCAAACTGAGATTTGCTATTCGAATCCCAAATTTGCATTTGGTCCTTGACTTTACCTATATTTCAATTTTTCCCCTAACAATAAAATTTAACCTAGTGGAAATTGATCAAGGGGTTTACACCCTGCACCAGACAGTACTGTTTGCCATTAAAATCTTTTTATTGCAATTTCAATTACAAACAGAACAGTGTTACAATGTAGGACTTAGATGTAGTCCTAGGAGAACACTTTTGTTTATCTGGGTCCCTATGTCGATGGAGCAAGTGGTAATGCGTTGACTCTGTTGACGATCTGACGACGGTTCTCGGTTCTCTGAAGGTCTGAGTTGCTCTGGGTGCTGGAGCTTGCGGAGAGGAAGAAGACGTTGAGTGTCTGTATCTGCCTCCCTCACTGTGTATGTAGGTTTCTGTCCGTAGGTGTGTCTCTGTGTGTGTGTGGAAGAAGGAAATGATTCCTCCATTTATAGCTTTGCAGGTTGGCTGCTCATGCGCGCATATGTAGGATGCGCCTGTACGTGGGGACGCCACGTGGTTGAAGCTGCGGGAGGCACATGGATGATGCGCCATCATTTGTGGGTTGAATCCTTTATGCTACTTTTGTGGGCTGGCACGTAGCAGGGGAGATGATCTTTCTGTTGCTGAGATCTTGGGTGATTACCACCCCTTCATAGGCTGAATTGAGTCAAAGGACACGTGTCATAGGTCCATGGCTCAAAGATCTCGGATTTGGTGGAGGGCGATCTGGTAGGATGTGCCTGGGATTGGGTGCATGAGAAGACTTTGGCTCACAACCCTCAGGAGTCACGAACCAGTCTGGGCGCACGGCTCTTGGGGCGCATACGAGTCTTCAGGCGCATGGCCGCTGAGGCGCATGCGAGTGGTTGGTCGGCCACGTGGGTCGTAACCGTCGGAGGAAAGTAATGATGATGCTGATGTCAGCGACGCTTCGTCTTCTGAAAAAGCTGCTAACTGTCCAGTCCTCGGGGGACGTGCTGCCAACTCTGTCACTTGAGCATTAATTGTTT
Source organism: Iris pallida (assembly GCA_029216955.1). Lineage (NCBI taxonomy): Eukaryota > Viridiplantae > Streptophyta > Magnoliopsida > Asparagales > Iridaceae > Iris > Iris pallida. The sequence goes on along the minus strand of JANAVB010029217.1, from coordinate 3,575,757 downwards.
GATGGGTGACGAGCCAAAATGGGCACATGGGTCCATGTTGATTAGGATGCATGGATCTGTGCTTTGTTGGGTGCATCCATACGGGGTGCTTTGGAACCGATGGGCGCGTCTGTGCGATGCGCGGTGTCTGACCGGCACATCCGCTTGCATGGCGCGTCTTTATTGGTTCGACTTTTGTGTTCTTTAAGTGCTTTAAATAGCCGTTTTGACTTGGCTGAATTCGAAGCGTCAGGTTTATCACCATTAATGCAAATTCATTGCACGAGATTCGGAGAGCCCGCCACTTGGCGCATGGGTTTGATTTGCCCGGCCTATAAATAGTGGCAAGGAGAGAGTTTGCTTCTCGTTCTCTCACGTCTTCCCGAATGAACTTGTTTACTCGAGCACATTCTATTGACGAAATGCTCCCGAGGGTGAAGATGCGACGCAGTGTCTTCATTCATGCACTCGTGAAGGTGACTGTTACATCCAAAAGTCGGGGTCGAGGGCTTCTGAGGCAGGCAAAAGGTGCCTGTTGCATTCAAAGATCGGGATGCTCGAGCCCTGTCTCCGTTATGCTGGAAGAGCCGCTGATCAGAATTGTGGTGCTCCCGACTTTGGAGGCTCTTTCTTCTGCCAGAGTGGGTGTTGCTCATTCTGGTTGTGTTAAAAGCTGCTCCTTTAGCCGCGGATCGATTGTGGTGCTCTCCTCTTCCTTGGGCTTAGGAGATCTCTTCATCCCGCTAGGGTGGGGTTGATCGCCCACTCATGTTCTGCTCAATAAATGCTTCATTAGTCGAAGCATTTGATCGGGTCGAAGTAAGGCGCATATGCTGAGACTTCATGATGCGCATAACTGAGACGCTGAAGAGATGCGCCTGACTGAGACGCTGAAGGGATGCGTCTGACTGAGACGCTGAAGAGATGCGCCTGATGGGGGACGCATGGCAGTTTGCTGCGCCAGGCTGTAGTCTTAGGATCTTTTTTTTGTAGAAATTCTCCTATGTAAAGCCTTTTAGACATGTAATAGACTTTTATATGAAATAAAAATCTTTTTTTGCTGTCTATACTCTCGCTGTCTTGATGTGCCAAGTACTTCGTTTGAGTTCCCTGGCGCATGTTTTGAGTAGTATTTGAGCGCATAGGAATTCTGGCACATAGATGCGTCCTGAAATTCCATGCTTCTACAAGACCCCCTTCAAAGTTTTCAAAACTTTTTGTCAAGTTTTGGAATACTTTGAATAAGAAGCATGGTGGTGTCTTCAACGAGGCGCATGACTGTTCGGGCGCACGATTACTTCGTGCATCAGTGATGGGGTGCATGCCCCTCTCAGTTTGCAAATGATAACGCTTCGAAGTAATCAACAAAAGATTAATGATGATCTTTTTGGATTATTTGCAGCTATCATTTCGTAGAACCCCAAGCGGTGGCTGACGTCACTCCTCATCGGTTTCCGCGTATGCCTAAGCCTATAAATAAGCGTCTGATGGAGAAAGAGGGTTCTTCTCCTCTTTGCTTTCTTCTTCTCTAGAGTTCTTCTTTCGAAAAACCCTAACTTCTTCTTTCATGAAATGGCTTCCAAGACTCCTCGCGGTGGTACTGGCAAGGGGAAGGAGCCTGCGGAGTTCGTCGAGGAGGACGCACCTGTCACCATTGTGACTCTGGCCGACGTTCGGCCTGCGGTGACAGGTGGGTGTGATCTCCCAACTTTTTAGACGAGTCTGGAGCACATGGATGAGTTGCATCATATTGTTGTGCCCTAACTCTTTGTCGCTGAGGACTTCTGTCCTGATGATGCGCTGAGGCTATTCCGCCGACGCGCATGGGTTTAGGCCTTGATTATGCGTCGAGGTTTTACTGCTAATGCGCATGGGTTTACACCCTGATGATGCGCCGAAGCTTCACTGCTGAAGCGCATGGGTTTAAACCCTGATGATGCGCCGAAGCTTCACTGCTGACGCGCATGGGTTTAGAACCTGATGATGCGCCAGGCTGCTTGACACACCCAATATTTTGTCTTCATGTTGCCTGACTTTTGTCTTTGCTGTGTCAGTGTCGATGACTATCCCTTTGCTGAATGAAGTCCTTCTGGATGCTTCTCTTTGCCAAATGGGGGTTGATTATGACGAGGAGGTTATTAACCCTGTGAAGGCTGCTATCCTACTGAATCAACCTTCCGAGAGAATATTGCAAATCCGGAATCAGTCGCCTGTTTTTCTCCAGAGTATGATGGAGGGCAGCAAACTGAAATTCGCTGAGTCCGAGGATGCGACTTTCTTGAAACCTACCTTTCTGTTTGGTGACCGCTTGACCTCCACCGAGGCGAAGGTACTGAAGATCAAGGAGGACTGGTTCTTCTCTGCGAAGGGCATGGTTCTGTACATGCGGCAGCTTGAACGTCAATTGCCGCTGACGGCCTTCTACCGTTTGGCTTCCAAGAGAAGGATGCCATGGGAACTCACTCCTTCTCAAGGAGGGGCAGTGGGGGTTACCCTTTCGATTGATGTTACTTCGAATCAAAGCGATACCTTGGCCGCCTCGCGAGCCGGGACCTCGTTCAGTTGCCAAACTTTGTGCCCTGGGAGCCTTTATAGTGATGTCCCTAATGACACTTTTGCTTTTAGTGCTTCGACCTTTGCAAATCGGATGCTAACATCGAAGGTTATGTATCCGAAAGGTGGTCTTTGGGTTTTGTCGAAGTTCAAGGCTGAGCTTAAAGAGATTGGGTTGACTGCCGCTATCCGTGTCACACAGGCAGGCGTGGACCTCAACAGGCATATGTTCCTTGCACTCCTGGAAATGTTTAATACCCAGACTGGCACTTTCTTTACTCCGGTAGGGGAGTTGGGATTGGCTCTCCATGAGATTTATGAGGTGTCCAAGCTTCCCTGGGGCTCGAAACCGTACGAGGAATATTTCCCGACAAATGAAGAGATCCTTGCTCTGAAAGAGAAGGACTCGAAGATGATGGCTGTTTTCAAGGAGGTGGCGAGCCATCATTATCTGATGCAACGGGAGGACAAAGGCAAGTCACAGCCTTATGTGACTACTTGGAGGGATTATGTCTTCAAGCAGGACCTGGCGGACTCTACGAAGATTCGGTTTACGACTCTGCAGGGACTGAAACCCGCAGAAGTAACCTCCGAAATGAGCCGACTAGGCGAGAAGGCCCCCCGTTCAAATGAGAGTGGCGAAGATGTATACAGCTATTCTGGCTTTACGTGCACCGGATGTCGTCCAAGGCAGTGTGGACCGCCTACTTGATGATATGGCTCCGGGACTGTGTGTTCTCAGGTGGGTCAGGCTCTGTGGAGAGGGTGACCCGGAACCTCATTTTACCAGCAGTGAAACTTGTTTTTGGTCGCCCTTTGGCTCTCCTCCCCGCGATGGTGTGTAACCTGCTACGGGGTTTGAGAGATTTTGCTGACGTTGTGGTTCATAAGAGGGGCAAAAAAGACAACTTTTTCCGAGCTGAGCTACCATTCCATTATCTGATGGGATGGTTGATTCTGCACCACCCGAACGTGATGAATCCACGTCCTGAAGACGATCATATTGAAGGTGACGCCTTTATCCGCCGCTTCTATAAGAGAAAGTGGCTGCACACCGGCGTCCCCGTCTGTAGGAGAGTTTTATCTTATCTTCAGGGGTGGGAGATCGTCAAGGTCAGTCCCATCTTCAAAAATTTCGAGGCCGACCAAGATTTGGAAGACTCCGGTGAGGATGCGATCACCCTGCCGAAATGGGGGTTTCGTTGGTTGCAGAGTATTCGGCCTTTCCACTTGGTCTACCGCAACCAGAATAAGTGTTATCTGGAGCCGTATTTGCCGAGTCAGTTTGCTCGCCAGTTTGGTTACACCCAGCTAATGTTGCGGAACCCCAGTAACAGTCTGGAGTTTGCTAGAAGTTTACTGGATGGAGTCCGGGATTGGCAATATTACAATACCGGGTGCACTGGAGTTCGTTTCAATACACCAGTTCACAACCCTCGACCACAGATCCTGTATTCGGCTGTTAAGCTATATTGCCCCATGAATACTGTGCCTCCTGAATATGATAGGGAGACTAGTTTCATCATTGGAACTCAGCTAGAGGCTACGAAAAACATGTTGGCGACGGCCCGGTCATATCGTCCACCAGAGTTGGCGGGATATCGGGCTGCTGCTGCAGCGTCAACGGGAGGCACTCGGGAAGATCCCCCAGCTGGGAAGAGACGGACTGACGCAGAAGCCGGTTCGTCTGTACCAAAAAGGCCAAAAAAAGCGACGACTCCAAAGGTGGGGGCTACGGGAGTGCCGCCTGTAATGCCAATGGAACCAGTTGCTGCTGAGGTAAAGACGTCCCCCATAGTCTGGCTCATTCTGTCATTTTTGTGACATATGCTTTCCTTTTGTAGGAACCCCTGAAGAAGAAAACCCGGGTTTCAAAATCAGTCGTCAGTAAACCGAAGGAGGTGGCGAGCTCTTCTGACGAGCGCATTCCTCCGATTGTAGCGTCTCCCGTGGAGGAGAATCCTGACAATGTCGTTCCTGCTGAGATTTTATTTTAGTATCTCCAGATTATGTTGGAAGGAAAGCTGAGGATGCAGTAGTTCCCGGGAGGGTGCAAGCCGCTGTGGGGGCCTCTAACATTGAGGATCCAGCAGATACGGGGCTTCCAGATGAGAAAGTGGAGTGGAGTTCGTCTTCTTCAGATGACGTTCTCCAGAGATGAGTGAGCCTGTTGCAGGGGCAACAAACATGGTTGAAACAGAGGAGATGGCTGATTCTCCTCCTTGTCATGATGAGGGGAGGTCGGCTGCAACGTTGCCGAGCCCTACCCCAGACTCAGGAGCGGAGGCTGAGGTGGCTGCCGACCAGGAGGTAGCGACAGATTCTATCCCCGCGGAGGGATTCGGTGAGGAAGATGAGACTCGTCCGCCGAGCCTGACTCCAGGGGAGCCGAGTCAGGAAACAAGTGCTGATCTCGCTGCTTTGCCAGAGGGGTAAGGTCCCGTACGGCATGCTGATAGTGTGTTGGAGACGGATGAGGTAGCCCCTGACGTCGGTGGTCCCTTCGAGCTTGAGAAGTGTAAGGGTTTGCTGGAACCCCCTATTGTTCCTTCTAATTGGGGTACGATATCGACGCCCCTCTTGGCTCCTTCCGCTCTCTTGGCCCCTCAAGCCAGTGGTGAAGTTCAAGCCCCTGTTGAGGGAGAGTCCGTTGATGCCGAGGTTTCAGCCTCGCAGATTGAAGTCGGTGGGTCTTCTTTAGGCCCGCCGTCTATCACAGTACCTCCTGCAACTCCTGCCATGATGCCTCAAGTGCTGGCTGATGCAGATGAGTACGTTCAGTTTGTTGTTGAATCAGTGTACAAGATGCTGCAGAAGGGCGTATCAACGGTGCTGAATGCAATTAGGAGTTTTGCGACGGCGAAAGCCATGGCGCTCTCTTTCATTATGTTTGATACGTTTGCACCGTGGCCACGATCACATGGCTGTAATTCTGGAGGAGTCGGTGGTTGAGCTCGACCATCTTCTTTCTGAACTGCAGAGTATCCAGCCGAATGACTTTTTCGCTCTGATAGAAGCAGAACAGAAGAAGTTGATAGCTGAGGTTGAGTCGTCTTATCAGGCCACGGTGTCCATCTGGAATGGTGAGGTGGCCGCTGCTGAGGCTACAGTAGAGAGACTGTCTCAATCCACACAGGAGCAGGTGGAGCTGCGGGCCTCATTGGAGGCAAGTATAGCAGAGGTTACTGCCAGGATTCGCCTCCTAGAAGACCAGAGGGCCCAACTTATGTTAGATCTTGAGTGGGCCCAGGCTGAGCACATCTCGTCCAAGGAGGAAGAGGCAATTGTTACTCGCCATATTCTTTCTCTGACTCACCAACTGCAGGAGTTGGACGCCAAGTATGAGAACGATACTGCTCCCGAGGCTGTAGAGATGATGCGGCAGGAAGCTGAACGCCAGGTCCTGGCGACTGTAGAGACTCGGGCTGCAGACTTGAGGCGTCGGATCGAAGAGCTGTCCGCCAATCCCAATGATGCCTAGGGATTTGTAGTCTTCTCTTTTTTTTGTTATATGCTGGGGATGTAATCCTTTACTTTTTATATGAAAAATAAAGAATTTTGTGGTGTGTTCATCTTTTGTTGTCATGAACTTGTCATTTGTGTGGACCTATTATCTTTTGCGCACCTTGGTTGTTAGGTACAGAGAATAAGTTTGAGAGAACCGACATGTTTGCTCAGAGGTAATGTGGACGTGGTAAATATGGGATTCAAATGTCGGAATCTTCCTACTCAGAGGTGTTATGGACGTGGTAGGAGTGACTCTGGGGAGATACGCAGAACTACTCAGAGGTAATGTGGACATGGAAGTTCTGCGATCGATGTACGGCAACACAGGGGTTGTCTGTACGGGATGTTTACTCAGAGGTAATGTGGACGTGGTAAACATGATGGGTAGCGTAGTCTTACGGAGCATAAAATTCTGCTTTGTAGGGCGTAGAGGAGCAACTCAGAGGTAATATGGACGTGGTTGTCCTTCTACTGGAGATAGAATGCAATGGAACAACTGGGTTCCGAAAGCATAGGATTTTTATGAAAGGGAGGTGTATGTGAGCTCTGATGATCAGGTCCACTGACTCCCTTGCTAGGTAGAGGTAGAAGTACATATCTGAAAGATATCAAGAGTAGTACTTCTTTAGGAACTTGCCGTTGATGGGCATCATGAACAAGTCCCCGTTTGATCGGGCGAGGCGGTAAGCATCGTTTGAGTATACCGTCTCTATGATGAAAGGTCCCTCCCATTTGGGTTCGAACTTTCCTGGTGTTTTGTGAGTCAACACCATCGGCCTCCTGACCGCCAGAACCAGGTCGCCTACTTAGAAAGTCCTCTGCTTGACCTTCTTGTTGAAAGCCTGTGATATACGGGCTTGATAGAGTTCGATGCGCTGTTGAGCTAGGAGACGTTTTTCGTCAAGTGCCTCCAATTCTCGCAGACCGCGACGTTGATTGTCTTCTTCTGTTAGTTGATTTATGATCGCTACACGGAGTGAGGGTATCTGGATCTCGAGAGGTAGTACTGCTTCGCTCCCGTAGACTAAGGAGAATGGTGTGTTGCCCGTCGGAGTCCGTATCGTTGTGCGGTAGGCCCAAAGGCATTCGCCGAGCTTTTCGTCCCAGTCACGTTTGTTGGATGACACAACCTTTTTGAGTAGCTTGACGATATTCTTGTTAAACGCCTCGGCCAACCCGTTTGCTGTCGGATTGTAGGCGGTTGATGCCACGTTCTGAATACGATTCTTGTCACAGAATCTGCTGAAAACATGGCTGATGAACTGAGGACCGTTGTCGTGGATAAACGTGTCACGACCCGCACCCACTGTGAGGGTACGAGAACGTAACAGCGCCCAGTCTACGTCGCAGTGTCGGCGGTAGAACGCTGTTCTAGGTCATGAACTATAACTAACATAATATGAATACTCTTCATAAGGAGGCCAACACAGAGGTATAACTCAATCACAATCTACAGATAGAATATGGCACGATGAAATAGATAAAGAAATCCTCAACTGAGGTACAACAGAAATGAAATACAAGTCTTAACATCTCTAAAAATATACAAACTCTGAATCAAGAACAACATCTAAACATAAAAAGGAAAACAGTCTAAGCTATCTATACTAAGCAAGGTATCGCCCTCAGCAGCTGCCTGAACCTTCCCAGGGGTCCAGGTCGCGAGTGTCAACTAGGCAAGCTCCAAAGTAAGGGGTGCAGGGTTCCTCATCATCCTCTGTAAAATTTTCAACAAGTCCAGTCAGGACGGGAGCGAGCACAATACATCTCAACAGATCATAGCAGGTTAGAAAATATAATCATGCAGTAAAGTAAGATATAGATACTGAAGAAATGCAGTATGTAAACAGAGAGAGAGAACTGTAATAGAAATATCTACTATAAGTAAAGAGCTACTAGTGACTAGTGATTTAGAGTACAAAGTCGACATGTGAACGGCTTGATTTGTACATGGCTATACTAAAGAGGCGTACATGGCTATTCTACTTTGGAATTGTTCACATGGCTATTTATACTCCCCCGTACCCGCAATTAATACACAAGGATCCAACCAGGTTATGTTATGATTCTATGTAACAGCCCCCGAAGGGTGGTAAGCCTCCAAAGGGTGATAAGCCCCCAAAGGGTGATATGCCCCCAAAGGGTGATAAGCCCCCAAAGGGTGATAAGCCCCCGAAGGGTGGTACATAGTAGTCCCATAAATAGGATTTCTGGGAAACCCAATAAATGGGATAAGGATTTAAAGAAGACTCTGTGATCATATGAGTATATGTCACAAGTGATCAAAGAACCAAAGAAGCATAGTGATACGCCATGTAAGTAAAACGCACAGAACATAGAGTACCCCGATGCTCCCTGAAAGGATAACATCTCAAGAAGGGATCCATATAGTACTAATCCGTGTGACCAACGTGACAGTATCAAGTAAAGTAATTTAATGCAGGAAATAATTCTAAGCAGGATATGAAATGATCAGAGAATGTACTCGCCTCATATCTGAATGTCTGAAGTAAATATACTGTCCGAGATGAGGCACCTGACTCCTAGTTAGAGCAACACAAGTCACAACAAGTCCAGAATGGTAATAAGATGCACTACAATGCGTTCTACATGAATCTAGGTCAATCTAGACCAAAGTCAACCCTTGGTTAACTCTGGTCAACCCTAGAAGTCAAACTAGGTCAACCAAGTCAAACCTAAGTCAAACTAGTCTATACTAGGCTAACAAGGCTATTCTAAGTCTAACAAGACTACACTAGTCTATTCTAGGCTCACTAGCTAAGCAGATACAACCATAGGCCATAGGCTAATAGACTAGGCCATGGGCCAAGGCAATACCATGCCTAAGACTAACCATAAATCATAAACACAAGACAAAATTATCTATAACAAAATATCACACATAATGATATGGCTATGCAATATAACATAGCCTACAGAACTTTAATATAGAAAATACATATTAGTATATAGGCTCCTCTTAAATACCACACATACATATTTATATACAATGTATATATATAGGACACACTCATCTATATATATAGGGTACCTATATATATATATCTCAATACATATACATATATACTAGTGTGTGTGTGTCATGGGTTAAACATAGGTGTGTGAACTAGTGTAGCATGAGAATGAGGGTGTACATGTGAGAGAGGAAACATGTGTTTGTGTGTGGCTTGAGAGTGTGTGAGGCTAGACACTAGGGTGTGTGAAGAGTGAAGTGAGAGTGTGGTATCATACATGGGTGTCACAAGTACCAAGTGTGTGTGAGAGGCTACATGAAACAGTGAGAAAACTGTGTAAACAAACTCAGATTTACATAGGAAACCTTAACAGTCCAATATTGAAAATCAGTCCACAAATTCAGTTTTAATAACATTGAAGACCATTAAGACAGTCCAAACAAATTCAGATATCACCTATCCCAATCTCAGTTTACAGAAATACCAATCTCAGTTTATACAAACTCAGTTATCACATATAGAAGGAAACATAAAAATTCAGTTCAAAGAAACCCAAAAAATAGTTTAAACCCTCCCATTCAAACTTAGTTTTAATACATAGCAAAACAGTTTAAACAAACTCATGAACATACATAAAAACCATTTAACAGTCCCCACATTCCATTTCCAGATTTCAGTCCCAAACTCCCCCCCTCGATTCAGTTCATAGAAACCAAAACAAACTCAGATAATACATCCCAAATCTCAGTTTAAAGAGATACCAATCTCAGTTATCACAAACCCAGATTTACATGCCCCAATCAAGTTTACAGTTCAAACAGACCCTAAATGAAATTCTCAGTTTTTGAATCCAAACCACATCAATTTGACCCCAATTTCAACATACATTTAAAAATAAACTAGGTGAACATATTAGGGTTTTAATCTACACTAATGAACAACATATATTGGTTAAAAAAGAAGACAAAAATCGGATTTAAAAACTGGACAGAACAGTAAAATATGGACAGAATTGTGTGTATCAGAATAAAATAGGAAAAAGGGAATTGAACAATGAAAATGAATTAAAACCCAAAACAGAGGTTGGTAATGTGAGAACACATTGCACACGTGTTACGTGATGTGTTTGTGTCCATAAAAGTGGACACAAACGTGTCCAATCAACTAAAACCAAAAACAGCAAAACTGGACACAGATAACAGTAAGCAGCGTGCACGTGTTCATGGTGTCCGTGCACTCGACACAAAGCGACACAACCCACGTGGTTGTGTCCAAGGGTCGACCTAGACTAGGGCTAGGGATAGGACACCTTGCCACGTGTCTATATCGCGTGTACGCGACACAAGACATGCGTGTCAGTGGTCGGTTGACAGCCGACTGAAATAGTGCACAAATTAGTGCACACGCTCGTGCATGTCCGACACGACACGTGGGGCTCTGAAACTTGGGGAGCCTCGTGTCAGTGTCGGCCCCGTGCTACACGCCAAGTCTCACGTGTCGGGGAGGCGTGTCCGTGTCGCAATCGCGCCCGAGCAGCAGGGCATGCACAGTGCCTGTGCACGCGCGCACGACCACGTGTTCGCGTGTCCGTGTGGACTCGACACGACACTAAGACGACACAAGGACACCAGAAACATGTAAGCGAGACCCAAATCTAATTTACTATTCAAACACAATCCTAAAAATCACACGAAATGCCCATTGGGGCATTTTATCAAACACTAATAACTAGACACTGATACGTGTCCAATTAGGACACGAAATGGACACAAATTTTAGGGCTTCCTATTCCTACAGTTAGGTTAGGTCTAGGGCATCCTAGAAATGCAATTAAACAGAAATTACATGGAGTAGATTGAAATATACCTATTGATGAGCAAAGGGTCAAAATCCCCAAATGGAAAGGGTCCCTCAAGCCACCAAACTCCCACAAATTGTTTCTTTCCTGCAAATACTCATTACCAACAGCAAGTAGACTAAAATTAGGTCCTATTGCAATTGGTTTGGAGAAAAATGGAGTTGAAATAGATTTTCTATGATTTTAGAAAGATGGAGACTCACCTCTTCTAAAATAGCAAATAATTCCTAAGGAGGCTAGCCCTAATTTCTAGGAGGGGATTAAATAGGGGGAAAGGATCAATGTGGCTGCCATGGGCTGATTAGGGTTAGGGTTGGTTCATGGTGTGGGCCTATGGGCTATAAGTCTCAAGTCATTAGTCATGACTTATGAAATCATAAGCCATTCTAGCCTAATAAGTTCCTAATCTCTCCAAACAAGTTTCAATGAGTTAAACCTCACTAACTTAGGTCAAACCAAGGTTACTTAACCTAACCAAGTTGTCATAACCTAGGTTAATCTCTAGGTTAGTCTCCTAGTCAACACTAGTCAAAGTCAACTATAGGCCCAAAATCAATTATACTAACAATTCCTAAAAATCACTAATAATCATATTAATTCTAATAAACCTAAATAATTCTAAATAATTCCTAAAATTACAAAAATGACTAAAATACCCCTCAATCTAGAAATGATAAATGAAATACCCTAATCACATAGCTAGGCTCTAGGGTTACACTAGCAAGACACCAAATTATAAGTCATAATTTTAAAATAGTTTTTAAAATGATTAAAAATCAGTAAAAATCATATAAAATTTTAAATACCATAATTAAATAAATTAAAATACAAAATTTTAAAATTACCCTCATCTGGAAAAACTGGGTATTACAAATCCTACGGAGTACCCCAAAATGGTAGATGACATGATGCTTGATGAAGCTGATCACCCTAGAGCTTTTCACTTCCGCCAGTAGAACTGCTTCTGCCCATTTGGAGAAGTAGTCAGTGATAGCTAGGATGAAACGGTGTCCCCTCGATGAATGAGGGGTGATAGGTCCCACAATGTCCATGCCCCAAGCTTCAAAGGGCTAGGAGGCGACCGTAGGATGTAGTGGTTCCGACGGTGTATGGATGAAGTTGGCATGAAGCTGGCAAGCATGGCACTTTTTGGCATAGTCGACAGCGTTGGCTGCCATGGTTGGCCAGTAGTAACCCATGCATCGCAGTCGATCTTGCAACTTAGGCCCAGGCTGATGAGCCCCGCAAGTTCCGTCATGAGCTTCTCGAAGGGCTTCGGCTGCTTTTTCGTTAGACATGCATCATAGGAGAAGTCCGTCGTAGGAGCGTCGGTACAGCATTTTAGTAGCCATATCATAATAGAATCGAAGGAAACGCCTCCTGACTGAGACGGCTTCCTTCGGGTCTTTTGGAAGAATTTCGTAGACAGCGAAGTCGATGAACGGGAACCTCCAATCTCGGACATTAACACCAGCACTTGTTGACATGGCATGGGCTATTTGTGAGCGTAGGTTGTTTTTAGGACAGACCAAGTCTCGACCAACTACCGTGACGTAGTGTTGAGTCCCGAGGGGTGCTGCCAATGAGGTTGCGAGGCCAGCCAGAGCGTCAGCCTCCAGGTTTTGTAATCGAGGTACGTATTCTATGAAGAACTTGGTGAAGGTTGAAATAATGTTCAATGCAACTTTATGGTAAGGAACCAGATCTTCATGGCGAACTTCGTATTGCCCTCTGATCTGGTTAACGACGAGTTTTGAGTCGCCACAGGCTTCCAGATGATCCATCCCCAGCTGTTGCGCCAGCTGGAGTCCCATGATGAGAGCGTTGTATTCGGCAACATTGTTGGAGCACGGCTTCGAAAGGGAGTAAGCACGCTGGATGACCAGCTGATCGGGAGAGACTAAGACTACCCCCACTCCGGCGATGATTTGGCCTTTGGGGCCTGTTCTTGAAGCGCCATCGAAAAACATCCGCCAGACGGAGCTTTCTTCGGTGACGTTTGTTTCTTGGACCTCATCCGGGATGTCTTTATAGAGTCTGGAGGACTCTGGGATGGGGTGCGCGGCTAGAAAGTCGGCCAGAGCTTGACCCTTGACGGCTTTTTGTGGAACGAACACCATGTTGTATGGCGTCAACAGGATCGCCCATGTAGCTAGCCGGGAGTTCAATCATCCTGGCTTTGTCATGAGAACCCTGAGCGAATTGACTCGGGAGATGACATGAATTGTCTAGCCCGAGACATAATGGCAAGTCTTCTGGATGGCGAATACCAAAGCCAAACACTCCTTTTCAACGGGGTTGTACCGGTGTTCGGCCTCGATCAGTGTCCTACTGAGGTAGTAGATAGCTTGCTCGTAGCCTACATCGCTGTTCTGAGCCAACAGAGCGCCGAAGGAATGATCCATGGCACGGACGTAGAGGAGAAATGGTTTGCCTGTGACGGGCGCCACCAGGACTGGCGGGCTCGTCAAGTAAGCCTTGATATCATCGAAAGCTTTCTGGCATTCTTCTGTCCAGACGTAGGAGACTCCCTTCTTCATGAGCTGGGTAAAGGGTTGACATTTTCAAAAAAGGTTTGCTATAAACCTTCGGATGTATGCAAGATGCCCTTACAGGCCTCGAAGTTCTCGGAGATTCTTCGGAGGGTCCATGTCAAGGATGGCCTTGGTCTTCTCAGGATTGACATGAATGCCTTTTGCCGTGATAATGAAGCCCAAGAACTTTCTGCTAGAAACCCCAAGGAAGGATTTAGCGGGGTTCATTTTGAGTTAATGTGCTTGCATGAGATTGAAGACTGTCTTCAGGTCTTGTAGGTGCTCACCTTTGAGACGACTCTTGACAGCGATATCATCAACACAGCATTCGACTGTTTTACGAAGATGTTGACGGAAGATGGTACTCATAGCTCGTTGGTATGTAGCACCAGTGTTATTCAAGCCGAAGGGCATCACTGTGTAGCAGAAAACCCCTTTTGGCGTCCTGAATGACGTGTGCTTTGCATCATCATGGAACATTTTGATTTGGTTGTTGCGCGAATACCCGTCCATGAAAGACGTGCGTTCGAAGTCACATGTATTGTCGATCATTACATCGGTGATCGGAAGCGAGAATTCGTCGTTCGGGCAAGCGGCATTGAGATCTCTGAAGTCGATGCAGATACCTTGGAATATTACCTTGGTTCCAATACCTTCTTGGACTACTTTAGTTTCGGAAAGGACAAAACTATTACTTGAATGAGATTTGACTTATAAGACTCCCGTTGAGGGAGAGTTTCTATGGAATCTGAACGTCTAGAATAGGTTGCATGGGGTTTGGGAGAGAAACTGTTGGATCACATCCGGCTGACTTCTTTGCAATATGATTTTTATTTTTCGAACTGATCAGTCCTTGATACGGTGTTCGTACGGCTGTACGAATATCCGGGGTGAGGCTTAGCTCACTTTCTTGATCGCAATTGGACATCCAGGCCCTGAGTTTCAGCTCAGCTATCCATTTGTATATTACCCTGAGTTTCAGCTCAGCTATCCATTTGCATATTACCCTGAGTTTCAGCTCAGAATACTTGTCAATTCATTAGATATCCAGTGTCACTCCCCGTTCCCAGAATGCGTATTTTAATACGTATATTGCTTGAATATATTTATTTAGTATTTATCATGTATTATCCTGTATTTAAATTCCTTTAATTTTATGTTAATTAATTATCTGCTCTTTAGTTTTCATGTTAATTAATTTCCTGTAATTTTATTCCTGTATTTATTTCTGTATTTTATTTCCTGCTTTTAACCTCTGCTTTGCTTTCGGGTTGCATTGGTTGGACCCGACCCTATAACCCCACCTACCACCCTTCCCTATTTAAAGCTTCCATCCCATTCTCTCTCCTCATTACTCTCCTTCACCATTACTTCTTCTTCTTCCTCTCATCACTTCTCCACCTACCAGCAGTAGCAGCAGGCAAGTGCAATCTTGATTCTTGCTTGGAGAACCATTTTTATGGTTCATTATTCTTCCTCTCACGATCCTGAGAGAGTTTAGTACTTAGTATTTTTGATTTCGTTGGCTTGTTTCTCCCAGATCTAAGTTTTTGTATTTTCGGTTGACCATGGGTTTGATCTCCCAACTTGGCGTGTGTTCTCGGTTGTCCATGGGTTCTGAACCATGGGAACTTCATTTCTGGCTTGGGACGAAGGTTCCTGAGTCACGCTCACGTTCTTACGTGTCTGCGTATATTTTCAGTCACGCTCACGTTCTTACGTGTCTGCGTGTATTTTCAGTCATGCTCACGTTCTTACGTGTCTGCGTGTATTTTCAGTCACGCTCACGTTCTTACATGTCTGCGTGTATTTTTAGTCACGCTCGCGTTCTTACGTGTCTGCGTGTATTTTCAGTCACGCTCACGTTCCTACGTGCCAGCGTGTATTTTTAGTCACGCTCACGTCTTGACGAGCGTGCGTGAATTTTCAGTCACGCACACATCTTTGCATGAGTGCGTGAATTTTCAGTCATGCACACGTCTTTACGTGTTTACGTGAATTTTTAGTCACGCACACATCCTTACATGTCAGCGTGAATTTTGAGTTACGCACCATCTTTGCATGCGTGCGTGAATTTCTTATCACTTTTCACACTTACCTTTCACGCCCATTTTCCACGCTCACTTTTCACGCTCACTATTGAGTGCGTGAATTTTCCTTCACGCTCACACTGTGCGTGCCAACGTGAATTTCTTACCACTTTTCACGCTCACTCCGACTAGACTTGTTGGCGTGACTTATTGGTCTTAGCGGGACTTGTTGGCGTGACTTGTTGGCCTTAGTATAACCTACTAGACTTGGCGTGACTTTCTAACCTGGGTGTTACTATTTGTTCTATAACTTATTCATTTAATGATGGCATGATAATTCTTCTATTATATCCTTACGCCTTTTTGCATGAACTTGATAAATCATGATAGGTTAATATTGATAATACAGATTGTTATGTGGAATGTGTCATGTGTCTTGATTGATCCATGGATACCCAGTAAGACTGGAACTTGACCCTGAGAGTTATAGACTCGACCCCACTGAATACTATTTAATTTTCATGCCTTGACACCATTGATAATGATTGTGACATTGACTAATAATTGATCATGCGTTCCTAGTTGGAACTAAGAGACTGGCTAGTCATCTTATTGAATTGAATGAATGAGACACGTTCATGTAATGAACTATTGCAATCGATTAGCCGATCCCGAATATTGGCATACAGGCACATGCAGGTTTTAAATTATTTATTTATTTATTTAGTTATTTATTTATCTTACAAAAACAGCATGTGTACTTTATGGTCAAGGCATGATTACTCCGTGGTTAGATTTGATTGTTGCATTACGCTATGTAAGACCTATAACATAGCCGCACGGGTATCGTTGTAGAGTTGCGCATATCGTACCCCGTACAAAAGTACTCATTTGAATAACCATGATCCACGGCATGGGATTTTGCTTAACATAGAGGCTTTAAGTTAAATAAAATAATGATGGCATGGAGAGAATGGATTCCCGAGTTCTTACATGGCAGCCCTCTTGGGACTAGTAGTGCCCGACAGGCCGGCTGGTTCCCACAGATACTGTAAATCTGTCACACGGGCAGGGAACGGTATCTGCTTATATTATTAAATTGTACATGCTATATTAACGGCGGACGTTCCGCTGGGACTCGTCTAATTACATGATTGGCGCAATTGATTGACTGGATAGACTAGCCTTGCTCGCACATAGTAAGAACTGAGAAATTCCTATTTGCATAATTCCAGGATAACTTGGAACTCACATTAGCAAGCCGTAGCAGTTGATTGGCCGTTCAAGATGATTTGTTTGTGTACTGCACTACTCTGTTACCTAACTGGGATGATCAGAATGTCAGTACATGACGGGCCAACTTCTGTCCTTGTTTGGTTGGGAGGTTGGTTCGAAGTGTCGTGATGTGATGTGAATCCTAGTAGAAAACAGAGATCTATTATCATTATATTCTTTTACTTACTGGTTTAGTCCTTCATATCGTCCTTTCTTGTGGTACTTGCTATTAGAGGTCTAACCTCTCTGGTTTTGCATGGCCAGATTTAGAGCCGGTTCCCGAGGATCCAGCTTACTTCCACCTCCAAGATGGTCAATACTAGGGGAATGATCGCAGGAGGAATCGAGTGGGTTCCTTACTTCACCACTCGTTTTGTTGTTTACTTTATACCTTAGCCGTTTGGCACCGACATGTTAGTCGGATTGTCTTGTACTTACTTTGCATAATTGTAACTAAGTCAGACTGCAGCTGATAACAATTGTATACACTTGCTATATGATCTGGCTATGTTTTGTAAAGCCAGATCTCAAGAACATTTTGACTGAGCGTTTGGGACGCCTTACTGCTTTATCTTACATGTTCTCTATTTCTGCTTCTTATTTGAATGATTGAGACAATAGATGTGAAGTGACCATAGTAAGACTTTCATGTAGTATGTACCCCCTCGTCTGGTTAGACAGCATTGATCGTATTATACGGTATTTATCTACCCGTAATACGTAGCTGGCTGAGTCATTCCCCCGTTCTCCAGTATTCTGGTTCTGGGGCGTGACATCCAAGCCCTGGGTTCAGCTCAGCTCTCTAATGAATGAGTTCGATATTCTTGGAAAAGTCCAAGTCATACGAACTTCTTGTTATAACACATGATGTGATGACTCAACCCAGATGATTCGGAAACTACTCATGATGTTATCTTGCTTGTAATCACATCAATATGTGATAGTACAGACGACTGGAGAATCTAAGCACCAACCCGTTTTGTACGAGCCTGATCCCGGGCAAATGCGGTTATTGTTGAGATGCTAGACGAGTGTGTGTGATCCAGAAAGTTTCTCTAAATTGCATTTAGGTCTAGAAAGATCTTTTCGTGTCCTTTGTGACATTATTTTGAGAACTACTTACTTCTTGACTGATATCACAAGGTATGAGTTTAATTGCTCTAGTTACTTTAATTTTTGTTTTCACTTGTCTTATCATTCCACATTCATAACTTTCTCCTTTGACTGAGGGCTTGCTCGTCGTATTGACGACCTAGTTTTGTCCACTAGGGATTGATGAAGATCAAGATGTGGATCAGGCGTACGCTGAGAACGATCTCCATGAATGATGTGGAACGGATGGAATGTAGCTTCATTTTGAGAACATCTTCAATTATGTAAATTATGTGTTTGAAGACAATGAATCAAATATGTATAATATGTGTTTTGATGAATCTAGACCAAGTATGTAATATTTCTGGATAAATGAATGTCTTGAAAATTATGGAATTTATGTGATTATGCCTTATATCTATGCCTATCCGGGACCTTACGGGCGACAATCGCAGGGTACAATACGGTATTTATTGTACAGTCACGTAGCCTGGGGAGTAGTATCACGTGGCTCGAGTCATCCTGGAAACCGGGGCGTGACATCAGGCTATGGCTTTGACGGTAGAAGAAGAGTTAGCTTCAGGTGAGGTGGTGGCAGGTACCATTCTCGTCAACTCTTTTCCAGCTTCATTATTATTTGATTCGGGTGCATCTCATTCATTTATGTCTGTACGATTCGCCACACGGATAGGACTGGAGCCCGAGTTGTTATCAGTAAGGCTCAATATACTTACTGGCAACGGTCTTGTGGGAGTAAATAGAGTCTAGTCCTCGTGTCGAATCATAGTTAGCGGTAGAGAGTTTTCTGCTAGGTTGATAGAATTTTCGATGGCCGATTATGATGTGGTCCTAGGAATGGATTGGTTGAAGAATCAGTATGCTAGAATAGACTGCCATATTGGCAGAATTATTTTTGGTATTCCAGACGGACCGAAGTTTTTATTTTCCAGAGGCGAAGTAGAACCTTCTCCCCCAGTCTTGCAGATGGTAGTAGCAGTAGCAGTTCGGTTTGCCAGAATAGTAGAAGAGTTTCCTGATGTATTTCTCGAAGAGCTTCCAGGCATGCCCCCAGAGAGAGAGAGATAGAGTTCACCATCGACTTGATTCCAGGGACGACACCATTGTCAGAGAGAGTCTACAGGATGACACCTTTAGAGTTGGAGATCTTGTACAAGATGATTGAAGAACTCAGAACCAAAGGATTCATTCGTGCTAGTGGATCGCCTTGGGGAGCCCCGATGCTTCTTGTAAAAAAGAAGGATGATACGTCAAGATTATGTGTTGATTATCGTACCTTTAACTCTGTAATAATCAAGAACAGATATCCTCTACCAAGGATAGATGACTTATTTGATCAGCTCAGGGGAGCGACAGTATTTTCGAAGATTGACTTACAATCAGGGTACCATCAGATCAGAGTTAGAGAGCAAGACATCCAGAAGACAACATTCAGATCAAGATATGGGCATTGAGAGTTCCTTGTTATGCCATTTAGAGCGACCAATGCGTCAGCCGTGTTCATGGACCTCATGAATCGTATCTTTATGCCCTATTTGGACCAGTTTGTTGTAGTGTTTATAGACGATATCTTGGTCTATAGCAAGAGTGAGGCGGAACATGAGCAGCATCTCCATGTAGTTCTTCAGATTCTTAGGGAACACCAGTTGTACGCGAAGTTCAGTAAGTGCAAGTTTTGGCTTGATCGTATTTCGTACTTAGGTCATATCATCACCAGAGATGGAGTGGAAGTTGACTCCCAGAAGATAGTGGCTATAGAGACATGGCCAGTTCCCAGCACCGTCACAGAGGTTCACAGTTTTCTAGGTTTGGCGGGCTATTACCGGCGATTCGTATCAAACTTTGCTAGGATTTCAGCGCCCTTGACTCAGTTGACCCGTAAGGATGTGCAGTTTGCTTGGACAACAGAGTGTCAGAGTTTATTAGAGAAGTTGAAGCAGAGATTGATGACGGCCCCCATTCTCACTCTTCAAGATGGGATTGGAGGATTTTTAGTTTATTGTGACGCTTCCGGCAGAGGATTGGGATGCGTCTTGATATAGCATGGCAAGGTAGTCGCTTATGCGTCACTCCAGCTTCGTGACCATGAGAGGAATTATCCTACCCATGACTTGGAGTTAGCAGCGGTAGTTTTTGCGTTGAAGCTTTGGAGGCATTATTTATATGGAGATCGAGTGAAGATCTTCACCGACCACAAGAGTCTTAGGTATGTGTTTACAAAGAAGGATCTCAACGTGCGTCAGAGGAGATGGCTAGAGCTACTTGTGGATTACGACATCAACCTGCAGTATCATCCTGGAAAGGCCAACGTTGTTGCAGATACATTGAGCAGAAGAGTTGCAGTTTATTTCCTAACAGCGCAACCAGAATTGTTAGCCAATCTTCAGAAGATGGGGATAGAGATAGTTCTCCCTACCAATGTGGCATTGATGGCCAGCATACAAGTTCAGTCCAGCATAGTTGAGAGGATCAAGATGGCGCAATCAGCAGATTCTAAGCTTCAGCGGCTCTGAGCAGAGTGTGAAGCAAGACGGAGAGCAGAGTTATGTATTCATGAAGATGGTACTCTCCGACATGGGAGGCATTTTTGTGTACCCAGTGGTGATATCAGACATGAGATCATGGCAGAGGCTCACAGTTCTCAGTATTCAATTCACCCGGTGGCACGAAGATGTACCGAGACATCCGTCAGCATTTCTGGTGGAATGACATGAAGAGGGAGAGAGCCCGGTTTGTCTCCCGATGTTTAGTTTGCCAACAAGTTAAAGCTGAACATCGGAGACCAGCTGGACTTCTTTAACCTTACCGATCCCAGAGTGGAAGTGGGAGCATATAACCATGGACTTTGTAACTGGGTTACCTAAATCCCCAGCTGGGAGAGATGCTATCTGGGTTATAGTTGATCGTCTCACGAAGGTAGCTCATTTTTTCCCCTTCAGAATTGGTCAGTCGATGGATCAGCTAACAGAGATGTACCTCAGGCAGATAGTCAGATTGCATGGAGTACCAGTCAGTATTATATCAGACAGAGATTCAAGATTCACATCGTACTTTTGGCGGAGACTTCAAGAGAGTTTGGGGACTCGTCTCAAGTTCAGTTCAGCATATCATCCACAGACGGATGGTCAGTCAGAACGCACGATTCAGACTGTCACTACCATATTTCTAGTGTGAGAGTATTTTTGACATTTTGGGGTAATTTAAATTTATTAGAATTTATTTGAATTTATGGAAATTTTTAGGAATTATTTTAGAATTGTTTGGACTATGTTGACTTTGACTAGTGTTGACCCTTGTAGACCAACCTAGGAGCTAACCCTAGTTAGTATGGACTTGGTTAGGTTATATGACTCTAGTCTAACCTAAGCTAATCCTTGGTTTGGTCATTAGACTCTAGTTAGCAATAGGAATTAGAAAGTCATAAGTCATGGCTTATGATTTAGAGCCTTTGATAAATCATTTTTAACTCATAGCCTTGTAGGTTGGCCCAAAGCCCAAGACAAATTCCAAAACCCTAATCCCTAGACTAAGTGGCCGACCACCCCTATCCATATTGGGAACACCACCTTATAAATACCCTCCTAATTTTAGGGTTGCCTCTTTCTTAGGAAAGCTCAAAGTTTAAGAAAGGTTTGTTTCCTATTTCATTTAATCCCTAGATTTCTATTCCATTTCCTTTTTCATTCAAATCTCCTCCATTAGGTTTTAATATACCTATTCTTGCTGTCATTGAAGTTTTATTTCAGTTTGTTGTGATTTGAGTAGATTGGGACATCAAGGAGAAGAGCTATTGAAAGGGGGTTTTTCTTGAAAGTTCAAGTATAGGTAACTTCCTCATTTCTCCATGAAATTCCGATTTCTTTACATATTTAGGAAGCCCTAGGAGTCCCCTAAGTGTCTGCATTGGTTTCGTGTCGGATTACATAAGTTTTGTGTCCGTTTTGGACACGTATCAGATACTGTCCCTAGGTGTTTGTCGAAATGCCTCAAAGGGCATTTCGATTTCATTTGTGCAATGTTTTTGAATGGAAATGTTTGTTTATATGTCGTTTATGGGATTCTTCTTGACTGAGGTGATATTAGTGTCTGTTTGTGTCGGATTCGACGCGTGGACACGTGCTATTGACACGCACGTGCGTTCGGGTTGGATCCCCTGCTGCTCGGGGCTTGGTGTGCAGTGCACACTCCACTTCGACGCACGAAAATTGACACGCGTGTCATGTCCGTGACTGACACGAGGTTCGTGAAGTGTCATGAGCTCTCGTGTCGTATCGGATACACATTTGCCTGTGCACGTGTCGTGCACTGTGTGTATCAGTATTCTTAAATTGTGCACCTGTGTTAAATTATTTTAATACTTTTAAATTTTGTCTTAATTGATTAGATAGATCCTAACATGTCTAATAATGTATGTAGAATTAGGTTGCATGATTAAGTTAGGTTTTCATGTGGATATTTGGGTTTCGAATGTTAGAGTATGCTATGGCTGATACCAACTTTCCTGATACTATTTTTTCCAATTCCTGAAGATTAATTACTTGCTGTTTAATGTTTCTTCACTGTAAATCACCCCCGTATATGTTTTAGTTAATGTTTAACTCATTGTTACTCTGATTTGGGTTGGGAGTGATAATGAGTTTTGGTCAATTGGTAGATTTAGATGCTATGGCTGATACATGTGTACTGTCTAAATTTCCAGTTTCAATATGATGTTTGTCAGCTAGTTTAGCCTATTTATTACTGTTAATTACATGATATTAGAGCCCTAATATATTCTCCTATATGTTATCTTGTGTGTGTCAAAAATTTTGGGTTTAATTGGTTGTGTTTTGTTCATATTGGACACTCAGATACCAGGCGAGTACATTCTCTGATCATTTCATATCCTGCTTAGAATTATTTCCTGCATTAAATTACTTTACTTGTTACTGTCACGTTGGTCACACGGATTGGTACTATATGGATCCCTTCTTGAGATGTTATCCTTAGGGAGCATCGGGTACTACATGTTCTGTGCGTTTCACTTACATGATGTATCACTATGCTTCACTGGTTCTTTGATCACTTGTGACATATACTCTTATGATC
The DNA here is from genome assembly GCA_029216955.1 of Iris pallida. NCBI lineage: Eukaryota > Viridiplantae > Streptophyta > Magnoliopsida > Asparagales > Iridaceae > Iris > Iris pallida. The sequence continues at coordinate 3,552,848 of JANAVB010029217.1, read as the reverse complement.
ACAGAGTCTACTAGAATCTCTTATCCCATTTACTGGGTATCCTAGAATCTCCTAGAATCCCCATTTATGGGACATCCATGTATCACCCTTCGGGGGCCTTGCGTGGAATCATAACATAACCTGGTTGGATCCTTGTGTATTGATTGGGGGTACGGGGGAGTAGAAGTAGACATGTGAATAATACCCAAGTAGTATCTTATCAGAATCTCTTCCATAGTGTCTTATCAGAATCTCCTATGCCATTTACATGTCTATATTGTACTCTGACTCACTAGCCACTGTTAGTCTCTATTTATAGTAGATATTTCTATTACAGTTCTCTCTCTGTTTACGTACTGCACTTCTTTTAGTACTTGTATCTTACTTTACTGCATGATTATATTTTCTAACCTGCTATGAACTGTTGAGATGTACTGTGCTCGCTCCTGTCCTGACTGGACCTGTTGAAAATATTACAGAGGACGAGGAGGAGGCCTGTCTGGACACTTTCTACGGGACAGCCTTAGATGACACTTGCGAGCTGGACCCTCAGGAGGACCCAGCTCTAGCTGAGGATATCACCCCCATTGCCTAGACTAGTTTAGTTAGGCTTATCTTATTTTATGTAGTCTTGAGACATGTTTTAGCTAGACTTTATTCTGTTCTGAGTTGTATATATTCTTTCATTCAGTATCTGAGACCATGTACTTCTGGATATTTGCTGGGATTATCTTAGACTACTTTATCATCTATTTTCCTTGAGTTCTATTTCATATCGTGCTATCTCTTCCTTAGTTGTGATTGAGTTTAGTTACTGTTATGTCACCCCCATTCGGGGAGTATAAACTGTTTAGATATATATTGTTAGATGTATGTTGACCTAGGACAGCGTTCTACCGCCGACACTGCGGCGTAGGCTGGACGTACCTGTAGGACCGTTGAGCACCTCTAGAGGGGGGTGAATAGAGTGTGTGTGTGCAGTGGAAAATAATCACCAATTAAAAACTAGCTATGGTAGTGAAATAAGAGACAGTAAATATAATGCAGCAAGAGATAGAGAATTCAAACTCAGCGACACGGCGATATATACTGGTATCCCTCTGGGAAGACTAATCCAGTCTCGAGTACTCTTGCTCGATGTTAATCCACTATGGCACAAGCTTTAACTGAGAGCTTGCAGTCTCTTACAATACCGTGCTTGGTGACAAGTGCACGACCGACTTCACAACACCGTGCTTGGTGACGAGCGCACGACCAGCTCCACAACAAAAAAAGTTGCTGAACTTGGAACGACCTCTTTACAACTCTTGGAATACCAAAAGACTCTAAATCAACTCTGATATTACTGGCTTTTGACTAAGAGGTGTATAGGTATGATTTGAAAATCTTGGATCGATTGAAAATACTTGAATAGTAGAGAAGAGAAGATGAAGAGTGTATGAATGATTTGAAATAAAAAGTTCTTCTCTATTTATAGGTATTTTCTGGGACCGAACTCGGACAGAGTTCGGATGCAGATATCTCATAAAGAGACGTTGCTCGCAGATTTGGAGGCAACAGAAGTTTGAATACAAACTGACCGAACTCGGACAGAGTTCGGTCCGAACTCGGGCCGAATCGGTTATGAGTTATGTTAGGAGATTTTCGAAATATTTTATCAGAAATTATTTTCAAAGATATTTTGGAATATTTTGTAAAAAGATATATGAGTGATAATGGATAGGCTTTTTAGAATGTGGACTGGGATAACCCTAAGCCAGTATTACCAAAACTGATTTTACAAAATAATTCCTAGACTCAATAAAATGTAAAATACAGAATAAAATATAAAATGAGTCATCTTTAGATTTGATGATGTTGATGCTTCGTTGATGCAGTACAACGTCCGTTGAAATTGATTTCATATATCCTGAAATGATTAGCAGCAGTTTGTATATTGTGTGTATTGACTTAAGTGCATGTTGATTATGGAAATCGGGTGTGACCATGGAATGGGCCAACATTCTCCCCCATTTTGATAATTGACAAACTTGAGTCTATACCAAAATATATCTTATAAAATATAACAAAATACAAGTACCTGAATAAATGAGATGGTTGAGTTTGTTTTTGGATTTCTACTCTTTTTGGTATATTTGTACTCTTTTTCTCCCCCTTTGTCAAATAGTAAAATGACTTGGCTCCCCCGTAATGTGTGAAGCCAACAATAGACAACAAAAGACAAAGTGAAGCAAAAGAGACATGATCACAGCATAAAACAACTACTATGGAAAGAAAATGCTGGAAATAAAGTACTAGAAATGTCATACTAAAAAGTGCTGAGTACAATCATCAGAAAATGTCTAACTAATGAGTTTAGACATAAAAAGAAAAACTACATCAAAGCATAAAGATCATCATCTAACAAGTATCTACTATCCAAAAGCTGAACCCGCGTCACATAGTGGGGTCGTCAGCACCAGGAGCCTCTGGAGGAAAGTAGGCTGCAGTAGGGTCGAAGTGCTGGAAGGAAGCCTCATCTGTGAACCGAGGACCCGAAAAGCCTGGGTGAGGCAGGATGGTGATCGGATGGACCGGATCATGGGCTAGGCTGTAGTGGAGGTCAGCAATCCCATTCCTCAGCACCTGAGCCTTAGAGATGCGTCGGAACTCCGAATCAAGATAACTTTGATGACGTTGCGCAGATATAGCAACAAAATCATCAAAGCGTTGATAGAAAGCCGGATCAAATCCCGGGGCAGGGGCTGGTGCAGGAGCAGCATCCGGAATCTCAGCGTCAGCAGCTGGAGCAGGCTGAGCTCCAGGAGGCAGAGGTGGAGCAGGAAATCGGCGGGATCTGGTAAGCTCGATAGGAGTGGAGGAGAATGCACAAGTCTGAAGATCAATCTCAAAACGACGAAAGATAGATGCCAAGTGCATAGGATATACCAGATTCCTTCCTGTATTTCTGCAGTTCAGCATCCAGGACATCATGGTTTTTGGGATAGAGAATGGAATACCGAAATGAATGTGGTATAAAACAGAGAGTTCCAAGAAGGTCACTTCATCTGTGGATCCTTTCTTTGGAAGGAGTACAGAGAAAATCATGCGATGAAGTTCATAAAAGATTGGTTCAAATGCTTTGAATAAACCCTACGAGGAACAGGGTTTGGATGACAAATGAGTTCCCTAAAAGAGGCTAGGGTAACATCAGCAGGGAATTGGACATGGGTAATGTTAACCAATGCTTCACCAAGATCAGGAACATGAAAAAATTCACTGATGTCGGTAGCACTAAATTCTAATTCTTGCCCAGCAACGCAAGAATAGAAGTTTCCATTAGGTTTTACTTGCAAATTGCAGTAAAACATTCGGACAGCATTATCAAAAATATTTTCTGCTACCTCGAAAAAGTCTCGGTAGCCTAAGTGATCAAAAGTAGGAGCATATTCAGAAAATATGGTAAAGTTAACAAAAGCTCCATTGCAAAACTTACGGCCAGAAAAAGAATCGAACCAAAGATCAGAAAACTCTTTGTCCGGAAACAAAGTAGAATCATAGTATTCTGCATCTATTGGTCGTGCTGGACTAAATAGACTAGCAGGTGTATAATCAGAAGAGGAGGAGGCACCTTGGGAAGATGTTCCTCTATGACGTTTAGGAGCCATGAAGAAAGTAGAAAAGAAAAAGGAATACCTTTTTGAGAAAGGAGGAAGATGAGAATGTTGAATATGCCCACCAGATCTCTTAGATTCCTTGCTAGGATGGAGGAGGAAGAGCTTTTAGGGAGGAAGGAGAAGTTTCCACGAGTTGGTGTGTGGAAAAGATGATTGAAAGGGGTAAATTTGTAGGGTTTAAAGTCGGCTGTTCGGTTCTGGAATCAATACAGCGCCGACCGAACTCGGTCCGAATTCGGTCCGAACTCGGTCAGAGTTCGGCCCAAGTTCGGTCACTTGTATTCTCAAGACAATAAATGCAGTTCTGGTTGGTTAAAAGTAATTTTTATGACTTTTGACTCTACTATTTAATAACGAACTCTATTTATGGGTTAACTGCAGGGGTTGTCCCAGCTAACGGAGGTTCACCGGGGAACTCTTAAGTACCGCTTCGCTTCTACCGTAGTCGTGGTGACAGACATACCCTTTTTAGGTTTGTACCCAAAAATAATTTCCGTTAAATAAATTTCAAAGTTGCAAGTTATAAAAATTAATTTTAATTACCATATTACATTATGAATCTGAAAATTCAAGTATACCGAGCTCACGCCTCATTATGTTAAAACGGTCTTCAGCCAATGGTTTTGTGAATATGTCTGCTAGTTGATGATCTGTGTCAATAAATTCTAAGCAGATATCCCCGTGTTGTTGATGATCACGAAGAAAATGATGTCTTATCTCTATGTGCTTTGTGCGTGAATGACAGATAGGGTTCTTAGTCAGATTAATAGTACTAGTGTTGTTACAATAAATAGGAACTTTAGTGTAGTACAGATTGTAGTCTTCTAAGGTTTGCTTCATCCACAAAATCTGAGCACAACAACGTCCTGCGGCGATATACTCAGCCTCAGTTGTTGATAATGCTACTGAATTTTGTTTCTTGCTAAACCAAGAGACTAAGGCCTTTCCTAGGAAATGATATGTGCCGCTGGTACTTTTACGGTCCACTTTGCATCCTGTAAAATTCGCATCCGAGTAACCTATCAGGTCAAAGAATTTGGTTTTAGGATACCATAAGCCGACTGTAGAAGTTCCTTTAAGGTATCGGAAGATACGCTTAACGGCACTAAGATGTGATTCCTTAGGGTTTGCCTGATAACGTGCACAAATGCAAACACTAAACATAATATCAGGACGACTAGCAGTTAAATATAATAAACTACCAATCATACCTCGATACTTACGCTGATCGACAGGTTTGCCACTTTCATCAGCATCAAGCTTTGTAGATGTAGCCATAGGAGTCCCGATTGGCTTTACATTCTCGAAGTCATACTTTTTCAGTATGTCCTTCGTGTATTTAGCTTGGTTGATGAATGTTCCTTTTGAGTGCTGTTTGATTTGAAGTCCTAGGAAGAAGTTTAGCTCTCCCATCATACTCATCTCAAATTCACTCTGCATACACTTAGCAAAATCTTGACAGAGTTTTTCGTTAATAGAACCGAATATTATGTCATCTACATAAATTTGCACAAGGAGGATATCATCATTCAAGGATTTTATAAACAAAGTAGTATCAATCTTTCCTTTTGAAAATCCATTATCAAGTAAGAAGGCACTTAGGCGTTCATACCAAACACGAGGTGCTTGTTTGAGTCCATAAAGGGCTTTCTTAAGCTTGAAGACGTGATCAGGTTTTTGAAAATCTTCAAAACCAGGGGGTTGTTTCACAAAAACTTCCTCTTTTAAAAATCCATTTAAAAATGCGCTTTTCACGTCCATTTGAAATAATTTAAAATCATTAAAACATGTAAATGCACAAAACATGCGGATGGCTTCTAGTCTAGCAACAGGAGCATAGGTCTCATTATAATCAATTCCTTCTTCTTGATTATAACCTTGTGCCACTAGACGTGCATTGTTGCGTAGAACTTGTCCATCTTCACTGAGTTTATTTCGGAACACCCATTTGGTACCAATTATCGATTGACCAATAGGTTTAGGAACGAGTTCCCAAACTTGGTTCCTCTCAAATTGATTTAGTTCCTCTTGCATGGCATGAATCCAAAACTCATCAGTAAAAGCATCATCTACATTCTTAGGTTCTATTGAGAAATAAATGCTACATTTGCTGCTATATCAGAATCTTTAAGAGATGAACGTGTACTTACACCTTTAGATACATCACCTATGATGAGTGTTTCTGGATGATCTGGCATGAATTTTAATGATTCATACTTTTGGGTCAGATCTTTCACAATACTCTTCTCAGTCCTTGCATCTTGGGTCAGATCTTTCACAGAACTCTTCTCCGTCCTTGCATGTGTATCTTCATCATCACTGTCGCTAGATCTGTGACTATTTAGCTCATCAAAAGTAACATTAATAGTTTCTTCAACAATCATAGATCTTTTATTGAAAATTCTATATCCCTTACTCTTAGCAGCATATCCGAGAAATATCCCGTCATCTGCTTTGGAGTCGAACTTTCCCAAGTTATCCTTGGTGTTCAGGATAAAATAGCGACAACCAAAAACTTTAAAGTAAGAAATGTTTGGAATTCTTCCAAACCAAAGCTCATATGGTGTTTTCTTCGAGATTGGTCGAATTAACACCATATTCAAAACATGACAGGCTGTACTAACAGCTTCTACCCAAAAATATTTAGGAAGATTATACTAATTCAGCATGACTCTAGCCATTTTGCTTAGAGTACGATTCTTTCGCTCCACAACACCATTCTGTTGGGGAGTTCTAGGACAAAAAAATTCGTGGTAATATCCACTATCATTACAAAACTTTTTGAAATCAGAATTTTCGAATTCGCCACCATGATCACTTCGGATACGAGTAATTATGAAGCCTTTTTCGTTTTGTACCTTTTTGCAAAATATCTGAAATTCAAAAATTGCATCACTTTTGTTTGATAAGAAATAAACCCAAGTAAAATGAGAGAAATCATCAACAAGAACAAAAGCGTAGAACTTACCGCCAAGACTGGCGACTCTACTAGGACCAAATAAATCCATGTAAATTAATTGCAAAGGTCTAGAAGTACTTACAGCGTTGATGGATTTAAAAGTAGACCTATGTGCTTTGTTCTTTTCACAGTCAGCACATACCATATCTCTCTTAAATGGAATCTCAGGGAGTCCTCTTACCAACTTCTTTGTACTTAGTCGTGAGATAGTATCCATGTTTGCATGTCCTAGTCTCATGTGCCATAGCCAACTTTCATCTTGATTGGCTACTAGGCACCTACCTGCATTATTAGTATTCTCCAAAAAGAAAACATAAATATTGTCTTCTCCAATCCCTTTATATATGGGATCACCATATGACAAATCATATATGGTACATTTATCTTTCACAAAATTGATACCATAACCATTATCTGCCAAATGACTTATGCTTAATAGGTTATGTTTCAATTCTGTTACTAGACAAACATCTTTTATTACTGGATAGGGAGAAATACCTATAGTACCATTACCAATTATATCACCTCTCAAATTATTTCCGAAGGAGACATATCATTCTTTCTTCATCGATAGCGTAGCGAACAAAGATGCATCACCAGTCATGTGTCGCGAACATCCGCTATCGAGGATCCATTTGCTTCTAGCATGAGAGGGTTGAGGGTCCACCTACAAGACAAGTAGATGAATCCTTTGGTACCCATTTTCTGAAGGGTCCATTATGATTAGCTTTAGGTCTCCAGATTAAAGTGTGATTGTCAACAAGCTTTCTTGCTAAACAATACTGTGATATGTGTCCATACGTGCCACAACAAGTGCAAGTAAGTTTAGAACCAGATGTGGTCACAACTGTGTTTACATGCTTGTTTGGTTTGGATAACCTATAAGTGAAAGCATGATGATATTCGTGTTTCTTCTGTGCTTTCTTATTTTTAGTCCTCTTAGGTGTATGCTTAGCATTAGGACTAAATTTAGGCTGTGTCACAGGTATTGCCTGTTTGCCTAACTTGATTTCTAACTTTTTAGAAATCGCAATAGACTCTTCATATCTAGCAGTCATATCTGAGAGTCTTTGTTCTATTACTAGGTGCTTCTTCTTCTCTATGTCATATAGTTCTTGCATCTTGACATAGTCTCTTTCTTTCTTTTCAATTTGAGGATAGCCTCATGATAGTCTACCTTGAGTTTGGCTATCTCTTCCGTGTTACCGGTAGTAGACGTCTCTCTAATATCTTCAATAAGATTGGACAGTCTAGCTAACTCGGTTGTGTATGCCTTAATCTCTTTTCGAGATTGCTTATACTTGTCGAGCACAGTTTTGTGATCTTCAAGTAATTCGCTAAAGGCATTTTCTAATTCATCGAAAGTAAAATCATCATATAGAGGGTTTGAAGATACCTTATCAAATGCCATAAAATAGACATTTGCATTGCCGCAGGGTCTATCCTCTTCTTCTATATCACTGGCATCACTTTCATGCCAGATACTTGTGTTGGCATACTTTCGACCGGTTGTTGCTTTTCTGCTTGATCTTGATCTGTCATATGGACTGCTTTTCTTTGAAGTTGGACAGTCCTTCTTCATGTGCCCTGTCTTCTTGCATCCAAAGCAAATGGTTTCATCTTCATTGCTTTCTTGGACATCTCTCTTCCTTCTGCTTGATTTCTCAAACTTTAGGAATCTTCGAAAGTTCTTCACAAGTAGGGCCTGTTCATCACCACTTGATGATTCTTCATCAGAGTCATTGCATGTTGATTTTCTTGCTTGAGCTTTGAAAGCAATAGACTTTTCTTTTGGTGTTGCTTCTTCAAACTCTTGCAAATCAAGTTCATGGGTCATCAGCTTCCCCATCAGTGTTTCCAAGGACATAGTGGTGAGATTGTTTCCTTCAATAATTGCTGTGGCTTTTGGATTCCAGTTCTTGGTTAGAGCCCGCAGCACTTTTCTGATCTTCTCATGATTGCTATAATTCTTGCCAAGAGATTGCAGAGGATTAGTTATATCAAGGAAACGAGTAAACATCTGTGTAATTGACTCACCGGGTTTCATCTTGAAAGATTCATATTCCTGTGTCAGTCTACTAATTTTGGATTCCTTTACTTGGGAAGTACCTTCATGAGTTACCTCAAGAAGTTTCCAAATTTTGTGAGACGTCTTACAGGTTGAAACTCTGTTGAACTCCGTTTTGTCAATTGTACAGAATAGTGCATTGATGGCACGAGCATCTAGACTGGCCTTAGCTTTTTCAGCTTCAGTGTATTTGTCATGAGGCTTGTCTACAAGCTGGCCTTCAACCACTGTGGGTGCTGGTTTCTTATAACCATCAATGACTATAGACCAAAGATCAAAGTCAAAAGATTTTAAGAAGAATGTCATTCATATTTTCTAATAGGTATAATTTGTTCCATCAAATAGGGGAGGTCTATTTGTGGATTGCCCTTCACCGTTGAATATTGATTTCACGACTGCCATATATACTCTCTGAGGTTTATTATATAAAAATATAACCTGCTCTGATACCAATTGTAGGACCGTTGAGCACCTCTAGAGGGGGGGTGAATAGAGTGTGTGTGTGCAGCAGAAAATAATCACCAATTAAAAACTAGCTATGGCAGTGAAATAAGAGACAGTAAATATAATGCAGCAAGAGATAGAGAATTCAAACTCAGCGACACGGCGATATATACTGGTACCCCTCTGAGAGGACTAATCCAGTCTCGAGTACTCTTGCTCGATGTTAATCCACTATGGCACAAGCTTTAACTGAGAGCTTGCAGTCTCTTATAACATCATGCTTGGTGACAAGTACACGACCGACTTCACAACACCGTGCTTGGTGACGAGCGCACGACCAGCTCCACAACAAGAAAGTTGCTGAACTTGGAACGACCTCTTTACAACTCTTGGAATACCAAAAGACTCTAAATCAACTCTGATATTACTGGCTTTTGGCTAAGAGGTGTATAGGTATGATTTGAAAATCTTCGATCGTTTGAAAACACTTGAATAGTAGAGAAGAGAAGATGAAGAGTGAATGAATGATTTGAAATAAAAAGTTCTTCTCTATTTATAGGTATTTTCTGGGACCGAACTCGGACAGAGTTCGGGCAGAGTTCGGATGCAGATATCTCGTAAAGAGACGTTGCTCGCAGATTTGGAGGCAACAGAAGTTTGAATACAAACTGACCGAACTCGGACAGAGTTCGGTCCGAATTCGGGCCGAACTCGGTTATGAGTTCTGTTAGGAGATTTTCGAAATATTTTATCAGAAATTGTTTTCAAAGATATTTTGGAATATTTGTAAAAAGATATATGAGTGATAATGGATAGGCTTTTTAGAATGTGGACTGGGATAACCCTAAGCCAGTATTACCAAAACTGATTTTACAAAATAATTCCTAGACTCAATAAAATGTAAAATACAGAATAAAATATAAAATGAGTCATCTTCAGATTTGATGATGTTGATGCTTCGTTGATGCAGTACAACGTCTGTTGAAATTGATTTCATATATCCTGAAATAATTAGCAGCAGTTTGTATATTTTGTGTATTGACTTAAGTGTATGTTGATTATCGAAATCGGGTGTGACCATGGAATGGGCCAACAGTACCCACGTATCGTGCCCTTACTCTAGGGTATGGGTCGTGACACGTTTTTAGTGGTGGCCCATGCAGGTCTAGACTAGAAGTGTAGTGGTATTCGAATTAGAGTATCACTACAGCCTGCAGTAGGATATAGGACATTAATTTTAAGGTACTCAATCACTTTAGGAAAAAAAAAATTTATTGCCATCTAAATCCTTATTGTCAGCTGATCCTTTGAATTTTAATTGTCCGCCTTTATTATTTTGCATCCTTCTCAGAAATTGATACTCTTGTTTGTCTATCTTCAGGATGGTAGAGACTCGATCGCAGCGTGCTATTCATGAGGATGCTATAGAGGGGACTGCTACCTCTCAGCCAGTACAACGAGGCCAGGGGACTGCAGCTCCTGCCACCTCTGCTCGTATTGAGACCTCGGCAGCAGCAGCAGGGGGTATGCTTCCACCGGCTCGGAGGCAGGACCCGGTCATCCCAGAGGATCCCTTTCAGCAGCTGCCTCCAGGATACGTGGATGCAGCACAGATGTTCGCGTACTTCCAGCAGTTCATGGACCGACAGCAGGCTCGACAGGACAAGGGCATGGAGCTGGCCCTTACGACGGTTGCAGCTCGACAAGTGGTCCATCAGCAAAGGACACCGGGGATCGAGCAGTTTCAGAAGATGAGCCCCAGAGACTTTCTGGGGACAGAGGGGATCCTATATGCCGATGAGTGGATCGAGCATATAGAGGAGATCTTCCACCTGGCCAGGATACCAGCAGATCTTCAGATCGAGGCCGCAGCTAGCCGGATGCAAGATCTTGCTCGCACCTGGTATCAGTCAGACCCCAGGGTTGGGGTACCTGGGCAGACTTAGGAGCAGTTCAAGGGTTTCTTCAAGAAGAAGTTCTTCCCAGATTCAGCACTCAGAGCCTTGGAGTCACAGTTCGAGAGCCTAGTCCAGGGGAGCCTTTCAGTGGAGGAGTACGCCGGGGAGTTTGGCCGCCTCGGCAGGTTTGTAGAGGGCTTGAGCGAGACGGTGAAGGCCCAGAGGTTTCGGAAGGGCCTAGTCAAGGAGGTCAAGTCCTTGACCAAGGGCAACCGGGATGCCACGTTCGAGGAGATCTTGACGGGAGCCTTGCTAGCAGAGGATGATCTTGAGCTTAGGCTCAAGAGGGGGCGAGACCCAGTTGGAGGCAGCAGCAGCGGGGGCCAGGCCAAGAGGCCCTACTTTCAGCACCAGCAGCCGAGGCAGTTTCAGCCGCAGCCGATCCAGCAGAGGCCAGTTCATCAGCAGCAGCAGCCGAGACAGCACCAGCAGGGTCAGAGACAGGGTGTCCCTTGTGCCTACTGCAAGAAGCCTGGGCACGTCTTCAATGAGTGCCGGAAGAGGCTGGACCAGTGCCTGGTGTGTGGTTCAGCAGACCACCAGATGATGGAGTGCCGCATAGCACGAGCAGGCTCGGGAGGAGGAGCCAGGACTCCAGCAGACCAGCAGAGGGGACCAGCCCTACAGACGCAGCAACAGAGGTTCGTCCAGCACCAGCAGCAGGCCAGGGGAGGCCATCAGGGGCAAGGATTCGCCATGGCAGCAGAGGATGCGGAGGCCATCGGAGAGCTGATCGCAGGTTCGATTCTTCTCGACTCCAGTCCAGCTTTTACATTATTCGATTCCGGTGCTTCGTATAGCTTCATATCAGTATCTTTTGCGATTAGACACGGTATCATAGCTGAATCGTTGCCTAGGACTTACAAGATCACGACCGGGGGTGGCATTATCCTCGTGAGTGATGTTTGTAAGGGTCGAAGAGTAGTTTTGGGAGGCCGTGAGTTGGAGGTGAGCCTGCTCGTAATGCTATTGCCGAACTACGATATATTACTAGGCATGGATTGGTTGAGCAGGCACCGTGCCAGCATTGATTGCAGAGGGGGTAGAGTTCTCTTCAAAGCGCCGGGGGAGCCAGAGTTCGAGTACTCCAGACGTCAGGCAGAACAGAGCAGCGAAGTCTTCTGTGGAGTCTCGGTCGAGGAGCAGGCGATTCCACACCCCTTGATAGCAGAGTATATGGATGTTTTCCTAGAGGAGTTGCCAGGATTGCCATCAGACAGAGACATAGAGTTTTCGATAGACTTGGTTCCAAGAGCGGAACCCATCTCTCAGCATGTCTATCGGGTGAACAACAGTGAGCTGGTGGAGCTGAAGAAGCAGGTGGATGAGCTACAGGACAAGGGCTTCATCTGCTCGAGTTCGTCGCCATGGGGTGCACCAGTGTTGTTCGTACCGAAGAAGGATGGGTCAGTACGCATGTGTATTGACTATAGGGCACTCAACAACCTCACGATCAAGAACAAATACCCACTGCCGCGGATCGACGATCTTTTGACCAGTTGAGCGGAGCTCGGGTATTTTCCAAGATTGATCTGAGGTCGGGATATCACCAGGTGAAGGTGAAGGGGGAGGATATTCCCAAGACTGCTTTCAGGACGCGGTACGGGCAGTTCGAGTTTTTGGTTATGCCGTTTGGGCTAACCAATGCACCAGCAGTATTTATGAACCTTATGAACAAGGTGTTCCACCAGTATCTGGATCAGTTTGTGGTGGTATTCATTGATGATATCTTGATATATTCCAAGACTGAGGAGGAGCACGAGGAGCATTTGAGGATAGTGCTGGAGATTCTCAGGAAGAAGCAGCTTTACGGAAAGCTTTCCAAGTGTGAGTTCTTCTTGGACTGGGTAGACTTCTTGGGACATGTGGTGACTGGAGATAGTATCTCAGTTGACCCCAAGAAGATTGTAGCAGTTGAGGCATGGGCAGCGCCGACTTCAGTTACAGAGATCAGGAGTTTCCTGGGGCTGGCAGGATATTATCGGAGATTTATGCAGGATTTCTCCCGGATTGCAGAGCCGTTGACTCGGTTGATCCGGAAGGATGCTGAGTTCGTTTGGTCAGAGGAGTGTCAGGTAGCTTTTGATGAGTTGAAGAAGCGGCTTACGACAGCTCCGATTCTGACATTGTCTTCAGGATCAGGTGGTTTCACTATTTATAGTGATGCTTCAGGAAAGGGGCTGGGTTGCGTCTTGTAGCAGCATGGGAAGGTGATTGCCTATACTTTCAGGCAATTACGTCCCCATGAGAAGAATTACCCTACCCACGACCTGGAGCTGGCAGTAGTGATATTTGCTCTGAAGTTGTGGAAGCATTATCTGTATGGTGAGAGGGTAGAGATCTTCACAGATCACAAGAGCTTAAAGTATGTGTTCACTCAGAAGGAGTTGAATATGAGACAGCGCAGATGGCTAGAGTTGATGAAGGATTTTGACATCCTACTTCAGTATCACCCAGGGAAGGCCAACGTGGTTGTCGATGCCTTGAGTAGGTATCCGACAGCCATGTGTCTGACCATGGATCGGCATTTGCTTGTCGACTTAGAGAGCCTTGGGATTGAGGTGATCATGCCCGGGGTACAGATACAGTTATGAAGGATGCAGATTCAGTCAGACTTGGTGGAGAGGATCAAGTCGGCACAGTTTGAGGACGTTGCTCTGCGGTGTCTCCGAGAGCAGGTTCGAGCAGGATTGCTGGAGGGCGAGTTTTCTCTTGCAGAGGATGGTGTCTTGAGGCACGGTTCCAGGTTATGTGTGCCCAGTGGAGATCTCAGGGAGCAGGTTATGCAGGAGGCCCACAGATATCAGTACTCTATACTCCCGGGTGCCAACAAGATGTACCGAGATCTGAGGGAGCATGTTTGGTGGTCAGGGATGAAGCGGGAGGTGGCTCGCTTCGTGGCTAGGTGCTTGGTCTGTCAACAGGTCAAGGCAGAGAGGCAGAGGCCCGGTGGATTGTTGCAGCCGCTGCCCATTCCCGAGTGGAAATGGGAGCGTATCACTATGAACTTCGTTTCAGGATTGTCGCGTACACTAGGAAAAAAAGACGCAATTTGGGTCATCGTTGATAGGTTGACCAAATCGGTCCACTTCTTGCCATTCAAGGTGGGCACGTCTACAGAGAGACTGGCGGAGATGTATATGCGGCAGATAGTCAGGATTCATGGGGTTCCGGTCAGCATCATCTCAGATCGGGATAGCCATTTTACTTCCCATTTCTGGAGGAGTCTGCAGACCAGCTTGGGCACTCAGCTCAAGTTTAGTACTGCATACCACCCCCAGACGGACGGACAGTCGGAGCGGACTATTCAGACACTTGAGGATATGCTACGGACGTGTGTCCTGGACTTTGGAGGTTCCTGGGAGGATCATCTTCATTTGGTGGAGTTTGCTTACAACAATAGTTTCCAGGCCAGCATTGAGATATCACCTTTCGAGGCTCTGTACGGGCGTAGGTGTCGTACACCCTTATCTTGGGATGATGTTGGTGAGCGAGCTTTACTGGGGCCAGAGATGGTTGTTGATGCAGCCGAGAAGGTGAAGCTCATCAGGGATAGACTTCGCATAGCGCAGGACAGACATCGGCACTGGGCCGATAGCCACCGGAGGCCGTTGGAGTTTGAGGTACAGATTAGAGTAGGATTAGATTTAGGTTTGTTATGTTTGTGATTTTTGATCATGTTTGTTTATTAATTAATTGAGACCTTGCTTGTGATTAGGTCGGAGACCAGGTTTTCTTGAGGATATCTCCGACTCGTGGTACGATACGTTTTGGTGGAGGCAGGATGCTTAGCCCGTGCTTCATCGGCCCTTTCGTTATCAGCGGGAGAGTCGGTGACGTTGCATACAAGCTAGACTTGTCGCCTGTGCTAGTGGGGGTCCACAACGTATTTCATGTATCACAGTTGAGACGGTACGTGGCTGACCCTAGCCATATGCTCGATCATTCAGAGATTGAGGTTGGGCCTTCTCTCAGCTATCTAGAGCAGCCAGTGGAGATTCTGGATCGACGGAAGAAGGTTCTGAGGAACCAGGTGATACCCTTGGTACACGTCGCATGGAGGCATCATTCTCCAGGAGAGTCTACCTGGGAGCGGGAGGATGAGATGCGCGAGCGCTACCCTTATCTTTTTGGACCGTGAGGTATACTTTCTATCCTTCTCATCAGTTGTATTTCGCCTTTCAATTTTGAGGACGAAATTCTTTTAAGGAGGGTAGATTTGTCACTACCACATTTCTAGTGTGAGAGTATTTTTGACATTTTTGGGGTAATTTAAATTTATGAGAATTTATTTGAATTTATGGAAATTTTTAGGAATTATTTTGGAATTGTTTGGACTAGGTTGACTTTGACTAGTGTTGACCCTTGTAGACCAACCTAGGAGATAACCCTAGTTAGTATGGACTTGGTTAGGTTATATGACTCTAGTCTAACCTAGGCTAATCCTTGGTTTGGTCATTAGACTCTAGTTAGCAATAGGAATTAGAAAGTCATAAGTCATAGCTTATGATTTAGAGCCTTTGATAAATCATTTTTAACTCATAGCCTTGTAGGGTGGCCCAAAGCCCAAGACAAATTCCAAAACCCTAATCCCTAGACTAAGTGGCCGGCCACCCCTATCCATATTGGGAACACCACCTTATAAATACCCTCCTAATTTTAGGGTTGCCTCTTTCTTAGGAAAGCTCAAAGTTTAAGAAAGGTTTGTTTCCTATTTCATTTAATCCCTAGATTTCCATTCCATTTCCTTTTTCATTCAAATCTCCTCCATTAGGTTTTAATATACCTATTCTAGCCGTCATTGAAGTTTCATTTTAGTTTGTTGTGATTTAAGTGGATTGGGACATCAAGGAGAAGAGCTATTGAAAGAGAGTTTTTCTTGAAAGTTCAAGTATAGGTAACTTCCTCATTTCTCCATGAAATTCTGATTTCTTTATATATTTAGGAAGCCCTAGGAGTCCCCTAAGTGTCTGCATTGGTTTCGTGTCGGATTACATAAGTTTCATGTCCGTTTTGGATACGTATCAGAGACTGTCCCTAGGTGTTTGCCGAAATGCCTCAAAGGTCATTTTGATTTCATTTGTGCAATGTTTTTGAATGGAAATGTTTGTTTATATGTCGTTTATGGGATTCTTCTTGACTGAGGCGATATTAGTGTCTGTTTGTGTCGGATTCGATGCGTGGACACGCGCTGTTGACACGCACGCGCGCTCGGGTTGGATCCCCTGCTGCTCGGGGCTTGGTGTGCAGTGCACACTCCACTTCGACGCATAAAAATTGACATGCGTGTTGTATCCGTGACTGAAACGAGGTTCGTGAAGTGTCATGAGCTCTCGTGTCGTATCGGACACGCATTTGCCTGTGCACGTGTCGTGCACTGTGTGTCAGTATTCTTAAATTGTGCACCTGTGTTAAATTGTTTTAATGCTTTTAAATTGTGTCTTAATTGATTAGATAGATCCTACCATGTCTAATAATGTATGTAGAATTAGGTTGCATGATTAAGTTAGGTTTTTATGTGGATATTTGGGTTTCGAATGTTAGAGTATGCTATGGCTGATACCAACTTTCCTGATACTATTTTTTCCAATTCCTGAAGATTAATTACCTGCTGTTTAATGTTTCTTCACTATAAATCACCCTCCACATGTTTTAGTTAATGTTTAACTCATTGTTACTCTGATTTGGGTTGGGAATGATAATGAGTTTTGGTCAATTGGTAGATTTAGATGCTATGGCTGATACATGTGTACTGTCTAAATTTTCAGTTTCAATATGATGTTTGTCAGCTAGTTTAGCCTATTTATTACTGTTAATTACATGATATTAGAGCCCTAATATATTCTCCTATATGTTATCTTGTGTGTGTCAAAAATTTTGGGTTTAATTGGTTGTGTTTTGTTCATATTGGACACTCAGATACCAGGCGAGTACATTCTCTGATCATTTCATATCCTGCTTAGAATTATTTCCTGCATTAAATTACTTTACTTGTTACTGTCACGTTGGTCACACGGATTGGTACTATATGGATCCCTTCTTGAGATGTTATCCTTAGGGAGCATCGGGTACTACATGTTCTGTGCATTTTACTTACATGATGTATCACTATGCTTCACTGGTTCTTTGATCACTTGTGACATATACTCTTATGATCACAGAGTCTCCTAGAATCTCTTATCCCATTTACTGGGTATCCTAGAATCTCCTAGAATCCCCATTTATGGGACATCCATGTATCACCCTTCGGGGGCCTTGCGTGGAATCATAACATAACCTGGTTGGATCCTTGTGTATTGATTGGGGGTACGGGGGAGTAGAAGTAGACATGTGAATAATACCCAAGTAATATCTTATCAGAATCTCTTCTATAGTGTCTTATCAAAATCTCCTATGCCATTTACATGTCTATATTGTACTCTGACTCACTAGCCACTGTTAGTCTCTATTTATAGTAGATATTTCTATTACAGTTCTCTCTCTGTTTACATACTGCACTTCTTTCAGTACTTGTATCTTACTTTACTGCATGATTATATTTTCTAACCTGCTATGAACTGTTGAGATGTACTGTGCTCGCTCCTGTCCTGACTGGACCTGTTGAAAATATTACAGAAGACGAGGAGGAGGCCTGTCTAGACACTTTCTACGGGGTAGCCTTAGATGACACTTGCGAGCTGGACCCTCAGGAGGACCCAGCTCTAGCTGAGGACATCACCCCCATATCCTAGACTAGTTTAGTTAGGCTTATCTTATTTTATGTAGTCTTGAGACATGTTTTAGCTAGACTTTATTCTGTTCTGAGTTGTATATATTCTTTCATTCAATATCTGAGACCATGTACTTCTGGATATTTGTTGGGATTATCTTAGACTACTTTATCATCTATTTTCCTTGAGTTCTATTTCATATCGTGCTATCTCTTCCTTAGTTGTGATTGAGTTTAGTTACTGTTATGTCACCCCCATTCGGGGAGTATAAACTGTTTAGATATATATTGTTAGATGTATGTTGACCTAGGACAGCGTTCTACCACCGACACTGCGGCGTAGGCTGGACGTACCCACGTCTCGTGCCCTTACTCTAGGGTGCGGGTCGTGACACAGACTCTTGAAGATATGTTGCGATCTTGTACGCTGGACTTCGGTGGTTCATTAGAAGATCACCTGCACCTAGTGGAGTTCTTTTATAACAACAGTTTCCAGGCCAGTATCCAGATGGCACCCTTTGAAGCACTGTATGGCAGGAAATACAGATCCTCGTTAGCTTGGGATGATATAGGTGAGAGGCAGATGCTTTGTCCGGAGATGGTTACGCAGACAATCGAGGTGGTCAGACAAGTCAGAGATCATTTTCGAGTTGTCCAAGATCGTCAGCGCCATTGGACCGATTCTCATTGGCGTCACCTTGAGTTTTCAGTCGGCGACCACGTGTTCCTTAGGATCTCGTCTACCTGTGGCGTCATTCGATTCGGCGTACGGGTAAAGCTTAGTCCTAGGTATATAGGGCCGTTCGATATCCTTGAGCGAGTAGGTGATGTGTCCTATCGTCTTGCTCTTCCGCCGTCGTTATATGAGGTACATGATGTATTCCATGTATCCCAATTGTGACGGTATATCCCGGATCTGAGCCATGTCCTTGATCATTCGGAATTGGTTGTTGGTACCAACCTTTCGTATGAGGAAAGGCCCGTATCCATATTGGACCAAAGAGATAAAGTACTCAAGAACAAGACTATTAGTTTAGTCTGTGTTGCTTGGGGTCACCACTCTTTAGGTGAGTCAACGTGGGAGCGTGAGGATGATATCCGATCGCGATATTCACACATGTTTGACTCATAAGGTATAATGTCTTCCTTATGCCTTATGCTTTTACTCCTTGCTTGCATGGATGGTTGCCCGTTTAACTGCTAGCCGTAGATTGCCAGTATTAGTATTGCTTGCCCGACATCTCTAGCCTCTTGATTAAATTCCGCAGACAAAATTCTTTTAAGGTGGATAGAGTTGTCACTCCTATTTTCCGTTATACGTATTTCCAGTATACGTATACAGAATCTTGACCCGTAATTAGACTTGTCTTACTTAGCTTAATCTTGATTCGGTTTATTTTGTCTTGGTTTAATTTGGTTTGGTTCATCATGGCATGTAAGCTTGGCTTGGTTTGGTTTATTTTGGGTTTGAGATGAAAATGGGTTGATATATAAGTCAACTTTTCTCTCTCTCTCTCTCTCTCTTCATTACTCTCATTTACTTCTTCTTCTTCTTCCTACATTACTCTCCCACCAACCTAGAGAGCTTGGGCAAGTGTAATCTTGCTTCATGATGGATCTTGAATTTTATTGTTCTATTGTCTTTCCCTCTTGATTCTAAGCCTCTTTAGAACTTGGAGTTCTTGGTTTAGATGAAGGGATATTTGTAGATCTAAGTTTGTAACATTTTTGGTTTTCTTGGGTTTTGATCTACTAAACTCCATTATTTTTATGTTTTGATTGTTCTATGTTGTAGAGAATTCGATTTTTACCCAAAATGGATATTTGAAAAGTTAGATTTTGACTTGTTTTGAGGAAGTTATGGCCAAATAAGATTTGAACATTTTCTAAGTTCATCTGTCATGAATCTGGCAAGGACGATGAATAGTGCCGTATAGTGAGCCTGTCGTATAGTGCCGCATGGTGACGCAGCCAGCGGCATAGTGCAGCCTGTCGCATAGTGCAGCCTGCCGCATAGTGCCGCATGGTGACGCAGCCTGCGACATAGTGCAGCCTGCCGCATAGTGCCGCATGGTGACGCAGCCTGCGACATAGTGCAGCCTGCCGCATAGTACAGCTTGCTGCATAGTACAACTTGCCGTATAGTGTCGTATGGTGACGCAGCCTGCGGCATAGTGCAGCCTGCCGTATAGTGCAGCCTGCCGCATAGCGCCTCAGCCTGCGGCATAGTGTCGCAGAATGCCGTATAGTGCCGCATAAGGCCGCATAGTGCCGCAGAATGTCGCATAGTGCCTATTTTAGCTATTTTTGGATATTTTATGCCTATTTGACTGAATTGTGGCCAGAATTTCTCCCAACTCCCAACATAAAAGTTGTAGATCTTTTCATTGGCTTCAGGAATATGTTACTAGCTATTTATGCAAGTTTTTCTCATTCATGATAATGTAAGGATAATACACGATAGTGGCCCATTGTGGCGCACTCTTAACAAGTAACCTTGACATGATAATACATGATAGTGGCCCGTCGTGGCGCACTCTTGACAAGTAAACATGACATGTAATCTTGAATGCTGTTACGACGGCTATCTCGACATGCTAGGTACTTTTATCTTGACACCGTGGTTGAACCTTGTATATGTGTGAACAAGCTACATGTCTCCTCTTGCATCATGTCTAGGATATGAATTCCCGATTTACTACGGTGAGGGATTTATACTGAATCGGACTAGGTTAATGACTAGATTGATTAAGTAGTTCATATAGAGAGATGTTTCCAGTTACAGGCGATCCCGTTATCCCGGCCACACCTAATAGACTTGTAGCCTGCCGTCGAGTAGGGCACATTTCCAGCCCACTGTCATGTGGGGCACTTTATGAAACAAGTTCTAGGCACACTGTCATGTGTTGCACTCCAAGCCACCTAATAATTCTTGATAACTCTTCAATGGACCTCGCCTGGATAACCTGGATAGTCTGCAGGGCTTGTGACTGCTGGAATACTTCATTGCATATTTCTAGTAACTAGTCTTGTGATAACCCTAGTTAGTTAAAGTATCGAGCCGTACTCATTTTTTGGCCGTGAATGAAGAATGGAGTCTAGTATTGTCTAAGCAATGCCAGTCTATGATTACTTCAGCACATTACTACTATGCTTTACTCTTGTCGATAATTGGTTGGAGACTAAGCTCTGTTCAGGTGAAGGGTTACAATCTCGGTCCTTGTTTGGTTTACGGGTTGTAACTTGGCTACCAGAATAGTCCCTTAGTTGTCTTATTGTTTATCACCTTGTTTTTTTAACTCATATCTTTTATTATCCTTTATGTCTCATGTGCTAATATGCTGGTTTTAGTTCTTAAGTGAAGCCTCCCTTGTGGCACTTGCTCTTCTGGGTTCTGACCCAGCTGGTTTTGTATGGCCAGATTTTGGAGTAGCTTCCGAGGATCTACTAGCCTTCTAGCCAGATGGTGAACACTAGACGCAACCCTGGCAACGAGTGGGTTTTATTTTGCTCTCCCACTCCATTATAAATTATTCTTTTCCGGCGTTCAGCCACCGAGAAAGTGTTAGCTCGTATTGATACTTACTTTTGTCTGCCTAAGGGCTGTAACATGATTGACAAATCCTTGGGTTGATCATGTATGACTTAAACTCTTGCTAGTCTTCGTATTTTATATGACTAGCTTCATGATCATCTGAATATGTAATGTTTGGGACGTCTTACTTTGTATGTCTGATGATCTAATATCTTGTAACATTCACTTGCTTGCTTGAGATTGAGACACTAGGCTTGTTCTTGACCATAAGAGACTGATGGCTTGTAGATAAACCCTCATGCATCTAGACAGCCGTGACCGTATTGCGAGGTGGGTTGCACTTCTATATACGTAGCTGGCTGTGTCTGTCCCCCGCTCTCCAGTATTCTGGTTCTAGGGCGTGAAAATATACTTGTCTTTATCTGTGCTTGGTATCCGTTAGACGAAGGTTGGTTTTGATTAGGAGGGTTGGCAAACGCTTCCGTACGCGCCTAATAATTGGTATAAAAGCTTTGGAGATTCTGGCAACTATCTCTATGGAGCAGATGAACACTCGTATGATCACCCTCATAGGAAGAAACTGGGTGATTTGGAAGCCAATGATGGAGGATCTACTTTGGTGCAAAGATTTGCATGGTCCGTTGGAGGACGAAAGCGCAAAGCCGTCGGACAAAGCTGCTAAAGACTAGAAATGACTGGATCGGAAGGCCGTTGGATTCATCCGCCAATGGTTGGATGATTCGGTGTTTCACCACGTGCCCATGGAGGGTTCGGCAAAAGTATTATGGAAGAAGCTGTATTCGATGTACGAAAGAAAGACGGCTGGCAATAGGGCATTTTTTATTCGCCAACTCGTCAACTCGAAGAATACGGAGGGTGCCCCAGTGGCACAACATTTGAACGAGGTTCATGATATTATCAATCAGTTGTCTGTGATTAAGATGGTGATTGATGATGAGCTTCAGGCCCTACTACTCTTGAGTTCTCTGTTGGAAAGCTGGGAGATGTTGGTGGTGTCGGTGAGCAACTCCGCGTATGATGGAGTTGTCACGATGGAGGCAGTCAAAAGTAGCTTGTTGAATGAGGAGGTACGGTGCAAGCAAGTGGAATCGTCGTAGGAGTCCACTCTGGTGGCTTCCTATGGGAAGAGAAGACCCAAGTCATAGGCGAGAACATGGAGGAGTTCTCGGGATCTTGTGATTGTAGACCGCAATGAGGGCTGCTATCACTGTAGCAAAAAGGGGTCATATCAAGAAGAACTGCATTAAGCTCAAAGCTGAGAAGGCCAAAGGAAAGGACGATCAGGAGGATCTCATGCATTTGGAGATATCATTATCACAGCGACCGACGCAGAGGAACCTTGTGGCATATTGTCACGACCCGCTCCCGAATAATCGGATACGAGTCGGACACGCCCAGCCTTCGTCGTTAGACACGACGAAGTAAGCTGTACCAATCTAGGAAAATCTAACCAGATAATCAAAAGTAAATGTGAACACAGCATCTATAAACGAATCCCAAATCCAGATACATGTCTCAAAGTTATTACATTCCAGTAAATGAAAGTGAAGTCTACTAGTCTCAAAATACAAGGAAATATAAACTGCTAAGGTAAAGCTCTAGGCTTCCGCAGCCTCTAAGTCGAAAGCAACTCCAGCTGGCTCTACTGCCTCTACCGGCTCTCGGCCATAATAGGTATCACACAGAGCCTCCAACTCACCTGCAACATATCCTAGTCAGGAGCAGAACAAAGTACAGTTCTAGGTAATGAACAAGAACATGATATGGAAATGAGTACAAGAGTACATAAAAATGAAATACAGGAAATAAACAAGAAAGTACAGGAATGTAAGTACAGGAAATAAAGTACAGGGACTACAGTACAGGAATATAAAGTACAGGAAATGTAAAGTACAGGAAATGCAATGTACAGGAATGAAACTATAATCCTGAAGTACAAGACATGACAAGTGCACCATGTTTGAAATACAACAAGCCTATGTGACCGGCTTGGGTGAGTACAGGAGCATGTACATGAGTACATGAATATGGTACGGCTTAGGGCCCGTATACACGATGCGAGGCCTAAGCTATCTACATGAATATAGTAACCGGAGTTTGGTTACATGGCTAGTGTATTTCTCCACCCGACACAAGTAAGTACAAGAACAAGATAGTACAGGAGTATAGGATATCGTGTCATGACGTGTCATAAGAAGAGTACAAGATATTTAAATGTACAAGACCGTAGAAAAGTACTTATCTTGCTCCGGGAAAGTACGGGTAAACAATGGAACTGGATGTCCTCCTGTATTTAAATGATTTGATACAAGTTGATTAATATCTAAATTAACTAATCATTTCACTTCTAGTTAATTAGGTACAACTGATTTAAAAGAATAAAAATCTAGTTTAGTTATCCTGAACTTCTGTCTATAGCTTGGCACTAACACATATAAGTAACAATTATAACAGTAACTCCTAGGTAGTCATATACTACTATATAGTTAACTACCTGCCAACATATTTATTTAAATATTACAAACTTCTCTACCAAAAGAAAAATAAATACAACCAACCCCCCTTTGATTAATACAATTAAGAGTCTTCAAAATTACAATACTACAAGAAACAATTCGAACCGGCCAACCCATACACCCAACGTTCAACATGCATTCCTCATACACCCTTCAAGCTCCAGTTGGACTCCAGACACAAAACAACCTGGACACGTCCCGAGGGTGAAGCCCAACACAATTTTAAAGGCTGCAAGAAGGCTAAGGTTCAATGCTGCTGCTACCAATTCGAAAATGTACAGCTACGGTGTCAGCCCGCTATTGCAACTAGCCAAACACCATCATGCTCAATAGGTCAAGACGTCGACACTCTATTGCAGCCACGACTCGACTCTGGTTTGAACCATAAGCTGGACACAGACACACAACCTTCCCTATACCTGACCACAAATCACCCAACTCTATTCAAAACAATTATGCAACCACAACTGAAAAATAAGGTAAACAAATCAATACCTGATGATTTATGAGTCTGAATTTGAGGCCAAGATACGGACACAAGCTCCACTCGTTCACAAGATGAGTTTAACTCTGCTTGGCAATTCATCAAACAAGTTCCGAGCATCAGAAGAATTAAGTCTGATAACTGAATACTAATTCTTCTACTTAGGAACACAGTTAAGGATTTACAAGACTCATTACTCACTCTTCAGTTGATCCGAGCAACACTGCTCAGCTAAATCCACTGATCTAAATCTGATTCATCTAATTCCTTGAACAGAAAATTCACATCCCCAATCAAACATAAAAACCGAACATCAATTCAAAATGCTCAAGGGAAAATCGATACTTACCAACTTGTTGTTAGAACTAATCAGAGATCTAGATGATCGATCAATCCTACATGAATCCCTATGTACAATTAAACAGGAAGGAAATCTATCAAAACAAAATCAGGAGGAATTGATCCTCAAGAGATCGATAACAATTTGGAATTTGTACTCACTAATTTGATCAAGTCCTGGATTGATTTGAAGAAGCATAATCCCATGTTCTGATCAATCGGCAACAAAAATCTACAAAAATTAATCGAAAAGAAAACAAATCCTGAGAGTTGCATCGAAGGATCTGACCTTCATCAAGGAAATAGTTTCTGGAAATCAATTTACTTACTGAGATCGAAGGGACACTCGAGAACAAGTCGAACCACCGTGCGTGGTGGTGAACATCGCATCGTCTCGTCGATCGATCCTCATGCTCCGATGAGAGGAGCTGTCGAGGCTTCTCGAGCAGGTCTCTGCGGAACTGGAAGCTCAGACGCTGCCGTGGCCCTTTCACTCGCCGCTCGGGGAATTGGTCGCCGGAGTCGTCGTCATCGCCGCCGTGAGCTCACGCTCAGGCTGAACTGAAGAAGAGGAGAGAGCTCGAAGAAAAATTTGGTATAAATAAAAGTGAATGGCACACTCTCTCTCTTCCTCTGCTTCGGTTATAAAAGGAAAAGAACGCAATTTTGCGTAAACCCCCCCCCTCCCCCCCCGCTCAACTAATTTACCAATCAGACCCTCTGCCCTAGAAACTTTACACAAACCCCCTCTTCCTTTTCACTATTGCAGGATTTGGTTAAAAATTAGTTAGAAAATTAAATGGTGGGCCCCAAAGTTTGTTACAACAAACTTTCAAATTTTTTTAAAATAATTCCTGCTCTAACTAATTTCCCTCCAAAAGTATAAATCAAAATATTTATTATTTAAAACTAAACTTATTATTATTAGAAAATTTTTAATTTCTCTAAAAATAGTAAATTGGAGTTACAAATCTCTCCCCCTTGAAAAATTTTGTCCTCGAAATTTGAAACCACAAAATAAGTCTCAAAATCACAAAAGAGATTTAAACACAAGTCATTTATTGAAATCAGATTTTTTTGAACACTAGAATACAATCAAGCAAACAAGCTAGGATAGCGCTCTCGCATCTCGTCCTCGCGCTCCCATGTGGACTCTTCCGAAAAGTGGTGTCTCCACATGACGCGGACAAGTGGAATGGTCTGATTTCGCAGTTGCTTCTCCCTCCTATCAAGGATCTCCACTGGCTGCTCCTCGTAGGTCAAGCTCGGACCCACCTCTAGCTCTGAATAGTCCACCACATGGCTCGGGTTCGGAATATAGCGTCAAAGCTGAGATACGTGGAAGACGTCATACACTCCCTCCAAGCTAGGTGGTAGTGCCAGTCGATATGCCACCTCGCCAATCCACATTGTCACGTCGAAAGGCCCGATGTACCACGGACTGAGCTTTTTACCCCTGAAGAAACGAATGATGCCTCTGGTCGGCGAGATCTTCAGGAACACTCTATCCCCAACTGTGAACTCCAGTGGCCGTCTGCTGCTGTCCGCCTAGTGCTTCTACCGATCCTGTGCAACTCTGAGATGCTCCCTGATCAGTCTGACTTTCTCAGCTGAGTCTACCACCATCTCTGGCCCAAGTAAAACCCTCTCACCAATGTCGTCCCAAGATAAAGGCGTGCGACATCTCCGCCCATATAGCGCCTCGAACGGGGTCATCTCGATGCTAGTCCGATAACTGTTGTTATAGGCAAACTCTACTAGATGCAAGTGATCCTCCCACGAACCCCCGAAGTCGAATGCGCACACTCGCAGCATATCCTCCAATATCTGAATGGTCCTCTCGGACTGCCCGTCCGTCTGTGGATGATAGGCGGTACTGAACTTCAACTGTGACCCCAAGCTCAGCTGTAGACTCCTCCAGAAGTGTGATAAGAAGCGGCTGTTCCTGTCTGAAACAATGCTCACCGACACTCCGTGAATCCGCACAATCTGCCGTATGTAGAGGTCTGCAAGTTTCTCGGTCGACAGCCCAACCTTGAACGGAATGAAGTGAGCAGACTTCGTCAGTCTGTCCACGATAACCCAAATAGCATCCTTGCCACTGGGCGTACGCGGTAAACCAGAGACGAAGTCCATGGTGATTTGCTCCCACTTTCATTCCGAAATAGGTAAAGGCTGGAGTAATCCTGCTGGTCTCTGGCGCTCCGCCTTAACTTGTTGGCACATAAGACATCTGGAAACAAATCTAGCAACCTCTCTTTTCATTCCATACTACCAAACATACTCCCGCAGATCCTTATACATCTTGGTAGATCCAGGATGAATAGAATACTGCGACTGGTGGGCTTCCTGTATTACCTCCTCCCGTAAATCTTTGGGCACACACAACTGGTTCCCGTGCCTCAGGGATCCATCCGCTGCAATGGTGAAGTCATCGAGCAATCCTGCCTCCGCCTGGCCTCTGAGACATCGAAGTCCCTCATCTAGAAACTGGGCCTCCTTGATTTTCTCTAACAGTCCTGACTGTATCTGCATGTGCATCAGCTGCCCTCAAACTCCTGGAAGAACAATCTCAATCCCCAGACTCTCAAGATGCTCCAAAAGATCCCGATCCATAGTGAGAAATATAGCAACATGATATCGACTAAGAGCATCTTCTACCACATTCGCCTTCCCAGGGTGGTACTGCAGATGGATGTCAAAATCCTTCATGAGTTCCAGCCATCTGTGCTGTCTCATATTCAGCTCCTTCTGAGTGAAAACATACTTCAGGCTTTTATGGTCCGTGAAGATGTCCACTCTCTCTCCATACAAGTAGTGCTTCCACAGTTTCAAGGCAAAAATGACCGCTGCAAGTTCCAAGTCATGTGTAGGGTAATTCTTCTCATGAGGCCTCAACTGTCTAGAAGCATAAGCAATGACCCTTTTGTTCTGCTCAAGCACACATCCTAAGCCCTTTCCTGATGCATCGCTGTAGATGACGAATCCTCCCGATTCAGATGGTAAAGCTAGAACTGGTGCTGTAGTGAGTCTTCTCTTCAATTCTTCAAATGCTGACTGGCAGGCGTCGCTCCAGATAAACTCTTCGTCCTTCCGTGTAAGCTTGGTCATCGGCTCTGCGATCTTGGCAAAATCTTTTACAAACTTTCTGTAGTATCCTGCTAGCCCCAGGAAACTACGAATCTCAGCTACTGACTTGGGAGGTGCCCATGCTTCCACTGTCTCAATCTTCTTGGGATCCACAAAAATCCCCTCTCCAGTCACCACATGCCCCAAGAACTCTACTCTGTCCAAGAAGAACTCACACTTCGAGAGCTTCCCGTACAGCTTCTCCTTCCACAGAATCTCTAGCACAATCTGCAGGTGCTCCACATGCTCCTCCTCGGTCTTCGAATATATCAGAATGTCGTCAATGAAGACTACGACAAACTTGTCCAGATACTTGTGAAAAACTTTATTCATCAAGTTCATAAACACTGCTGGAGCATTGGTGAGTCCGAACGGTATCACCAAGAACTCATACTGGCCGTAACGGGTGTTGAAAGCTGTCTTCGGAATATCCTGCTCCCGAACCTTCATCTGATGATATTCCGACCGAAGGTCAATCTTGGAAAAGACCTTCGCCCTACTGACTGGTCAAACAACTCATCAATCTACGACAACGGGTATCTATTCTTGATGGTGATGTTATTGAGTATACGGTAATCGATACACATCCTCACAGTCCCGTCCTTCTTGGGCACAAAGAGTACCGGTCCTCTCTAGGGTGAAGCACTGGACCGAATAAAATCCTTACCCTCTAACTCATCAATCTGGGCCTTCAACTCTGCAGCTTCCTTCGGGTTGATCTTATAGCAATGCTGGGACTTCGGTGCTGATCCGAGCACTAAGTCGATGCTGAACTCCACATCTCGATCTGGCAGCAATCCTGGCAACTCCTCGGAGAAGATGTCAAGATACTCTACAATCAGCGGATGCAGCCACTCCTGGTCTTCTGCAACTGCTCCGAAGTAGACTCCCTCTGGCCTCTCTGTAACTCGTCTGCTGATTTTGAATGGTAGAACTCCAGGCGGGCTGAAAATTACCTTTTCTTCATGGCAGTCTATTACGGCAAACTGCTGGCTCATCCAGTCGATGCCGAGGACTATATCAAATCCGGGTAATAACATCAATAGAAGTCGAGCCCTAAGCTCCCTCCCAGCTATAGTGATAGGGCAATCCACCATCTCACTAACTGGCACTACCCCTCCTCCTGTCATAATCCGACAGTTCCTCCTAGCGGGCTTAGGTGTGAAGCCGTGTCTATGCAGAAACTCATACGATACAAAGCTATGGGTGGCTCCAGAATCAAACAATACAATGGCAGGAAAAGAATGTAAAAGAATAGAACCTGTGATCACATCTGACACTGCCTCGTCCTCCTCAACTGCAGCCATGACATAAGCACATCCCTGCTGTGGTGGTCCCCTCTGCTGCTGGTGCTGTGCAAAATGCTGCTGCTGAGTAGGTAATGCCTGAACTCTCTGTGGTGCAGCTGGTAGAGCTCTGGGTGGTGCAGGTGGTGGTCCTCCAGCTCTTCGAGGTCCTCCTGTCAGTCGAGCTGCGGCCTGTGGACAGTCTCTCATCTGGTGTGCGTCTGATCCGCAGATTAAATAGAGTCCGAGCCTTTTGCGGTACTTGTCGAAGTGGTGGCTCGGCCGATAACAGAATGCGCAAGTAACTACCTGCTGCTATCTCTGAGGCTGATGTACAGTAGCTCTGGCTGGACGGTGATGTTGCTGTGCCGGCTGCTGTGGCCTAGCCTGAATCTGAGTCTGGACCCTCTTTGCTGGTGCCTGGAAACTGCTGCTACCAATATCCCGGTCCCTCTTCGGCTTCGGCTCTGCCTCCTTCTCTACAGCCTGAGCAATCTTGAGGATGCTCGCATACGTCGTCGCCTGACTAATCACCACCGCGTGTCGCAGCTCCCTGGTGAGGCCCTTCTTGAATCTCTAAGCTCTGTCCTCCGGTACTCTGACTAGGTTCTCTGCGAACCTGCTGAGTCGAGTAAACTCTCAAGTGTACTCCGCAACCGTCATAGTAACCTGCTGCAGCGTCTCGAACTGCATCCTAAGCTCATCCCGCTCCACATCGGGAAAAAACTTTTTCTTGAACAGAGTTTTAAAATCTGCCCAAGAAACCTAGGGCTCCGCCAACTGAGGCTCCTCCCGGTACCAAGCCCTGGCCAAATCAAAGAGTCGCATGCTCGCCACCTCCACCTTCAGGTCATCCGGGATCTGCGCCATCTTCAAGGTCCTCTCCGCATTCTCCAGCCACTCGTCCGCATAAACTATCCCCTCGTTGCCCCAAAAGTCCATCGGGCAGAGGTTCTGGTAGTCCCTGGCCGTCCTTGGTCTCGATGCTGCTGGTGCTGCAGGTACTGCTGGAGCTGGTGCTGCCGGCTCTCTGGTCATGAGCGCATCTACAACGGTCGCCCGAAACTGCACTGCCTGGTGGTTCTGGGCCTCCATAAACTGCTGGAACATGACCATCACCTGAGCGCCGTCAAAAGTCATCATCGGGGGCAGCGGAGGAAAGATAGGAGGCGGTGGCGGAAGCTGATCTATTGGAGCATCTGGTACAGACTGATCCGAGCTGGCTGCAACTCCCGATTGATCAGCGGTCTTCCTCATAGCGACCATCCAGCAACAAAAGAAAACTTCATGATTGATAAAAACCTAACGTACCAGAAAATATAAATGTTTATATAATATCCATATATACTCGATGTACCCGATTTTCCTATGCTGTGATCAAGTTTCCCTAGTTTAAATCAAGTCCCCCAATAGTACTCTAATACCTAGGTACTATTAGGATTGACCTGCATAGGCCACCACTAAAAACATGTCACGACCCACTCCCGAATAATCGAACACGAATCGGACACGCCCAGCCTTCGTCGTTAGACACGACGAAGTAAGCTGTACCAATCTAGGAAAAGCTAACCAGATAATCAAAAGTAAATGTGAACACAACATCTATCAACGAATCCCAAATCCAGATACATGTCTCAAAGTTATTACATTCCAGCAAATGAAAGTGAAATCTACTTGTCTCAAAATACAAGGAAATGTAAACTGCTAAGGTAAAGCTCTAGGCTTCCGCAGCCTCTAAGTCGAGAGCAACTCCAGCTGGCTCTACTGCCTCTACCGACTCTCGGCCATAATAGGTATCACACAGAGCCTCCAACTCACCTGCAACATATCCTAGTCAGGAGCGGAGCAAAGTACAGTTCTAGGTAATTAACAAGAACATGATATGAAAATAAGTACAGGAGTACATGAAAATGAAATACAGGAAATGAACAAGAAAGTACAGGAATGTAAGTACAGGAAATAAAGTACAGGAACTATAGTACAGGAATATAAAGTATAGGAAATGTAAAGTACATGAAATGTAATGTACAGGAATGAAACTATAATCCTGAAGTACAAGACATGACAAGTGCACCATGTTTGAAATACAACTAGCCTATGTGATCGGCTGGGGTGAGTACAGGAGCATGTACAAGAGTACATGAATATGGTACGGCTTAGGGCCCGCGTGCACGATGCGAGGCCTAAGCTATCTACATGAATATAGTAACCGGGGTTTGGTCACATGGCTAGTGTATTTTCCCACCCGACACAAGTAAGTACAAGAACAAGATAGTACATGAGTACAGGATATTGTGTCATGACGTGTCAAAAGAAGAGTACAAGATATGTAAATGTATAAGACCGTAGAAAAGTACTTGCCTTGCTCCGGAAAAGTACGGATAAATAATGGAACTGGATGTCCTCCTGTATTTAAATGATTTGATACAAGTTGATTAATATCTAAATTAACTAATCATTTCACTTCTAGTTAATTAGGTACAACTGATTTAAAAGAATAAAAATCTAGTTTAGTTATCCTGAACTTCTGTCTATAGCTTGGCACTAACACATAAGTAACAATTATAACAGTAACTCCTAAGTAGTCATATACTACTATATAGTTAACTACCTGCCAACATATTTATTTAAATATTATAAACTTCTCTACCAAAATATATATAATTCTTATATCTAAAAGGTGAGCCTCTTAAAGTCATACCATAGCCAACCAAAACTGATAAATGGCCGCTGCAAATAGCCCAACTCAGAGTAACAGCTCGATTTAAATTTGCACAATAAAGACAAAGGAAAAATAAATACAACCAAACCCCCTTTGATTAATACAATTAAGAGTCTTCAAAATTACAATACTACAAGAAACAAATCGAACCAGCCAACCCATACACCCAACGTTCAACATGCCTTCCTCATACACCCTTCAAGCTCCAGTTGGACTCCAGACACAAAACAACCTGGACACGTCCCGAGGGTGAAGCCCAACACAATTTCAAAGGCTGCAAGGAGGCTAAGGTTCAATGCTGCTGCTACCAATTCGAAAATGTACAGCTACGGTGTCAGCCCGCTGTTGCAACTAGCCAAACACCATCATGCTCAATAGGTCAAAACGTCGACACTCTATTGCAGCCACGACTCGGCTCTGGTTTAAACCATAAGCTGGACATAGACACACAACCTTCCCTATACCTGACAATAAATCACCCAACTCTATTCAAAATAATTATGCAACCACAACTGAAAAATGAGGTGAACAAATCAATATCTGATAATTTATGAGTCTGAATTTGAGGCCAAGATACGGACACAAGCTCCACTCGTTCACAAGATAAGTTTAACTCTGCTTGGAAATTCATCAAACAAGTTCCAAGCATCAGAAGAATTAAGTCTGATTTGAAGAACAATTTGGAGGAATTGATCCTCAAGAGATCGATAACAATTTGGAATTTGTACTCACTAATTCGATCAAGTCCTGGATTGATTTGAAGAAGCATGATCCCATGTTCTGATCAATCGGCAACAAAAATCTATAAAAATTGATCAGAAAGAAAATAAATCCTGAGAGTTGCATCGAAGGATCTGACCTTCATCAAGGAAATAGTTCCTGGAAATCAATTTACTTACTGAGATCGAAAGGACACTCGAGAACAAGTCGAACCACCGTGTGTGGTGGTGAACACCGCATCGTCTCGTCGATCGATCCTCACGCTCCGATGAGAGGAGCTGTCGAGGCTTCTCGAGTAGGTCTCTACGGAACTGGAAGCTCAGACGCTGTCGTGGCCTTCCACTCGCCGCTCGGGGAATTGGTCGCCGGAGTCGTCGCCATCGCCGTCGTGAGCTCACGCTCGGCTGAACTGAAGAAGAGGAGAGAGCTCGAAGAAAAATTTGGTATGAATAAAAGTGAATGGCACACACTCTCTCTCTCTCTTCCTCTACTTCGGTTATAAAAGGAAAAGAATGCAATTTTCCATAAACCCCCCCCTCAACTAATTTACCAATCAGACCCTCCGCCCTAGAAACTTTACACAAATCCCCTCTTCCTTTTCACTATTGCAGGATTTGGTTAAAAATCAGTTAGAAAATTAAATGGTGGTCCCCAAAGTTTGTTACAACAAACTTTCAAAAATTTTAAAAATAATTCCTACTCTAACTAATTTCCCTCTAAAAGTATAAATCAAAATATTTATTATTTAAAAATAAACTTATTATTATTAGAAAAAATTTAATTTCTCTAAAAATAGGAAATTGGAGTTACACATATGTCATGATGGCGATTGGGTCATGAATACGGGGGCGTCGTACCATGCCACTCCACATAAGAGAATTTTTACGTCATACCGTGGCGGCAGGTTTGGACGTGTGAAGATGGACGACAAAAAGACGGTTGCAGTTGTAGGCATCGGTGATGTGCACTTGACGACAGAATTTGGTGAGAAGCTCATTCTCCGGGGTGTGCGACATGTACCGAGTTTACGCTACAACTTGATTTCGGTCGGGAGGCTGGCAAATGATGGTTGTCGCAGTCTGTTTGGGGACAAAGATTGGATGCTAACGACTGGTTCCCAATAGCTGGCTCGTAAAGATTTATGTTATGGCATGTACAGGCTCAAGCCGTTGAGCTGTACATACAGGCCACAGACACCGGATGGAGGCTCAAGGGGTGTTCGACAGGAGGTGGATCATCGAAAACTTGCTAAGGAGGGACTTCTAGATGCTTTGAGGGATACAGAGTGTAGCTCCCCTTCCTGAAAATTTAGAAATATTTTTATTATTATTTATTTTATTTGAATGACAATTTTTAGATTTTTATAAACATTTTACTATAGTTTATTTTAATATATTTTTGAAACATTTTATATTTATAGCTAGTAAATGATTACATGATCTTTATATATGTATAAAACTAGTAACCAAATATTATATACTTAGTATAGTGTTATAAATTATTTTTTGTTAAAATTTCACTACAAGCATTACACTTAGTTTTAAGAATTTAGGGAATTACTTAGAATTTTTATGTATACATATTTATATAATTACTTATATAAATAAGGGGTATGAATATATGGGTATTTATATGTGTGCATAAATAGATATGGGAGAAAGAAAAATATGTACACACCAAACACTCTGCCCTCCAAATATGAATTGTACCACTGCCTAAAGCAACAAATACAAATGGTGGTGGCCTCTGTTATTATTATTATATAATATAGTAGTGAATTGAATTGAATTGAAATGAAATGGAAGTTTGAACTGAATTAAATTGGAATACAACTCAATTCATTACAATATATATATTAGTTGCAAGTTGTGCAACAACAACATACATGCATGCAATCATACGTTAGCTTAGTCAAAATTTTAGTTGTTGCCAGCAGCTATAAGCTTCACCATGCACACTTTACTTCCCTTGGTCCCATATAACATGGCCAACCATGTAAGCCATTTATACAAAACTAATTGATCAATGAATAAGCATAAGAAAACCGAGCCCAGCTGAACTAATTAATCCCCAACCAGCCTGCACAGCTCAACCCAAACAACTTCCCATCCGAGCAAACTTGCACCCTATTCCCAACCCGAGGGCGAACAGGCGTATATGCGTTAATATATATATATATATGAAACAGTAGGAACCGATCGAGAAAACTCCCAAACCCTAAAATCGAACTCGAGCCTTCGACCAAACATCGCCACCCCCACCTGGGCGCAGCCTCGCGCGCGTGCGCGCCGTCGAGGGCGCGCCGCCGGCCGGCTGGAGACGCCAGCCGCGCGCAA
This sequence comes from Iris pallida, assembly GCA_029216955.1. Classification (NCBI taxonomy): domain Eukaryota; kingdom Viridiplantae; phylum Streptophyta; class Magnoliopsida; order Asparagales; family Iridaceae; genus Iris; species Iris pallida. Next base: position 3,517,987 of record JANAVB010029217.1, on the reverse strand, counting down.
ACAGGAAGGAACCCAGCACAGCCGAATGTAAATACCACTTTTGAGGCCGACGTTCTCCCTCCTCGGTCGACGAACTTTCGTTCCGATTGCACAGGTACGTTCACAATATAACCATCCTTAATTCCCATTAATTAGTTTAAAATCTAGTAACCCAAAACTCGAGATAAATCGAGTCGAAGTTGCCACAAAAACCTGTTTGGAAACAGGACACGAGACAGTCCACACACCCATGTTCGATGATCGATTCCGATCAATCCAGTAAACTTTTAGAAATTCTATTTGAACACATGTTTAGACAACATATAGGAGATCGAAAACTAGTTCATAGTTTTGAATTTCATAGACTGTGTACAGAGTAATCGATCCTCGAATATCAAGAAAAACCTGTTCTAAAAATCTAGAAATCGCTCCACACGACGCGCGTCACGCCAATCCGGACGACGTGGTCGCGTACCGAAAGGATCAAAAGCTGCGTAACGGCTTTGTGGTCGTGTAGGCTTTGACGGAATTCAAATTGGTCGCGTGTGCGCGACAAATTTGATGCGTATCCGTCAAAATTCACCGTATCGTGTACTTTACAAATTTCTCAATTACTTTGTGCACGCTCGTCAGATCGAGACGAAACTTGTGCCATCAGGACCGTATCATTTTTCTGGTCATGTACGCCAAGTTTGGTCCAATTCTGAGACAGTTGATAAAATTACCTTTTTGCGGGCCCCACGGTTCCACTCAACGGGCGATTTTGTGCACGGCCCGCCGGAATCCAACTCTGGATATACGGTTGGGTTCGTATCGGAAAACTGGATCTGTAGACATGTAGTTTGACGACTTTAGAGACCGTTGACTCTAGCACGCTTTTCGGTGCAAAGCGGGTCCAACGGCGGACACCGTTTTGACCCGAAATTACCGTTTTGCCCCTGTGTCCAGAATTGGACTTAAGGACAGACAATTTTGGCTAATTTGACTATTCTGAGAACATTGGTAATATTTATTTCAGCTTTCGGGGACTGTTGTACGGGTTTGACTATTGTGGCATTCTGAGTGGTTCAGATTATCGGTTTCACCAGCACAGGACCACAGGCGAGTACAGTTTATTGTCTGCATTTCGATATTGATCTTTACTATATTTCATTGGTTAGTCATTGGTTATATGATTTTTATACTCTATTATAAATTATTGAGTCGGGAATGAGAAGTACCAAGGATGTGTGATCCGACCGTAGACCGTGTTTATTTTCTGCAGTAGATCTCGTAGACAGTGTTTATTTTCTGCAGTAGATCTCGTAGACAGTGTTTATTTTCATGCAGTAGATCTCATAGACAGTGTTTATTTTCTGCAGTAGATCTCGTAGACAGTGTTTATTTTCTGCAGTAGATCTCGTAGACAGTGTTTATTTTCATGCAGTAGATCTCGTAGACAGTGTTTATTTTCTGCAAGTAGATCTCGTAGACAGTGCTTATTTTTCATGCAAGTAGACCTCGTAGACCGTGCGGTGTAGTACCCCAGACCGATCACATATCAAAGGTGCTTCTAACAGTTGGGAAAAGTATTTTGTGTCTATTTATTGCTATTGGTTTTCCATATTTACTGTTTATTTTCAAAACTCATGATTGATGTCTAACCTTTGTTTTATAGTCATTTTCTTTATTTGAAATTGCATTCAGTGAATTATGCTCGTTCCATTCCTGACTGGAAACCAACATTTTCAGGTTAGCCGTGGATTCACTTAGCTTGGGGAGTGACGGGAATACTTGCAGACAAAAGCCTAGAGACTAGCTAGATAGTTGAGTTGTAGTCATTCATTTATTTGTACAAGTTTTATATTTTTTCTACAAATGTAAAACTTGTGATCATTGTAAGTTAAATTAATTATGTGAATGAGCATTGTTTGTGATTTTGATCTTCATGGCCATGACAGCGTTCTACCGCCGACACTACGGCGTAGGCTGGCTTGGACACGTCTCGTATCTGTTTAAAAAAAATGGGTGCGGGTCGTGACACAGAGGATTCGGTTTGTCGACAAATTGACAGATGGTGATGAGTCAAAGATTGAGGATCAGTCTGTCGGTCCCATGACAGCTGGTCGGTCTCCAGGTGGGGGTTACTCTACGAATTCAGTTTTGGCGACAAGTGATTTGCCAAAGTTTCACGGAGCGACATCGATTTCAGCAGTTCGTAGCTAGGAAGGAGATCAAGGTTTAAAGCAAACTCAATCTGAGGCGGGAGCATCATCATTCACACAGTTCAGGGAGAGTTGTAGGTCATCGACGGCATGCACAGTGCATGATTTTTTGCTTGCGGACGCATGTGTGTGGGAGAGCTTCAAGTTCGGACACGAAGGTGGGCAGGTTCAGGAGTTCGAATCTCAGAAGAATCGTACCGTCCGCTTGGTTGGGCCAACCAAAGATGAAGAAGCTCGTTGGAAAGTTAACACTTTCCGGTGGAAGAAAGAAGTCAGAGACAGGCGGACGAGACTTACGGTGAGGATGATCGTCAGAGACATCGGTCTTGGTCGTGTCATTGATATCGGCAGGATTCTAGTGGTGCAGGAGGTGCTACGCATGGCAGCTAGCGTCGACGTGACGGTCGAGGAGCTGGAGACAAAGTAAGATGCAAAGCTGCTCGGGGATCGGAGATCAGTGGCATGGGGGGCAGGAAATCTATCGCAGGACGACATGCATGGAGTCCAATTGAGGACCCAAGGGATCAATACCCTCTTATCAGACTGGAGGAGAAGATTGTTGGAGTCCAGTCTGAATTTGGTAACAACATGTTTGTGGAATCCAAATCTAATTAAATATTTGATTTGATTAGATTTGGATGTCCATAATTGATATTGTGCTATTTTAGATATAATATGATTCTTATTTTAGGAAATCCTATTATGATCTAAAATAGGTTATTGATGGACTATTTTAGGTGTAATATGATTCTTATTTGAGGGCTTCCTATTTAAGAAATCATATTATGACCTAAAATAGGATTTTCTCATCCTATATATGCGGTGAGGGTGGAGGCACAAAGCACAACACAAAGTAGAGATTCGGGGGTGCTCGTCCACAAGAAAATATAAGAGAAAGTCCGTATTTTGCTCCTAGGACTTCGGCATCCAAGACAAAAAGAAAAAGAAGATCTAATCGAGGAATCGTCAACTTCGGTTAGGAAAATTGCTATGGGTTGGTGAGTGATTTCAATTGTAATATTTTGTTTTTTCTTCTTGAGTGTGGTGACACTACCAGAATCTGTCAGATTAGCGACATTTGTAAACGTCGCTAATGCCGACCAAAACGTCGCTAATTTAAGTTAGCGACGTTTCTAGCGTCATTTTGGAAACGACGGAAAAAAGCGTGTCGCTAATCGGTAAAACGTCGCAAAACGTCGCTACGGCGACGTTAATTAGCGACGTTACAAACGTCGCTAAGTAGCGAGTTCGTTTGTGGTCGCCGTTTAGCGACATTTTAGCGACGTTTTGGCAAAGTTTTGGCGAGGAAATTTTTTTGCCATGTCAGCAATTTAGCGACGTTATTAGCGACGTTCAGAAACGTCGCTACGTAATAGCGACGCTAAGAATGTCGCTAAGAACGTCGCTAAAATAAAAAAATATAAAAAAATCCAGAATCCAGAATGCAAATGGAGCTGGAGCTGGAGATACAATCCAGAGATTGACACAGTACTAATTCATATATGTTTTGTAATTCCAAAAAAGAAACAAACTAGTAGATAGTCCAATACAAAATATATCCATAAAGCAAGTACAGCTGGTAATAAGTACTAATAGTCCATGTCACGAACCGCTCCCGAATAATCGGATACGAGTCGGACACGCCCAGCCTTCGTCGATGGACACGACGAAGTAAGCTGTACAATACTAAGAAAAACTCCAAGTCACAATGTAATGTAAACATCCACATCTTTAATATATAAGGTTCCCAGAAAAATCACCAATATTCATCAATCATTTTAATACAAAGTCATCCGAAGACAAATCCGGTCAAATAAAATATACAATGATGAAAATCATAAAAATACAATCTCCAGAAAAATAAATAAAATAAAGCCTGTAATATCCAATGCAATCACATGCTCCATGTGGCCCCAAGCTCACCTGCAACGTATCCTGTCAGAAAAAGAGCAAAGTACAATCCCGACAAGAACAATATACAATGTAATCTGTAGTACAAAATACAAGATGAAACTAGAATACCAGAACTGGAAATGAAACTACGGTACCAAAAATAAAATGTAAAACTGCAGGCAATGAACGCGACAATCAATATGCAAGACAATGAATACGGCTATCAATGTACAAGGCAATGAACACGATAATCAATGCAAGTGTGACATTTTGAAATATTAAACTAATGTGTGACCGACTAAGGAGCACAATCAATCAATGAGTCAATCAATTCTACAAGATCCGACTTCATCGTACGTGAAGTGTACGATTAGGCTATCCACAATACCTATGTTGGGTGTGGTCACACAAAAGCTAATATTATCTCCAATCCCCGCAATAAACAATGACTCACAAGCAATGAACATTGTACAAGACAATCGTGTGTATTTCGTGTCCAATATGGAAACATGGCACATGAATGTAAGACAGAAAGACAAAGTAAAAGTCGAGTCGGTGTACTTGTCTCGCCTTGGAAGCACGGGAGTAGTACTGCATGGATGTATGTGATCACCTGGTATTTGGTACAATTTGTTAGGGTTTTGAAATAATGATCATTAGCTAAGTATAGCTAATCATTTAAAGTTACACTAATTAATTACTATATATATATAAAAGTTTTAATAAGTTTTATGAAAATAGACTTTGTAACCTAGTATGACAAGTAGTCAAGAAATTGGCATTTTATAAAATAGTATTTCAAGTCCCAAAACTTACTGGCTAATTATATTAATTATCATTAATAGTTTAACTAAGGAAAAAGAGTTTAAAGAATATCTTAGCAAAATAGGCTATTTAATCTAATGGTACAAAATAATATTTTACTTTTTAAAATATTCATTACAATTATTTAGTGTTTAAACAATGCTAATTAGCTAATATTGTTAATAATTTTACTAGCAAAATACTATAGTTAGATAAATAATCCTTTTAGAGATATTTTACAAAGTAATAATAATATTAATCTAACAAATATTATCTAGCTTAACCCAGATATTTAATTTAATAAATTTGGAGGTACATTAAGCTTTATTTAGTAAACTACATATGTAGCAACATAATACATGTAAAGAAGCCTGCAGTAAGCCCATCCTATGCTCAGCCCAACTGCCCATCTCTGTCTAATTCCCTACTCTCGAGCCCAACTGGCCCAGCCCAACAACCAGTCCTCTTCAGTTCAAAAATTTAAAACAATTGTTAAGTAGTACTGGACTAAAGCCCAAACTATAATACTGCTTAATTATACTATACCACCATCCAAGCCCAGTATTAGTGTACAGAAACCTAGCCTAACCAGTACAATCTCAACATAAAAACTAACCTAAAGTACACTATTACATGTGTGACCCTTCAAATTTTGAAAAGGTGAAGGTGATCTTTCGGTTTCCGAAGAGTCACATATACTCATTAAAGGAGTAACGTGGGGTCCACCATTCTCTTCGGATTCCGAAGAGTCATCATGAAGTAGACTGAAAGTTTCCTTTCTCTTCCATTTCTCCATACACAGCCGCATACTAACAATTCCCATTCTCCATCTGTTCTCAGCCTCCTACACTTCTTCTTTCCCATTCGTTCACTCTCTCTCCAACACATGCACAGCACTTTCAAAATTCAACTCCCATCAACTCTTCCCTTCTCAATCTCATACTTCTTCTTCACGTTTAAATCCCCAACCACAACTAACTTCTCTCTCACAGAACCATTCTCAACTCAGTCCATTAAACCTGAACATTCTAATACCAAGGTTCAAATCCCTCTCTCCTCTCATTTTATTCTTCTTTTTTCCTAATCCTTACAGCCGAACCCTAACTCTAAACTCTACTCTTCACTCCCTTCTTCACTAGCAAACCCTAACTCTAGAAAGAAGAACTATGAAGAACAAGAAGGGGGGTTCGAGAAGATCAAGTCGGAGACTCACCGGCCGGTTGGGGACGTCGATCCTCGGCTCCAGGCGGCTACTGGCGTGTCGTGACGGCGGGATCCGGTGACTGCTTCGAGATCCGGTCGGCCACAGCTTCTCGGCGGGGCTCGGGAACCTCAGATCCGGACCGAATCTGAAGGGGACGGCGGCACGGCTTGAGACGGTAGTCTGAGGTCGGCGGTCCAAAAAGCAGTGGCGTGCGAGTCGAGAAGAGTCTAGCAATAGATCGGTGGCTCTCCGCTCACTGGTGGTGGCTCGGACACGAAGAGGTAGAATTTCGATGGGCGACGGTCTGCTCGAGGTGGCTCCTCGAAATTCGAAGGGGCAGTACCGCGATCGAGGAGCCATCGCGGTCTTCAAAGCGGCACGCGAGCCGAGGAGGCTCTGTAGTCGAGGAAACTCTGTAGTCGGCTCGGTCGTGGCGCAGAGCTCCGATGACGACGACTGGCGGCGAGCGGCAGAGCTCGGCCGGGATCGGCCAGGAGAGAAGAGAGAGAGATAGAAATTGTAGAGAGAGTAGAGAATAATGTGTCAGAACTGTCAGATTGTATTGGAATACGTGCCTTAATTTATAATAAAATATTATTATTTGTGTGTGTGCAGAGATGAGAGTGGCAAGATGGTAAATACTTGTAGATCTGAGGGTATTCCCTACAATAATGATCAGTGGCAATAGCAGTAATTTAATATAGATCTGGAGGCTTTACATGAGATTAATAACAGAAAGTAACTGAATTAGTTAGAGAATCAGATTTGAAATTTGAATTTCAAAACAGTTTTTCAAAATCAATAGAAAACAGATTTTTAAATATTAATCCTAACAGATTTCAAATTCTAAAATCAAACAGTTTCCAAACAGATTTTCAAATTAAATTTATCCAACAGATTTCAATAATTACAAAACTTAGTTACAATTACCAGCTAATTATCATAATTAGTTAAAACTGATTAATATATAATTAAAAAAGATCTTATAATCATCAATATCCAATTTAATAGTTAATTAAACAGAATTTAGTTATCTCCAAAAAATTAAGGAATTAGTAATAATTAACTAAAATTTTAGTTAACTACCAGCTAAGAAATTTATAACTGATTTAATAGATTATTAGAATAATAAAATCTGTTCTAATTAAAATTAGTCAAAGTAATTAAGGCAAAAGAGACAAAACTCAATATTTGACTAAAATAGTATTTAAATAAAATAAATCAATATTTTTAGTAAACCGCTTCAGCCATGATAACAAAATTTAGTAATCAGAATTAATATAAAATCAATACGATAGTAAAAATAGAATTAATAGCTATTATAATAAATTGAAATTTCTATATGCAACCAATCCTTATTTTCAAAAATAGAAATTCATGAAAAGTTCTCAAAATTAGTTCAAGGGAGTTGCAGTCCAATACAAAATATATCCATAAAACTACACTACACTAATGACAACCACGCAGCTCACGCAAACACTCAGTAATACGATCACGCAACCACTTCGAATAAGTGGGATTGATGGCGCCAGGAGAGATGCAGTCCACTACAGGTGCTGGATGAATGGAACTCCCGGTCTCACTAGCTACCGGTGCCACTTCCTCCTTAACAGTAGGAGGAGTCACCTCAGCATTCAGTGTTTCCCTCAAACGACGTGCCGCTGCTCGGGTCATGGGTGCCATCTGGTAAGATCGATATTCACAAAGAATATAATTGTAACATAAGCAAGCTAACTAAAGGAACCATCATCTCGTTTGAGTACATTTTCGAAAGCAGATAAAAATATTATATTCGATGTTTTGCCAAGTGTGAGAACAGATGGCTCAGAACACAATCCAAAATTTATTCTAGCATACATTAGTATAAATCGTCTATGTTCTGTACATATGGTGTAGTATATGTTCTTATCGTATCTAGTATCTGAAGAATGTAACAGAATCAAGATGAACTCACATAATGTAATAGTAAGACATCATCTACTACTATATAAGATATAGGGATAGGTTGTCATATCATCAATGCCGAGGGATGGGGGTCGGAGGACAGTCAACTTTATCTATGGCTACATAGTTTCTGCCTCGCCAGTCGAATGGCTGCAGGAATTATGTCCTGATCACCATGTCGTACTGTAGATTAATGCAAATGGAGCTGGAGCTGGAGCCAAAATACAGAATCCAAAATACAAAATACAGAATCCAATCCCTAGGTTCGTCGAAAATACAAAAACAAAGATTGACACACAGTACTAATTCATATCTATTTTAAGTGTGAGAACGGATGGCTCAGAACACAACCCAAAATTCATTCTAGCATACATTAGTGTGAATCATCTATGTTCTGTACATATGGTGTAGTATATGTTCTTATCGAATCTAGTATCTAAAGGATATAACAGAATCAAGATGAACCCACATAATGCAATACTAAGACATCATCTACTACTAAAAGATATAGTGATAGGTTGTCGTATCATCATTGCCGAGGGAAATGGGTTGGATTGCCGTATCTAGAATAATACCAATCCAACCCATTTCATGAATAAAATATTACCAATTAACCAACCAACAAAACTACTTGTTACAAATATCGACACTATCGGTGCTTTCGAATCGGAGTATCAGATTTTTCGGTGTCGGAAAACAAATAATTATCACTAAATTATCAGATTTTTTGGCACTATCGGTGCCCCTGACCAAGCCCCCCCCGGCACCCCTCCCCACCTATACCACCCCCAACCCTAACCCGAACCCTATCCCTAACACCTCCCCCACCAGCTCCCCCTCCCCTCCCCAGCCCCCCTCACCCCCAGCTCCCCTCCCCCACCAACCACCCCTAACCCTAACCCTCTGTCACGACCCGCTCCCGAATAATCGGACACGAGTCGGACACGCCCAGCCTTCATTGCTAGACACAATGAAGTAAGCTGTATCAACTAGGGAAAGCTAACCAGATAAACATGAAAGATAGAGGATCACAGCATCTATAAAAGGTGTCCCAACCAGAAAGAGATACAATATCTGAAATTATTACAATTCCACTATAAAAGTCTACTAGTCTCAATACATGAAAGATAAATGGAAACTAAATGAAATCCTAGGCCTCTGCAGCCTCTAGGTCACAAGCAGCTCCAGCTGGCTCAGGGAAAGCAGTGTCCTGTCCATAGTATGTGTCACATAAAGCCTCCATCTCACCTATCATAACATATCCAGTCAGGAGCGGAGCAAGTACAATTCTAGGTAATGAACAAGACATCATGAAATGAAAGTATAAGGGAACATGGAAAGTACAGAAAAATACAAGTGAATAAGTACATGAAGAACAGGATAAAGTACATGAAGAACATGAATGTAAGAACATGAAAGAACATGATATGTAAGTACCTGAAAGAACATGATATCACAGGAAATAAGTACAAGGTAATCTCCTGAACATATGTGTAATGCATTTGAAATATAACTAAATATGTGACCGGCTAGGGTAAGAACCTGAAAGCACCTGAAAGCACATGAATGGTGACTTAGGACCCGCGTGCACGATGCGGGGTCTAAGCTAAAACACACCTGAGTTGTTACTTGGGATTGGTCACATAGATAGTATATTTCCCCTCCCCAGATACAAGTAATAAGCACAAGAGAACAAGAGTACCAGAAAGAACATGACGTGTTGCAATTGTGTCACTCAAGGAAGTACAGAAAAAATAATGTAAAGCACAAAACCGTAGAGTGTACTTGCCTGGCTCCAGGGAAGTACAAGTAGACAAAAGGCTAGGTATCCTCCTGTAGGAATAATGATTTACAAATGATGAGTTTAAAATGTAGGTAAAATATCCCTAGTCTAGCAGATCACTTAACAATCTGGTTATAAACTTCTTATACATGACTTGTTACTTCTAATATTAACTCTAAAAAGACTACCTCTCCTGAATTTCCCTATATTACCATATCAGGGTTCTTAGAAAGTCATACTAGTATTTTAGTTCACAACATTAGAGAAATCAAACTACTACTCACAATCTAGTTTCCTCATTGTTAATTTAAGTTATTAATCCAATACCAAGGTATTGGCATTGGGTTCAAACACAACTTGAATCATGAACAGGCAGTTTTAAAATGCTGAACTGCAAAGCTTGCCTAGGTTCAGTTTTGGTTATAAGTTAAACACTCAACCAAGATGGTTGTCCTTCTCAGTTTACTGAGAAAGACCTCTTGGTTCTCAGGCCACCAACTAGTCCTTAAAGCCATAACATATCCAGATACTGATATCACCACTGAACCATTAGCTAAAGAATCATGGTGACATGAACTTAAATCTAAGACCTGCAAATTCCATGTTTACTAATTTAAACTCAATCCACACATGACTTGTTAAATAATTCTAGGCTTGAGTAACCAGGTTTTCTTTCAATAGCCATGATAGTACTCCACTGGTTCTCAGGTTTTGAGTCAAAATGAACTGATCAATGAGGTGTGAGCTCAGTTCCAGATTGTCAAGAATTTGGACTGTACTTATAAGAAATGGTCCCAGGTGTTAGTCTAACATAGTAGTACCAATAAACACAGTCCAAGAACTAACCCAGGTATTGATCAATGTCCATTCAATTTGGCTGAATAGCACAACTTGAACGATCATTCACCATAGGTAAAACTTAGTCTAACTAAGAAGGAATAATTCAACATTACTGGTATGCACCAATCTAAATTCCTGTATAATCCTACTATCCCATATTCCTTCATTGCATTGAAATTTCATGAGTAAACAGATCATTGATTCAATGTGCCAACCCTTACCTAAGGATCTACCTCAGCCCTAGAACAGGACTGATACCAATTAGTTAGATCAACCTCACTAACAACTCCCTATTAAGTATGGGTCAGCTCAACCATTTACTCAGTTGAACAGTCTCAAAAATGACATATATGCCAATCCATGGTATCAAGTACCATGCCAGGTTTAATTGAAAAGGGTAAACCTGTTACTTCAATGCTTCAATTAGGAGCTAATTCCAACCCTCCCAATGATCTCTACAATATGCCAAGCATCAATCTAGCTAAACACAACTCACCATAATTTAATAGTTCCTACTGATAAAATCTGTACTTATCATGGCAGTTATTGGTAAGTTAAGTAACCAACAAGTTTTACACTATCAACTCCATGAATTTCCTGTTGTCCTAATGATTTCTGCAATTAACATGTTTTACCCAAAAACCAAGACACTAACACTTTAAGAATTTAGATTTCAGTCAAGTGTCAGTCCTCTACTAGGACTGCCACCCAGAGGTTAACTCTGTTCATGCATACAACCATTAGGAAGAACAGAGAAAGTAACTAATTAATCAACCCTCCCCCCACATCAGTCATAAACTGGATCACAACTTGCCATAGATTAAAGGTTTAACAAAAGAATTCCTGGTTACTAACAGTATCAAAACAGAGTAAGTTTCAGATCACACTCCTACAATTTAGAAGAGATAGATCAACAAGGTTACCTGGGAATGGAAGGCTGATTTGATCTCAGCAGATACTACTGAGTGCTCTGCTCACAATGGATCAAACTGAAATAAATTGGCAGATGACACAACACAGAGAAGTTTCATCAATTGTTTGATACAGATGTTAGGATTTCTAGTTTAGAAGGAGATACTCACTGGTATTCACAATGAATTCTCCAATTTATCACAACTATTTTCCAGCACAACGAGGATCTCAGGAGCTGATTCATGGAGGAAAAAGAAGATTCAAGGAATTTCCAAATTAACTCACAACTTACCAACAGAAAATTTTTGGGACTCGATCAACTGAATGATTTGAAAATCAAATTAAAACATAACTTCCAAAACTTAACCATATCACATCATAAGGAGAACAACAGGACAGATGATCGAACGAGAATCAATTAAGCAAAACTCACCCAACTGTTGGTGATGAAAACAAGGAGCTGATCAATTGATCAATGATTCCTCGATCTGCAGGTCCTGATCCATGAGGAAGAAAGGCTGATATCGAATGATCTTCAAAGGAAAGGTTGAACCACAACTTCAATCAATCAATCATTAGATTTGGAAATACTCACCAACTGATCTGATGGAGAAAGATGGATCAACCCAGAGTCTTCTTGCTTCCTCGAAAACTTGCCATGGCCGCCATTGCTTCCTTCAATCGATCAGAAGAATTCTACTGCCTAGCTATGGTTCCTCCTTGAGAGAATTTGGGAAGAGAGAGAAAGTAGATCTGGTGAAAATGAATGAGGGAAATGCTGTTTAAATAGGCGGTTAAAGAAGAATGGAGAAGGAAATTGGCGCGCTCACCTTGTCTGTTACTCCACCACATGGTCGAGGTGTCGACAACAGAATTTGAATTTGTTCAAAAAGATGAGGAGAGAAACACAGGCAATGGCTAAGGAAAATCTAAGACTGGTGAAGTTTTCTTTGGAATGGCCTTAGGTTTAGGTCATTAAACATGAAATGGGCCTGCCCCCTACCAGGCCAGGAAATGGCTAGGTTAGCCCAAACTTAAAAATTTTAAAAAAACTAAGCCCACAATTAAACTCTCATTTAAAAAAAAAATGATTCAAATTTATAAAATGATATTATTAAAAAGGTGGAGTTACACCCTCCCCTCCCCTCCCCTCCAGCCCCCCTCCTCACCCCCAGCCGTCCTCACCCCCCGTCCCTCCCCCTCCACACACACCCACCCCTAACCCAAACCCTAACCCTCCCCTCCCCTCCCCCCCCCTCCTCACCCCCAGCCGCCCTCACCCCCCTGCCCCACCCCCCACTCACCACCCAATCACCCGCATCCCCCTGCCCCTCACCCTCCCATTGGACCATTCCTCACCCCCCAACCACCTGCACCCCCTTCCCCTCCCCCCAAGCACCCGCACCCCCCAACCACCAACAACCAAAATAGAGAGAGAGAGAGGGGGGGGAGTCACGTACCAGAGAGGAAGGAGAGTCGCCGAAGAGAGTGAGAGTCGCCGGAGAGAGTGAGAACGCCGGAGAGAGTGAGAGCGCCGGAGGGGGGAAGGAGAGAGAGTGAGAGAGTAAAATGGGGGGAAATGAATCGTTGAGGGATAATTTAATTAGAATTTAGCGACGTTCATTTTAACGTCGCTAAATTAGTCGCTATTAGCGACGTCATAGCGACGTTTCGCGACGACTAGCTCATGTAACTAATATACGTTATTGTCACGTCGCTATTTTTGTCACTAGTAGCGACTATTAGCGACGTTTCAATTAAACGTCGCTAATGTGCACAATTTAGCGACGTTATACGAACGTCGCTAAATTTACGTCGCTAATGGAGCAGATTTTAGTAGTGTGATGGGGTTGAACCTATTAGGGCAAATAGTTCAACATTGTTTTTATCAATCTTGTAATTTCATCTGAGTTATAGAGATTGAACTTTATCCAGGTGACATAGTCACCGCCATATACTTGTCTTTATCTGTGCTTGGTATCCGTTAGACGGGGGTTGGTTTTGATCAGGTGGGTTGGCAAACGCTTCCGTACGCGCCCAACATTCCATGTAAGCAATAAGTAGGCCCAGCTCCAGGGGAGGTAGGCTAGGCCTGCGTCTAGGATCTCCTCCCCCAATGGGGGCCTCCAATTTTGTTTTTTGTTTTTAACATCAATTTTTTTGAGGGCTAATAAACAAAAGACATCAGCTTGCTTGTCTGGCCATACTAGCCCACATACAAAGATAAAAAAGGAAATCAACTAACAAAGGGCCTGTCTATACTAGTGCCTTGTAGCTGTCAGCCTACTTAATTGCTAAATTAAACATAGAAAAAGAAACGTGGGCATATGCCTCCATCGCCTCTCTCTCTCTCTCCCTCTCTCCTAAAATTGCTCCCAACAAAAAAATTCCTCCTGCAGGTATTCTCTGATTCTCTTCTTTAATATCTAACGTATATATAAACTTGAGTATTTGTTTGGGTATTTGTCTAAGCTAATATCATATCTCTAAGCCTTTTTTCTCTCTAAATCTCTAAATAATATAACCGATTCATCTCTCTAATTTTTTTTGCTTTCCCGAGACACGGCTGGATCTGAATCTGAAAAATTCACGGCCACGGGTCATGGCAACATCGGCAAGCAGAGCCACCTCTTTGGAGTCCTCATTTATAGGACTTGTCTATGGCCACCAAAATGTTGCAATCGGCCATAGCAATAAGAGTTTAACACGTTATGTGCAAATATAGTTTGACATTTAGGAGATTTGTTAAGGATCACCAAATATACATGTAATTATACATATTTGATGTTGAAATCTTGTATTAAATATAGATATGTTATTTCATACGATATTAATGTTAATCCAATTGTGTTGATTACCAAATAACTGAGAATGATTGGTTAGTTGTTAATTCAATTTGTAATTTTTTACAATTTTTAAACAATGTTACATGTATTTTATCCGGAGTTTATTATTAAACTTCTCATTTAGTTTTAACATAAATAATTTATATATTTAATTTATTTGTAAAATATAGAAATGCTCATGGTTTTGATTATGTCATTTCTAAAATTGAAACAAAACTGCTGAAATGTTGGTGTGAAATGTCTCTTTTATATTGTTTGGTTGCGGTTTTAGATCTTAGAATCAAATGATGGTGTATTTATATTGTTAGATGATTTTCATGGTAATGCAAACATTGATATAAGTATAGCTTTAAATTTGAAATTAAAGAACGTTTAATTACTCTAGTTAGTTTATATAAATAAAAAATTGTGTCGAACCGACCCAGTACAATCGCTAAAGGTAGTAGTAGCAGCTCTGGTTTAATTTTTAAGTTATTTTTTGCTTAGAGTATATATAATACAAGGGAATAAACAAAAATAATCTTCCCTTCCAACTTAATAATTGTTCTTATATTTAAACTCATGTGATGAAGATGACAAAAATTTTATATTATACTTTTCAATTTTAGAATGCAGGAAAGACACGAAAAAACTTATCATATGCTTTATTCTTTAGCGCGCGAACTTCTAGTGGCTCCAATGTCTACGGTAGCATCATAAATCTTGTTTTAACACAGGTTCAAGGAAACTAAGTAAGAAGAGAAGTATGATGCTAAAAAATATTTTGAAAATCTGCGTTTGTATTCAAGATTGAATTTGTGTAAAAATACAGACTCAACCCTTAAAAGATGAAGGTGTCGATATTAATAAATTGGACTTTCAGTCTCTTACTATGGACGATCCTACTGGAGCTGAACAATGAAGCGACAACAAAAATTTAAAAAATTTTTGGCATGAAGGCCGAAGACTTGAAGATCAAATTGTAAATAAAAGATGTAGTTTCACTTTTCAATTTTCCATAAATATACTATTATATTAAAATATTGAAATTAATAAAGTTTATTATTTACATTAGTTTTTTTACAAGCCTAGTAGGTCAAAAATTGAAAATTTTGGCCCATTTTCTAAGGCCTTTTTTTTTTTTCTAGCAACACTGCATCGGTCAGACCCGGCTCGCAAAAACTCAGGTTCTAGGCTGGACTGGATTTGGATTATTTGGCCTACTTTCAGCCCGATCCGTCTCCTATCCCGGGCTGGCCCGTTCTGGCTCAAATCCGGTCAAAACCCGATCAATATTGAGCCCGAGCCAGACCGGCCTGATAGACACCTTGATGTGAGGGTCTTCCTTCAGGTTGCGAGGAGTCTAAATGCATGTTGCACCAATTAGGTACGTTTGCTACAACGTATGGAAGGTGGCCAAGATGGACTACATGTTAAACAAGTCTCTCAAATTCCTCTGTTAATTAGCTGCTTAATATGATATATACAGCTCCCAATTGAACATGATTCAATGGAAGAAAGTTCCAACAAGAACGGGTTTCCAATACCTCAATGAATAGTAGTACATTACACAAAACCAATAGAATATATGAATAGTACATGAATATTACACAAAACCAATCGAATATGAATAATACATTACAAAAACAGCAATGGAGTACGCATTCAAATATCCCCAATATAGAGACATTGCGCGCGCGTACGTATGTACGTAGCACTTAAGGCGTCTCGGGTGCGTAGCTGTTAGGAGCAGAAGCGTCCATCCTACTCTTCCTCCTCTGGAGGAACCGCTGCAGCGAACGCTTCATTGACAGGTCCGGATTGATCAGCTGCAGCACCACCGCCCGCAGGGGAGGAGGAGACCGCCGCTGCCCGTCGCCGTGTTGGTACTGCAGGTTTCTCCACCTCTCAGTCGTCCTTTCCTCCATCTCTCGCCTTGCCATGCATATGATAGATCTTGCCTATACGTACGAATCCAAGTACAAGAAAATCAAACAAAAGAAGGAAGGATGCTGCTATTTGGCCCATCCTTTGTACGTGACTCCACTGACCCATGCTGGCGAGTAAAACTTTGATACAGATGGATGTATCAAAGTTTTGATACAACAACTATGATAAGTGTCCGAGCTCTCTAGCCTAGTGGTATTAGAGCGGACACCAGGAGGGACCGGCAAGGTTCGAGTCTCCCAATTGTGTGTGTGAGTGAGATTTCAAAAAAGAAAACTATGATAAGTGGGTTCCACCTCAAAGTTTTTTTTAAAAAAATATATAGAATTTTTTGACTTGCCCTCCACTTTGTTTGTCCGAATTAAGGGTGTACCCCACTGTTTTGCATTAATGTACATCATCCCTCACATTGGACGAATTCCGTCAAAAATATTTTTTTGGGACCAAAATGCCCTTGTCTTCTTCCTCCCTCTTTCCTCTAACCCCCTCCCCGCGGCCACCGCCACCGCTCTCCGCCTCTGCTCCCCCTTCCCCGCCTCCGCTCCCTCCTTCACCACCGTCCTCCTCCCTCCGCTCCCCCCTCCCCTCCCTGCGGCGGCGGCGGCAGCAGCAGCGGAGGCGGGGAGGGAGGGGGGGGGGGTAGCGAAGGCTGTCACGTCCCAGAACCAGAATACTGGAGAGCGGGGGGCAGACATAGCCAGCTACGTATATGAAATGGAATCCATCTCACTATACGGTCACGGCTATCTAGATACATGAGGGTTTAACTACAAGCCAGCAGTCTCCTAAGGTCATGAACAAGCCTATTGTCTCAATCACAAGCAAGCAATAGTAATTACAAGATGTCAGAGCACCAAATATATAATAGCAAGGCGTCCCATACATTACATATTGGATGATCATGAAGCTAGTCGTACAAAATGCCAGGACTAGCAAGAGTTTAGTCATACATGATCAACCATAGGATCTGTCAATCATGTTACAACCCGTAGGCAGACAGTAAATAAAGATGCAATCGAGCTAACACGTGCTCGCCGGCTAAACGCCTCAAAAGAATAATTTTTACAAATAAGTGGGAGGACAAAAAGAAACCCACTCGTTGTCAGGGTTCCGTCTAGTGGTCACCATATGGCTGGAAGATCGGTGGATCCTCTGGAGCTGCTCCGATATCTGGCCACACAAAACCAGCTGGGTCAGACCCCAGAAAGAGCAAGTGCCACAAAGGAGGCTTCACTTAGAAACTAAAACCAGCATATAGTAAGGAACATTAAAGTTAAATTATCGGAAATAACAACAATAATTGAGTACGAGGGAACCATTCAAGTAGCCAGACTACAACCCTTAAACCAAACAAGGACCGGGGTTGCAATCTTTCACCTGAATGGAAATCCGTCTCAAATACTATGGATAAGGTAATAAGACAATAAACGAAGAGAAGACACAGAACTGCTCCGGGAGCCAGGTTACAATCCTTAAACCAAACAAGGACCGGGGTTGTAACCCTTCGCCTGAACAGAACTGGACTCCTGATCTTTATTGTTAAGGCCATTATAGATAATCATGTTGCTGAAGTAAGATAGAATATGACAAGCATGACACGGGGTACAAATAAGACAATAACCGAAGGGAAGACACAGAACTGCTCCGGGAGCCAGGTTACAACCCTTAAACCAAACAAGGACCGGGGTTGTAACCCTTCGCCTGAACAGAATTGGTCCCCCGATCGTTATTGTTAAGGCAAGCATCAATAATCGTGTCTTGACACGATCTTGTACAGGATCAGGATAAGACTAAGCTGGAATAACTTCATCCAATCAATCACGGCCAATCAAAAGTACGGCTTGATACTTTAACTAGCTAGGGTTATCACAGGCCTAGTTACTAGCAAGATGCAATGAGATTATTTCAACAGCCACAAGCCCTGCAGACCATCCAAGTTATCCAGGTCGAATATCCATTTATGAAGGATGCACCACATGACTGTGTGCTGGAAGTGTGCCCTACTCGTCGGTAGGCTATAAGTCCACTTAATGCGCCCAGATAACGGGATTGCCTGTAGCTGAGAATCTCTTCATGTCTACTGAATTATTCTAGTTTATTACTCTTAGTTAATTACAGTAGGTATCCCTGACCGTGGTACTCAGGGATCCTATCCTAGACATGATGCAAGACAATACTGGTTTATTGTACAAACGCAATCTTCCACGGTGTCCAGGTTAGTCATTCTTGTCAGGTCATGTCACGTTAGCCGTCGCAACAGCAATTCGAGATAATCATGTCAGGTATGCTTGTCCTGCCATGCCGTGTTCAATTATTATTAACAAACCTATTAAATAAATTCATGATTATCAAGTTCATGACAAAAGGCGTAAGGATATAAAATGGGCGTAAAATATCTAATAAAATATTAATATACAGGGCTATAGAAGAGCCAAGCTTAAGAAAAATAAAACCAAAATGACATGCTGACATAAGACCAAGTCAGCCAAGGCCATACGCTCAGTGCAAAAGTCATACGCTCAGGTCAGGCTACGCTCAAGTCAAGCTACGCTCAGGTAAGCCTACGCTCAGGTAAGCGTATGAGGTCCATACGACCCCTTGTCACACAAGTGAGCGTATGCAAGACATACGCTCCAAAAAGGTAGCGTATAAACTTCATACGACTCATGGCTATCCAAGTGAGCGTATGCGAGTCATACGCTCCAAAAAGGTAGCGTATGGACTCCATACGACTCCTTGTCAAGCAAGCGAGCATATGCGAGTCATACGCTTCCAAAAGGCAGCGTATGGACTCTACTGCGCTGCGCTAAAGAGCGCGCACAGCTCAGTGACGCAAGCTAAAAAGCTCGCGCACTGCTCACTGTCTTCTCCAAACAGCAGGAACTCTATGGTTGAACCCTAAGCTTCCAAAGTCCATAACTTGGTCAAAACAAGTCCAAATCCAACTTTCCAAAGGTCAAAATTGGGTAGAAAGAAATTCTCTACCACATGGAACCATCAAAACTTGAAAACAAGGGAATTTAATAGATCAAAACCATGAAAATCCAAAAATGACTAAATTCTAGATCTACAAAAATCTAAGCTTCAAAATAGAAAATGACAAGTTCTAATGTGGATTAGAAAGTTGCAAAGAAGAGGTTAGAACAATAAAAATGGTGGGTTTCTTCATGAAACAAGATTACACTTGCCTAGGCTAGGGTTTTCTTGGTTGGTGGTGGAGAGTAATGAAGAAGAAAGAAAATAATGAGGAGAGAGAATGGGAAGAGGTTAATAAATGGGGTTGGTTGTGGTAGGTAGGGGGTTCACCCTTGGTTCATGATGAACCAAGGCTAATCAAGCCTAGCCGAACCAACCCAAGCCAACCCAAACCAAGATGAACCATGGCCAATACGAGATAAAATACGTATACGTATTCTTAAATACGTAATACGAACAACAAGCATTACAACTCTACCCACCTTAAAAGAATTCCGTCCTCGGAATTTAATTAAGATGTTAGAGAGACTAGAACAAGCTATACTAATTACATGCAAACTATAACTAGGCAAGCAATCACTCATTCAAGCAAAGAATCGAAGACATGAGGCATAAGGAAGACATTATACCTCATGAGTCAAACAAGTCGGGATACCGCGATCGGATATATTCCTCACGCTCCCACGTTGACTCCCCTAAAGAGTGATGATCCCAAGCAACTCGGACTAACTTGATAGTCTTGTTCTTGAGGATCTTCTCTCTCCGGTCCAATATAGACACGGGCCTCTCCTCATACGAAAGGTTGGTACCAACAACCAATTCCGAATGATCCAGGATGTGGCTCGGGTCCGGGATATACCGTCGTAATTGGGATACATGGAACACGTCATGCACCTCGCTTAGCGACGGCGGAAGAGCGAGATGATAGGATACATCTCCTACTCGCTCCAGAATGTCAAACGGCCCTATATACCTAGGACTAAGCTTTTCCCGTACGCCGAAACAAATGACGTCACGGTTGGACAAAATCCTCAGGAATACATGATCGCCGACCGAAAACTCGAGAGGGCGTCGATGAGAATCGGCCCAATGACGCTGGCGATCTTGGGCAACTCGAAGATGATCTCTGACCCTTCTGACCACTTCAATGGTCTGAGCAATCAATTCTGGACCAAGCATCTGTCTTTCTCCAACATCATCCCAGGATAGCGGGGATCTGCACTTCCTGTCATACAGCGCCTCGAACGGGGCCATCTGGATACTGGCCTGGAAACTATTATTGTACGAGAATTCCACCAGGTGCAAGTGATCTTTCCATGAACCACCGAAGTCAAGTGTGCAAGATCGCAACATGTCTTCAAGAGTCTGGATCGTGCGCTCTGACTGACCATCTGTCTGCGGATGATATGCTGAACTGAACTGGAGATGAGTCCCTAAACTCGCCTGCAGGCTACGCCAAAAGTGTGATGTAAATCTAGAATCTCGGTCCGAGGTGATGCTAACTGGCACACCGTACAATCTGACAATCTGTCTAAGATACATCGCCGCTAGCTGAGCCGTCGACTGACCAACTCTGAATGGAAGAAAGTGAGCCACTTTCGTGAGCCGGTCAACTATAACCCAAATAACATCTCTACCAGCTGGGGATCTAGGTAATCCAGTCACGAAATCCATGGTTACATGCTCCCACTTCCACTCTGGAATCGGCAAAGGCTGAAGCAGTCCTGCCGGTCTCTGATGTTCAGCTTTAACTTGTTGGCAAACCAAACACCGAGAGACAAACCGAGCTATCTCCCGCTTTATGCCATTCCACCAGAAATGCTGTCGGATATCACGGTACATCTTCGTACTGCCCGGATGGATGGAATACTGCGAACTATGAGCTTCTGCCATGACCTCCTGCCGGATATCTCCGCTGGGTACACAAAGACGCTTACCGTGTCGAAGTGTACCATCCTCATGAACGCATAACTCTGGTCTTCGTCCCGTCTCACACTCTGCTCTGAGTCGCTGAAGCTTGGAATCTGCCGACTGCGCCATCCGGATCCTCTCGACTATAGTGGACTGAACTTGCATACTGGCCATCAAGGCCACACTGGAAGGGAGAACAACTTCAATATCCATTTTCTGAAGATCTGCTAACAGCTCTGGTTGCGCTGTTAGAAAATAAGCTCCCGCTCTCCTGCTCAATGCATCCGCAACAACATTGGCCTTTCCAGGATGATACTGCAGGTTGACATCATAATCCACAAGTAGCTCCAGCCATCTCCTCTGACGCATGTTAAGATCTTTCTGGGTGAAAACATATTTCAGGCTCTTGTGGTCGGTGAAGATCTCCACCCTATCTCCATACAAATAGTGCCTCCACAACTTGAGTGCAAACACCACTGCTGCCAGCTCCAAGTCATGGGTTGGGTAATTCCTCTCATGATCACGAAGTTGCCGTGATGCATAAGCTATTACCTTCCCATGCTGCATCAGAACACATCCTAAACCTCTGCCTGAAGCGTCACAGTATACCGAAAATCCTCCGGTCCCATCAGGAAGCGTGAGAATAGGAGCCGTCATTAAGCCTCGCTTCAACTTCTCAAAAGATTCCTGGCACTCTGCTGTCCAAGCAAACTGTGCATCCTTGCGGGTCAACTGGGTCAGCGGCGCCGAGATCCGAGCGAAGTCCGAAACAAATTGCCGGTAGTAGCCGGCCAATCCAAGAAAACTACGAACCTCTGCAACTGTGCTGGGCACCGGCCATGACTCAATGGCCACGATCTTCTGGGGATCCACTTCTACTCCTCCTTTGGTGATGATATGACCCAAGTACGAAATGCGATCGAGCCAGAACTCGCATTTACTGAACTTGGCATATAACTGGTGCTCCCTGAGTATCTGAAGAACAACCCTGAGATGCTGCTCATGCTCTGCCTCATTCTTGCTGTAGACCAGAATGTCGTCTAGGAATACGATCACAAACTGATCCAAGTAAGGCATGAAAATGCGATTCATGAGGTCCATAAATACTGCCGGTGCATTGGTTGCTCCAAATGGCATAACAAGAAACTCCCAATGCCCGTATCTCGATCTGAAAGCTGTCTGCGGGATGTCCTGCTCTCTGACTCTGATGATATCCTGAGCGCAAGTCAATCTTCGAGAATACAGCTGCCCCTTTAAGTTGATCAAACAAGTCATCTATCCTCGGGAGAGGGTATCTGTTCTTGATTGTCACTGAGTTCAAGGTACGATAATCTACACATAATCTGGACGTACCATCCTTTTTTTTCACAAGAAGCATCGGGGCTCCCCAAGGCGATCCACTAGCACGAATGAATCCCTTGGTTCTAAGCTCTTCAATCATCTTGTACAAGATCTCCAACTCTGATGGCGCCATCCTGTAGACTCTTTCTGACACCGGGACTGTCCCAGGAATCAAGTCTATGGTGAACTCAATCTCTCACTCTGGCGGCATACCTGGAAGCTCTTCTGGAAAAACATCTGGGAACTCATCCACTATCCTGGGCAATTGAACTGCTGCTACTGCCATCCGCAATACTGGAGAAGAAGGCTCAACCTCGCCTCGAGAGAAAGAAAACTCCGGCTCTCCTGGAATGCTAAAAACAACCCTGCCAATGTGGCAGTCTATCCTAGCATACTGGTCCCTCAACCAATCCATCCCTAAGACTACATCATAATCGGCCATCGAAAATTCTATCAATCTAGCGGGAAACTCTCTACTGCTAACTACGATTCGACACGAGGAAAATACTCTATCGACTCCCATAAGTCCGTTACCAATGAGTATATTGAGCCTTACTGATAACGACTCGGGCTCCAATCCTATCCGTGTCGCGAATCGTGCAGACATAAATGAATGTGATGCACCAGAATCAAATAAAACTGAAGCTGGAAAGGTGTTGACGAGAATAGTACCTGCCACTACCTCACCTGGTGTTACTCCTTCTTCTCCCATGGTCAAGGCCAGCACTTGACCATGTCCTCTAGGGGCAGGTCCCCTCTGCTGAAAATTCCTCTGCCTGCTCTGGATCAGGGCTTGGGCCTGAGCATACTGCTGCGGTCTCTGCTGCTGGAATGCCTGGGCCTGCGTCAGCAATGGCCTCGGGAGCGGGTACTGCAACTGCTGCTGCTGGACTGGCGCTGGTCCTCTAACTGAAGGACCAGAGAAAGCTGATGAACTCCCCCTGTTCGGGCATGTCACGCCCCAGTACCGAAATACGGGGACAGACTAGGCCAGCTACTCCATATGAGGTACGTAACGTCATACGGCGATCGTGGCTGTCGAGAGACTAGGGGGTACATGCTACAATCAAGTCTCCTATGGTCCCACAGAGCTCTATGTCTCAATCAATTAAGTCAAATCAGCAATTAAATGAACATTAAAGATAAAGCAGTAAGGCGTCCCTGACGCTTCATCAAAATGATCATGAGAGACTAGCTTTATAATTTAGCTATCTCAGAGAGTCAGGAGTACAAAATTATACACAGCTGCAGTCTGTTTAATT
Organism: Iris pallida; assembly: GCA_029216955.1. Lineage (NCBI taxonomy): Eukaryota > Viridiplantae > Streptophyta > Magnoliopsida > Asparagales > Iridaceae > Iris > Iris pallida. Next base: position 3,494,162 of record JANAVB010029217.1, on the reverse strand, counting down.
ACAATTATGTACTGACACAAAATATCAAGTAATCCGGCTAACAGGTGCCGGTGGCTAAACGCCGCAAAAGTATAAGCATGAGTGGTGGAGAAGAAACCCACTCGAGTCCCCGAACCGCCATGCTCCTAGTATGCACCATGGATGTCAGGAAGGAAGATCGTGTCCTCTGGCTCTGCTACGAGATCTGGCCAAACAAAACCAGCGGGGTCAGCCCCGAATAGCAAGTACCGTCAAAGGGGCACAAGAGTTAAGATTAAAAACCCAACTAATAGAATGACTGATAATAGTAATACTTATGCTACTATTATAGGGTAGCGCAACATCCTCGAACCCATATGACACCCTTACAACCAAACAAGGACAAAAGGTGCCGCATGGAGTCGGGACGTGTCGTACTCTATAACTTTCACATAAGTTAAAAGGTATAAACCATAAAAATCTCTTGATCGTGACTTCGGTCGATAGCCTATCGCAGCACAATAACCAACCCAACAATCAAACAAGAACATGGGTTGGATCATGTACCATGATAGACCATGTTCCTCAGTCATTCACAGAAGTAGCACTTCACAGCCAGAATAAGTCTTCCGTTCATAACTTCGGTCCACAGCCTGTCATAGTATGATAACCAACCCAACAATCAAACAAGAACATGGGTTGGATCACGCACCATGACAGTCCGCTTCCTTCAGTTATTTACGGAAGATAAATAGGAAACATGCAAGTCGTTTTCACGGCCAATCAAGTCTACGAGTTTCTAGTGGGACGAGGTTATCCTCGCGTCATGTTATTAGAAAATCCTCAGATCGTATCTTTCCAGCAAGGCTAGCCAACCCAGGGGTTCGCGTAGACAGGTGTCATAGAGCACAGGTCCCTCGTGAGGCCACCTTGCCAAGACATGTAATATATAGCAGGAATTAATCGGATACAGTCATCCACTCGTTGCGGATGACACAGTATCCGTGGAGACCAGCCGGCGCGCCAAGACAATATCTCAGGGCGACTGGTGTAACACGATCTCGGGACTCTTCCCTTCCTATGCATCTAGTATATTCAGTTGCCTAGTTTAATCCTAGGTGAAATCTTGGACTCTCATGCTGTGGCCTGCATGATTATCCTCCTAAAGTCGTACTTTAGTACGAGTACCCTAAGTGAGGATCCATGTCAATCAGTATGTCAACATGTGCTACCCTCCTTAGTGTAATGCATCATTACAAATACGCTACGTGGAGTTACGAGTCATTTGTCGAGCATGAACACGAACTGGGACATTCAGGTACATGTATCAGATATGAACATTTTGTTCTCCGAGGTCACATCAGTGCTCATATCATGCTCGGGACAAAAGGCGCAAGGATATAAAATGGGCATATAATATCTAATAAAATATCAAAAGCATACGCACAACAAGGCAGCGTGCGTGAAGAGTTACGCAGGCTCAAGGGAAAGAGCAGCGTAAAAAGTCACGCAAGCTCAAGGTGAAGAGCTGCGTGAAAAGTCACGCAAGCTCAAGGGGAAGAGCTGCGTGAAAAGTCACGCAGGCTCAAGGGAAAGAGCTGCGTGAAAAGTCACGCAAGCTCAAGGGAAAGAGCTGCGTGAAAAGTCACGCAAGCTCAAGGGAAGACACGCTTCCAACAGGAAGCGTGCTCAAACAGGAGCACACTGTTCACTGTCTTCTCCAAAACAGCAAGAACACCATGGCTGAACCCAAGCTTCAAAGTATCATAACTTGGCCATCCGAACTCCAAATCCAGATTTCCAAAGCTCCAACTTGGGTGTAACTGAATGCTCTTCCACATGGAAGCATCAAAAACCCATAAAATCCAACTAAAGTAGATCAAATCATGCAAAATCCGAAAATGATTAAAATTAAGATCTACAAAAATCAAAGCTTCAAAATAGAAATTTCCAAGTTCTAAACTAGTATAGATTGAGGAGAAGAACATGTTTTGGCAAATAGTTTTGTAAGAATCATTAACAAAATAATGGATCCTTCTCTTGAGCAAGTTGGTACTTGCCTCGGTTGGTGGAGGAAGTAAATGAGAAGAGGTAAATGAGAGGAGAGAGAAGGAGATGAGTTATTATATAGAATCTTGAACCCATGGGTTCATGATGAACCAAAGGGTTCATGATGAACCATGGGTGAACCAAGAATAGGTTACCCAAATGAGCCAAAACTGTAGGCCCAAATACAGAAAATAAATTAGGAAATAATATTTTGTCGAATATTTTTGGAAAATGCATGAAGAAATACTGCATAATAAGTATCGTATAAATTCAAGGTAAATACAATTTATGGGTTTACGTATTAAAATACATATTCTAGGATTGGGGAGTGACATCTCTACCCTTCTTAGAAAAATTCCGTCCTCGAAATTCCAGCCAAGACAGGATAGTGAAATCAGGGCAAGCAAGGCACAATCATATATATAAGTTAACTATCATAGCAGTTATTATCATACATCACAAAGTGCAAAATAAGCAGGTGCAGAAAAGCACGAAATCGTGTCAATAAGGTGCATAAATATACCTTATTAGTCAAACAAATACGGATAACGAGATCTGATCTCGTCCTCGCGCTCCCAGGTTGACTCTTCCGGAGAGTGATGGTTCCAAAAAACACGGACAAGGCTTATCGTCCGATTCTTGAGTACCTTCTCTCGCCGGTCTAAAATAGATATGAGTTGTTCCTCGTAAGTTAGGTCGGTACCCACGACTAACTCAGAATGATCGAGGACATGACTCGAATTCGGGACATATCCACGTAATTGGGACACATGAAACACATCATGTATGCTAGTTAACGAAGGCGGAAGGGCAAGTCGATAAGCCACATCGCCTACCCGAGCGAGAATCTTGAAAGGACCAACGTATCTTGGACTAAGCTTTCCCCGGGTTCCAAATCTGATGATACCCCGAGTAGGCGAAATCCGCAGAAACACTTGGTCGCCAACTCTGAACTCTAGAGGCCTACGATGCTGATATGTCCAATGACGATGTCGATCTTGTGCAACTCGAAGGCGCTCTCTGACCAACTTAACTATCTCTACAGTCTGAGTGATCATCTCTGGCCCCAACAACTTCCGTTCACCGACGTCGTCCCATGCCAAAGGGGACCTGCACTTCCTTCCGTACAATGCTTCGAACGGGGCCATCTGAATGCTAGCCTGATAGCTGTTGTTATAGGAGAACTCCGCTAGATGAAGGTGATCCTCCCAAGATCCGCCAAAATCCAAGGTACACGCCCGTAGCATATCTTCTAATGTCTGAATGGTTCTTTCTGATTGTCCGTCAGTTTGTGGATGATAAGCAGTACTGAATCTTAACTTGGTTCCCAAACTTTGGTGCAAGCTCCGCCAAAAATGGGAAGTAAACCGCGTATCCCCATCTGATACTATACTAACTGGAATACCGTGCTGCCTTACTATCTGTTTCATGTACATTTTTGCTAACTGCTCAGTAGTCTGTCCAACTCGGAAGGGAAGGAAATGAGCGACCTTCGTGAGTCGATCTACTATTACCCAGACTGCATTCTTGCCAGCTGGGGATCTAGGTAAACCGGTCACAAAATCCATCGTGATGTGCTCCTATTTCCATTCTGGGATATGAAGCGGCTGTAGCAATCCTGCTGGTCTCTGCTGCTCGGCTTTCACCTGCTGACATACCAGACACTTGGATACAAATCTCGCTATCTCTCTTTTCATGCCATTCCACCAAAAGAACTGCCTGATATCTCGATACATCTTCGTCCCTCCAGGATGAATGGAGTAAATAGAACTATGAGCTTCGGACATAACTTCTTGCCGAAGGTCTCCACTCGGTACACAGAGTCTGTTTCTAAACCTGAGCGTACCATCTTCATGAATCACTAACACCTCCCTACGGCCTGATTCACACTCCGACCGCAACTTCTGAATCTGTGGATCTCCTGCTTGTGCTGCCCTTATCCTCTCTACTAAGGTTGACTGAATCTGCATACTGGTCATTCTTCCTATATCCCTTGGCAAAACTACTTCGATTCTCATACTCTGAAGGTCTTCTAGAATATGCTTCTACGAGGTCAAGATAAAGGCACTGTCTCTCCTACTCAGTGCATCTGCAACTACATTCGCCTTGCCTGGATGATACTGAAGATCTAAATCAAAATCCTTCAGCAGTTCTAACCATCTTCTTTGCCTCATGTTCAAATCTCGCTGCGTGAATACGTATTTCAAACTCTTATGATCAGTATAGATCTCTACCCGATCCCCGTATAAATAATGCCTCCACAACTTGAGTGAAAACACCACAGCTGCTAACTCCAGATCGTGAGTCGGGTAATTCTTCTCATGGTCTCGAAGCTGTCGAGACGCATATGCTATCACTTTTCCATGCTGCATCAATACACATCCAAGACCCTTCCCTGATGCGTCACAATATACTGTAAAGCCTCCTGCTCCTACTGGAAGTGTCAAGATCGGGGCTGAGATCAATCTTTTCTTCAATTCTTCAAATGATGTCTGACAGCTAGCTGACCAAACAAACTCTACATCCTTGTGCGTCAAACGCGTTAAGGGCACAGAGATCCTGGCAAAGTCCGCCATGAACCTTCTGTAGTAACCAGCTAATCCTAAGAAACTTTGCACTTCTGCAACCGTTCTCGGGACTGGCCAATGCTCTACGGCCTCAATCTTCTTCGGATCCACTGACACTTCTGCCCCAGAAATTACATGCCCCAGGAACGAAATGTGATCTAACCAAAATTCACACTTGTCAAGCTTCGCATAAAGTTGATGCTCCCTCAATGTCTGTAAGACAGTCCTAAGATGTTTCTCATGCTCCTCTTCACTGCTGGAATAGACAAGAATGTCATCTATGAACACCACCACAAATTTATCCAAGTACGACAGAAATATGCGGTTCATTAAATCCATGAATACTGCGGGGGCGTTGGTTAGTCCAAAGGGCATTACTAAAAACTCATAATGCCCATATCTAGATCTGAATGCTGTCTTTGGTATGTCTTGCTCCCGGACTCTTACTTGATAGTATCTTGACCGAAGATCGATCTTGGAAAAGATGCTGGCCTTGCTCAACTGGTCAAACAGGTCATCAATCCTTGGTAGTGGGTACTTATTCTTCACTGTTACTGCATTTAGCTTGCGGTAGTCGATGCACATCCTCGTCGACCCATCCTTCTTGGGAACTAGAATTACTGGCGCGGCCCAGGGCGATTTGCTGTCTCGGATGAATCCCTTAGACTTCAACTCTTCTTCATGTTGATACAACTTATCCTGCTCTGACGGCGACATTCTGTAAACTCTATCTGCAATAGGCCTCATTCCAGGGTTCAACTCAATGCTAAATTCTACCTCTCTGACTGGGGGTATCCCTGGGAGCTCATCGGGGAAGACGTCAAGGAAATCTTCGACCACTCTCGAAATCTGTCCTGGCTCTGACACTGCTGCTGAGATGACGCCTCCGGCCTGATTCTTCAAGGTTCGAGTAAAGATGAACTGCTCTATCCCAGGAACGCTGAATATGACCCTACCTCCTCTACAATCAATTGTCGCATGACTGTCTCTCAACCAATCCATGCCAAGAACGACATCAAAATTCCCCATTGGGAATTCAATCAATGATGCGGGCAGTAAATGCCTACACACCTCCACCGGACATGAAAAGCGCACTCTGCTAACTTCTACGAGCCCATTGCCGGTGAGTATATCCATCCTCTCCGGCAATGCCTCAAACTCTAATCCAATCCGTGTAGCATATTGTGCAGAGATGAATGAATGAGTAGCGCCTGAATCAAATAATGCTACAGCGGGAAATGAGGTGACGAGAATTTTACCTGCCACCACGTCACTAGACGCTAGAGCCTCTCCCAAGGATAATGTGAGAGCCTGGCCCCGCGGAGCCCCTTGTTGCGGCCTTCCTCGACCATGCTGTTGCTGCCCTTGAGGGCCTTCGGCTTCCTGTGCCTGGCGGAACATCTGAGCCTGCGTTGGTAGACGCTGGGCTAGGGGCCTTACTGCTAATACTGGCCCTCCACTCGGGGTTGCCACCGGAGCTGGCAATGCTGGAAACTGTTGAGCTGGCCCTCCTGGCCTCTGCATCATAGGACAAGTGGAAATACGGTGGTCTGTACGACCACACCTCAAGCATAAGCCATTCGCTGACCGGCACACCTCCCTTGTGTGCCCTGCCTTCCCACAGAATGTACAGCCCTGGGGTGCTCCCTGACGCTGCTGCTGGTTCCTCGGCTGCTGATGCCGAACTGGCGCTGTATTAGTTGACACGGCCGTCCTTCGCGGCGCTCCTGCATCATGAATACGTACACCGGGTGCTGGTGCCGACGTTCGCTGCACTGCTCCTCCTCCAACCTAGGAATGAGATCTCTTCTGACCTCCTGTCCTTGATGCTAACCTCTGCTGGGTAAGCTCGTGCCTCCGAGCGGCCGTCAAAACAGTGTCAAACGTCTGGTAGTCGTGTCCTTCCACAAGTTGCAATAGTTCCAAATGAAGTCCCTGCTGGAACCTCATAGCTTTCTCTGGCTCCGTTGCCACCATTGCTGGTACAAAACGGCACAATCTGCAGAACTCTGCTGCATACCCATCTACGGTCTTGCCTGCTTGCTTGAGACTGATAAACTTCTGCTGGAGCTCATATCGAGCTACTACGCCAAAATACTTGGCCTTGAATTAGTCACTGAAGGTGGTCCAACGAACAGGGCGTCTTATACCAACTTCTTCTGATGCCCACCAGTCGCGGGCAAGATCCTGAAGTACCAGTTTGACCTGATCAACCTTCTCATCATCTGGAACCTTGGCTGCCACAAGAATGGCTTCAATGTCTTGAATCCATGCATCCGTAGTGATGGCATCCTCCGTGCCATCAAAATACCTCGGGTTCAAGCGACGGAACCTTCCTGATGCTCCCGAGTCAACCCCGACACTCCTCTCAAGAGCTAACTGAATCCCCTGGTTCAGCAACACGTTCTGCTCCTACTACCGAGTCTGTTGCTGTTGGTGAGTGACAAGAATCCCTCGGACGATCTCCAGGAGTGCTACGGCATCTGGTACTGCCGTCGCTGCTGGTGCTGCAGGAGTTTCAATAACCTGTGGCTGCACTGCCTCTGGTTCTACTTCTGCTTGTGCCTGTCCTGGGGAAGGTTCTCTCCCCTGTTGCTGCCCAGTCGAGCCATGCTCTTGCTGCTCTTCCTCATGGGCCTCACCCGCTACTGAGAATGAAGCACCCTATAGAGAAAGATATAAGATTATCAAGTCCGGACGAGAAAGATTTCGAGGATGCAAGTCAGGTTAGAGATCAAGGCAAGGACAGAGAATTCGAAACGGAATTTCAAAGGGAACAAGTTGTGATTGAGACTCCTAATAATTCGCAATACCCCACAAGTCTGAAAATCAGACCTGCATGGGCCACCACTAAAACCTTGTCACGCCCCAGTACCGAAATACGGGGACGGACTAGGCCAGCTACTCCATATGAGGTACGTAACGTCATACGGCGATCGTGGCTGTCGAGAGACTAGGGGGTACATGCTACAATCAAGTCTCCTATGGTCCCACAGAGCTCTATGTCTCAATCAATTAAGTCAAATCAGCAATTAAATGAACATTAAAGATAAAGCAGTAAGGCGTCCCTGACGCTTCATCAAAATGATCATGAGAGACTAGCTTTATAATTTAGCTATCTCAGAGAGTCAGGAGTACAAAATTATATACAGCTGCAGTCTGTTTAATTACAATTATGTACTGACACAAAATATCAAGTAATCCGGCTAACAGGTGCCGGTGGCTAAACGTCGCAAAAGTATAAGCATGAGTGGTGGAGAAGAAACCCACTCGAGTCCCCGAACCGCCATGCTCCTAGTATGCACCATGGATGTCAGGGAGGAAGATCGTGTCCTCTGGCTCTGCTACGAGATCTGGCCAAACAAAACCAGCGGGGTCAGCCCCGAATAGCAAGTACCACCAAAGGGGCACAAGAGTTAAGATTAAAAACCCAACTAATAGAATGACTGATAATAGTAATACTTATGCTACTATTATAGGGTAGCGCAACATCCTCGAACCCATATGACACCCTTACAACCAAACAAGGACAAAAGGTGCCGCATGGAGTCGGGACGTGTCGTACTCTATAACTTTCACATAAGTTAAAAGGTATAAACCATAAAAATCTCCTGATCGTGACTTCGGTCGATAGCCTATCGCAGCACAATAACCAACCCAACAATCAAACAAAAACATGGGTTGGATCATGTACCATGATAGACCATGTTCCTCAGTCATTCACAGAAGTAGCACTTCACAGCCAGAATAAGTCTTCCGTTCATAACTTCGGTCCACAGCCTGTCATAGTACGATAACCAACCCAACAATCAAACAAGAACATGGGTTGGATCACGCACCATGACAGTCCGCTTCCCTCAGTTATTCACGGAAGGTAAATAGGAAACATGCAAGTCGTTTTCACGGCCAATCAAGTCTACGAGTTTCTAGTGGGACGAGGTTATCCTCGCGTCATGTTATTAGAAAATCCTCAGATCGTATCTTTCCAGCAAGGCTAGCCAACCCAGGGGTTCGCGTAGACAGGTGTCATGGAGCACAGGTCCCTCGTGAGGCCACCTTGCCAAGACATGTAATATATAGCAGGAATTAATCGGATACAGTCATCCACTCGTTGCGGATGACACAGTATCCGTGGAGACCAGCCGGCGCGCCAAGACAATATCTCAGGGCGACTGGTGTAACACGATCTCGGGACTCTCCCCTCCCCATGCATCTAGTATATTCAGTTGCCTAGTTTAACCCTAGGTGAAATCTTGGACTCTCATGCTGTGGCCTGCATGATTATCCTCCTAAAGTCGTACTTTAGTACGAGTACCCTAAGTGAGGATCCATGTCAATCAGTATGTCAACATGTGCTACCCTCCTTAGTGTAATGCATTATTACAAATACGCCACGTGGAGTTACGAGTCATTTGTCGAGCATGAACACGAACTGGGACATTCAGGTACATGTATCAGATAGGAACATTTTGTTCTCCGGGGTCACATCAGTGCTCATATCATGCTCGGGACAAAAGGCGTAAGGATATAAAATGGGCATATAATATCTAATAAAATATCAAAAGCATACGCACAACAAGGCAGCGTGCGTGAAGAGTTACGCAGGCTCAAGGGAAAGAGCAGCGTAAAAAGTCACGCAAGCTCAAGGGGAAGAGCTGCATGAAAAGTCACGCAAGCTCAAGGGGAAGAGCTGCGTGAAAAGTCACGCAGGCTCAAGGGAAAGAGCTGCGTGATCACGCAAGCTCAAGGGAAAGAGCTGCGTGAAAAGTCACGCAAGCTCAAGGGAAAGAGCTGCGTGAAAAGTCACGCAAGCTCAAGGGAAAGAGCTGCGTGAAAAGTCACGCAAGCTCAAGGGAAATAGCTGCGTGAAAAGTCACGCAAGCTCAAGGGAAAGAGCTGCGTGAAAAGTCACGCAAGCTCAAGGGAAAGAGCTGCGTGAAAAGTCACGCAAGCTCAAGGGAAGACACGCTTCCAACAGGAAGCGTGCTCAAAAAGGAGCACACTGTTCACTGTCTTCTCCAAAACAGCAAGAACACCATGGCTGAACCCAAGCTTCAAAGTATCATAACTTGGCCATCCGAACTCCAAATCCAGATTTCCAAAGCTCCAACTTGGGTGTAACTGAATGCTCTTCCACATGGAAGCATCAAAAACCCATAAAATCCAACTAAAGTAGATCAAACCATGCAAAATCCAAAAATGATTAAAATTAAGATCTACAAAAATCAAAGCTTCAAAATAGAAATTTCCAAGTTCTAAACTAGTATAGATTGAGGAGAAGAACATGTTTTGGCAAATAGTTTTGTAAGAATCATTAACAAAATAATGGATCCTTCTCTTGAGCAAGTTGGTACTTGCCTCGGTTGGTGGAGGAAGTAAATGAGAAGAGGTAAATGAGAGGAAGGAGAAGGAGATGAGTTATTATATAGAATCTTGAACCCATGGGTTCATGATGAACCAAAGGGTTCATGATGAACCATGGGTGAACCAAGAATAGGTTACCCAAATGAGCTAAAACTGTAGGCCCAAATACAGAAAATAAATTAGGAAATAATATTTTGTCGAATATTTTTGGGAAATGCATGAAGAAATACTGCATAATAAGTATCGTATAAATTCAAGGTAAATACAATTTATGGGTTTACGTATTAAAATACGTATTCTAGGATTGGGGAGTGACAGGGCAGTTCCCAACCCTGTGGTCCGGGGCACCACAAACCAAGCACAATCCCTGTGCTCTGCGACACTCTGACACCACATGCCCTGGCTTCTCGCAGTGTGAACATCCCACTGCGGAAGACTGCTTCTGCTTCTGTTGCTGAGGGTGCGTCGGGGTAGAATGCTGAACCGACGTCACCGAGGCCGCCCGCCTCGGAGTTCCAATAGTTAAACCTCTAGCTGCCGGGGCTGGAGCTGATGATTGGTGCATCTGACTGTGGGACCGCTTCCTACCTCCGGTCCTATCCATAATCCGCTGGGAGGTGTACTCATGCCTCCTAGCCGCCCTCAATACTGCATCGAACGTCTGGTGTTCGAACTGCTCAACTGCTAGTAAAATCTTCAAATGCAGCCCCTGCTGGAACCGCTGGGCCCTATCAAACTCGGTTGCCACCAAGGTGGGGGCAAACCTACTGAGTCTAGAAAACTCAGATGCATAACCATCGACTGTTCTGCCTCCTTGCTTCAGGTTGGTAAACCTCGTCTGCAAGTCATACCGAGCCACAGCATCAAAATACTTCGTCTGGAATCTCTCTCTGAACACTGCCCAAGCAATGGGTGCCACTAATCCCTCGACCTGCGCCGCCCACCAACTGCGGACAAGATCTAACAACTGCAGGCGCACTACGGCCACCTTCTCATTTTCTGGAGTCCTGGCTGCTTCTAGAATCACTTCGGTATCCTGAAGCCAAGCATCCGCGGTGATCGCATCTTCGCTGCCGTCGAAGAATGGAGGGTTCAGGCGCTTGAAGCTGTTGGCCGCGCTGTTACCCTGATGACCACCCCGGGTCAAAGCATCCGTCACTGCCTGGTGCAAGGCATCTCCATGCCGGTCTTGGAAAGCTATCAAGGTCCTGACGAGTCCTACCAAAGTGCCGTCATCATGTTCTACTGGTTGAACTGGCTGGACTGGTGGCTCTCCGCCAGAAGGCACGACTCTAGAGGCTACTCCGGAATGCTGGGCTTGATCTCCAGGTTGCTGCTGGTCCGCGGGAGGTGCTTCGCCTTGCTGGTCAGTAGGACCACGAACAATGCCGCTGAAGAAGACGACATAGGGAACAATAAGGAAGGACCAGGATAGATCAACGATACAAGCATATGATCAGGACAAGAATCCAGGGATTCAGAAGATACGAGCAGAGATCAAGGACGAATACTGATTGAGACATCTATTCGGTAAAGCCTCACATATCTTGATTTACAAGACCTGCATGGGCCACCACTTAAACCATGTCACGCCCCAGAACCAGAATACTGGAGAGCGGGGGCAGACATAGCCAGCTACGTATATGAAATGGAATCCATCTCACTATACGGTCACGGCTGTCTAGATACATGAGGGTTTAACTACAAGCCAGCAGTCTCCTAAGGTCATGAACAAGCCTATTGTCTCAATCACAAGCAAGCAATAGTAATTACAAGATGTCAGAGCACCAAATATATAATAGCAAGGCGTCCCATACATAACATATTGGATGATTATGAAGCTAGTCGTACAAAATGCCAGGACTAACAAGAGTTTAGTCATACATGATCAACCCTAGGATCTGTCAATCATGTTACAGCCCGTAGGCAGACAGTAAATAAAGATGCAATCGAGCTAACACGTGCTCGCCGGCTAAACGCCTCAAAAGAATAATTTTTACAAATAAGTAGGAGGACAAAAAGAAACCCACTCGTTGCCAGGGTTCCGTCTAGTGGTCACCATATGGCTGGAAGATCGGTGGATCCTCTGGAGCTGCTCCGATATCTGGCCACACAAAACCAGCTGGGTCAGACCCCAGAAAGAGCAAGTGCCACAAAGGAGGCTTCACTTAGAAACTAAAACCAGCATATAGTAAGGAACATTAAAGTTAAATTATCGGAAATAACAACAATAATTGAGTACGAGGGAACCATTCAAGTAGCCAGACTACAACCCTTAAACCAAACAAGGACCGGGGTTGCAATCCTTCACCTGAATGGAAATCCGTCTCAAATACTATGGATAAGGTAATAAGACAATAAACGAAGAGAAGACACAGAACTGCTCCGGGAGCCAGGTTACAACCCTTAAACCAAACAAGGACCGGGGTTGTAATCCTTCGCCTGAACAGAACTGGACTCCTGATCTTTATTGTTAAGGCCATTATAGATAATCATGTTGCTGAAGTAAGATAGAATATGACAAGCATGGCACGGGGTACAAATAAGACAATAACCGAAGGGAAGACACAGAACTGCTCCGGGAGCCAGGTTACAACTCTTAGACCAAACAAGGACCGGGGTTGTAACCCTTCGCCTGAACAGAACTGGTCCCCCGATCGTTATTGTTAAGGCAAGCATCAATAATCGTGTCTTGTCACGATCTTGCACAGGATCAGGATAAGACTAAGCTGGAATAACTTCATCCAATCAATCACGGCCAATCAAAAGTACGGCTTGATACTTTAACTAGCTAGGGTTATCACAGGCCTAGTTACTAGCAAGATGCAATGAGATTATTTCAACAGCCACAAGTCCTGCAGACCATCCAAGTTATCCAGGTCGAATATCCATTTATGAAGGATGCACCACATGACTGTGTGCTGGAAGTGTGCCCTACTCGTCGGTAGGCTACAAGTCCACTTAATGCGCCCAGATAACGGGATTGCCTGTAGCTGGGAATCTCTTCATGTCTACTGAATTATTCTAGTTTATTACTCTTAGTTAATTACAGTAGGTATCCCTGACCGTGGTACTCAGGGATCCTATCCTAGACATGATGCAAGACAATACTGGTTTATTGTACAAACGCAATCATCCACGGTGTCCAGGTTAGTCATTCTTGTCAGGTCATGTCACGTTAGCCGTCGCAACAGCAATTCGAGATAATCATGTCAGGTATGCTTGTCCTGCCATGCCGTGTTCAATTATTATTAACAAACCTATTAAATAAATTCATGATTATCAAGTTCATGACAAAAGGCGTAAGGATATAAAATGGGCGTAAAATATCTAATAAAATATTAATATACAGGGCTATAGAAGAGCCAAGCTTAAGAAAAATAAAACCAAAATGACATGCTGACATAAGACCAAGTCAGCCAAGGCCATACGCTCAGTGCAAAAGTCATACGCTCAGGTCAGGCTACGCTCAAGTCAAGCTACGCTCAGGTAAGCCTACGCTCAGGTAAGCGTATGAGGTCCATACGACCCCTTGTCACACAAGTGAGCGTATGCAAGACATACGCTCCAAAAAGGCAGCGTATGAACTTCATACGACTCATGGCTATCCAAGTGAGCGTATGCGAGTCATACGCTCCAAAAAGGCAGCGTATGGACTCCATACGACTCCTTGTCAAGCAAGTGAGCATATGCGAGTCATACGCTTCCAAAAGGCAGCGTATGGACTCTACTGCGCTGCGCTAAAGAGCGCGCACAGCTCAGTGACGCAAGCTAAAAAGCTCGCGCACTGCTCACTGTCTTCTCCAAACAACAGGAACTCCATGGTTGAACCCTAAGCTTCCAAAGTCCATAACTTGGTCAAAACAAGTCCAAATCCAACTTTCCAAAGGTCAAAATTGGGTAGAAGGAAATTCTCTACCACATGGAACCATCAAAACTTGAAAACAAGGGAATTTAATAGATCAAAACCATGAAAATCCGAAAATGACTAAATTCTAGATCTACAAAAATCCAAGCTTCAAAATAGAAAATGACATGTTCTAATGTGGATTAGAAAGTTGCAAAGAAGAGGTTAGAACAATAAAAATGGTGGGTTTCTTTATGAAGCAATATTACACTTGCCTAGGCTAGGGTTTTCTTGGTTGGTGGTGGAGAGTAATGAAGAAGAAAGGAAATAATGAGGAGAGAGAATGGGAAGAGGTTAATAAATGGGGTTGGTTGTGGTAGGTAGGGGGTTCACCCTTGGTTCATGATGAACCAAGGCTAATCAAGCCTAGCCGAACCAACCCAAGCCAACCCAAACCAAGATGAACCATGGCCAATACGAGATAAAATACGTACACGTATTCTTAAATACGTAATACGAACAACAGGCATTACAAAGGCGGTGGCCGGGGGGGGGGGAGGGGGGGGGGAGGGTTGGAGAGAGAGGAAAGAGGAAGAAGAAAATATGAGGGACATTTTGGTCCAAAATTTTTGGTCAAAACGTTTGACCGTTAATTTTTGACGAAATCCGTCAAATGTGAGAGATGATGTACATTAATGCAAAACAGTAGGGTGCACCCTTAATTCGGACAAACAAAGTGGAGAAAAAGTCAAAAAAATTCCAAAATATATTTATGTACTTGCAGCCAATGTTTTAAAAACCGGACCGATGATCGAACCGAATTTTTTTGGTATAGGTCGGACCGGGGTTCAACCGGGTTCAATCGGGTTCAACCGGAATTCAATCGGGGTTCAAATAGACTTGGTCTAGTTTGGTTTAAATACGTAAGATATCCATATTTACTTATTGGTTTAGTTTTGTTTGGTCATAAGTATGTTGGTTTGGTTTACTCTTATAACTATAAGGTCGATCAAAACCAAACCAAGAATCAAATTGCCCAAATTTTTCATGATAATTTTTTTAATTTTTTTTCTTAAAAAAAAAAAAATCAAAATTGGTCGGTTCAATTGCGAACCGGTTCGGCCGGTTCACCGATTGAACCCGATTTTCATAAAAAATCGACGGTTCTTTGAAAGACCCGATTTTAATCGAACCGGACCGATTTTTGGGTATAAAGCGGTCAGACCCGGTCCGACCGCCGATCTGGTCCGGTTTTTACAACATTGCTTGCAGCCACTAGCCCATGATGGCGAGGAAAACTTTGATACATATGGTTGTATCAAAGTTTTGATACAACCACTATGACAAGTGGGTCCCACCTCAAAATTTAAATTTATATATATATTTATGTACTTACACGATCTACGAAAAGATCAGGAAGTTCGATTTGTCATGTAGTGATTGTATCAAAACTTTGATACAGCCATACGTATCATGGTTTTACATCCATATGGGTGCCACCTATTGGTTCCCTGGCCCAGATTTTAAAAAGTGTACCCGATGCTAGTAGGGAGCTATGGACTGCTGCCACGTAGACACGGTTATTGACCGGGTAAAATATCATTTCTGAAGAAGAAAACATTCATGCATCAACCAAGAGTTATTCATTCAAACACACACAGACCTGAATCTCTGTTACATCGCAAACGCAAACCCAGCCATAATAAGAGATGGCAATCTGCTGCTGCTGTTGTTGGTGTCGCCGTTGGTGGTGGACGTGGTGTGCGTTTCGATGCCTATATTTCTCACCCCTTCGCAAATATTCAATTCATCACTCTTTTAATAAGAACTCAAACTAACTTCCCATTCATAAACATGACAAGTAACCCTAATTAGAAAGTTGACGTCAAAATCTACATTGGGTCATAAATTTTTTGATCCTGCTAGGTTGTCTTCTGTGACCACGGAGTCACGGACGTGACGGTCTTTCATTGACCTCCTACTCCGAATTTTAAGGAGGTAAGGTCCGGTAATAATAAGACCAATGATTGGCTGCCACTTAGTCCTACGATCACATCTGCGATCACAAATTTCGGACAAAATATTATTTCCGTACAATTTTATAACGACCTCATTTAGATGGAAGAAAACTACCTGCTCGGTCTGCCGATATTGGAAGCGGAGCCACCAGACACCGAGCCACTGTCGAGATGGAGCCTTACTTCAGACTGATCACAACCATAATTTCCCATGACCCTTTACCAAATTGCGAGAGAGGGGAGAGAGAGAGAGAAGAAAGCAGAATTGGACGTGGAAAGAAAAATGGGAAGTTGGGCTGGTTTTATACACCAAAAATGCTATTTGGCTCCCAAAAAATTTGGGTGATATTATCTCTCATTATGTGGCAGATGACATGGTTGCTGACATGGCAAAATTTAACAATAAAATTAATATCAAAATTAAAATTAATAGTAAATTAATAAATTAACATGATAATTAACATTAAGATTAACCTTAATATTAAAATTAACATTAACATTAACATTAATATTGATATTAAAATTAAAATTAATATTAACATTAACATTAATAGTAATATTAACATTAGCATTAATATTAATATTAATATTAACATTAACATTAAAAAAATTTGGGTAATTAATTTTTTGGGTTAAAATTTGCCATGTCAGCTATTATGTCATCTGCCATGTCAGATGCTACATAATGGGAGATGGCATCACCCAAATATTTTGGGAGCCAAATAGCATAATTGTTTATACACACGCTTCGTCCAGGAAAAAAAAAAGAAAAAAAGATGACAGAGCTAAAACAAAAATGCTATTTGGCTTCCTAATATTTGGGTAATGCCATCTATCATTATGTGGCATATGACATAGTTGCTGACATAGCAGCTGACATAGCAGCTGACATAGCAAAATTTAACATTAAAATTAAAATTAAATTAACATGATAATTAACATTAAGATTAACCTTAACATTAAAATTAATCTTAACATTGAAATTAACATTAATTTTAATATTAAAATTAATCTTAACATTAAAATTAATATTAACATTAATATTAACATTAACATATTAATATTAATATTAACATTAAATTTTTTTTGGGTAATTAATATTTTGGGTTAAAATTTGACATGTCAGCTGTTATGTCAGTTGCCATGTCAGATATCACATAATGGAAGATGACATCACATAAATATTTTGGAAGCCAAATAGCATAATTGGAGCTAAAAATGAGAGGGAAAAGAAGAAGAAAAAGGAGCACGTGGTATGCATCACACTGTGTTCGTACAGAAACATTAAGCAGTTTCACCATATATGGCGAAAGATTAGAAACATACATACTTGGTCAAATTAG